>NC_069446.1:37313149-37350898 GCF_026875155.1 Cherax quadricarinatus | reverse complement strand
ACTGGGGAACTACATTTCCCCACCACACTCCTGGGGGGAACTACACTTCCCACCCATCACTGTGGGAATCACTCCACCGCACTCACTGGGGGAAAAATTAATACACCACACTCACTGGGGGAACTAAAACTTCACACCACACTCACTGTGGGAACTACATTACCCACCGCACTCACTGTGGGAACTACACTACCCACCACACTCACTGTGGAAACTACACTTCCACCACACTCACTGTGGGAACTACACTACCCACCACACCCCACGTGGGGAAACTACACTACCCACCGCCCCTTCCACTGGGGAACTACACTACCCACCACATCACTGTGGAAAACTACACTACCCACCACACTCACTGTGGGAACTACACTACCCACCAGACTCACTGTGGGAACTAACACTACCACCGCACTCACTGGGGGAAACTACACTATCCACCACACTCACTGTGGGAACTACACTACCCACCACACTCACTGTGGGAACTACACTATCCACCACACTCACTGTGGGAACTACACTACCCACCACACTCACTGTGGAAACTACACACCCACACACTCACTGTGGGAACTACACTACCACCACACTCACTGTGGGAACTACACTACCACGCACTCACTGTGGGAACTACACTACCCACCGCACTCACTGGGGGAACTACACTACCCACCGCACTCACTGGGGGAACTACACTACCCACACCACACATCCACTGTGGGAACTACACTACCCACCGGACTCACTGTGAGAACTACACTACCCACCGGAATCACTGTGGGAACTACACTACCCACGCACTCACGGGGGAACTACACTACCCACCACACTCACTGTGGGAACTACACTACCCCCGGACCACTGTGGGAACTACACTACCCACCGCCATCACTGTGGGAACTACACTACCCACCGCCACTCACCCTGGGGGGAACTACACTCCACACCGCACTCACTGGGGGAACTACACTACCCACCACACTCACTGTGGGAACTACACTACCCACCGGACTCACTGTGGGAACTACACTACCCACCGCACTCACTGTGGGAACTACACTACCCACCATACTAACTGTGTGGTGGAGAAATTTTCTCCAGGAGGGGGTATCGGCCTCTTTCAGCCCTGAGGGGCCCAGCCCTCTCAGAAGAGGCAAACATCTTGTTTACTGCTACAACGAGTAATTGATCCCAGATGCAGTACAAGTATGTGACGTGGTCAAGCGACCGACGCTCCTTGCAAGACTCCAGTGTTGCAAAGTGTAGTTTAATAAGAGACAGTCCATCTCTTACCTTAGCAGGACAATTAAGGAAAATCCTGCTCCCACTTTATTACCATGGTGAAGATAGTGTACATTGTTGTCTATGTTCAAGACAGCAAGAATCAAGCATTCTGCTTTGCTTCATGGAGGAAGTTTGGCAAGGAAGCAAAAAATACTAGGTCAGCTTTTCCCTTATGTTCTAGGGGCACTGCAGTGGCGTAGGAGGCTGTGAGGTCAGAATACTTTTCACTCTACTGGGAGTCACACTGACGCCAGGATAACCAACAAAGAACACTGATCCGTGCGTTAGTGTGAACAAAGTGTCTCACAAAACACGATAAACACTTACAGAGAAGTGTGATGAGCTTCTTTAGTGATAAGATTGTGAGCAATAAAGACAAACCTTGTGGAACATAGTGTACCAGTGTGCATATTCCTAGACTATGGAAGACGTGGACATCCAAGGACACTTCAGCTTCTACCAAGTCACCGATACTTGTCGAAGGTGTGAAGAACACCATAGCTCACGCTACAAGAGCAAGGTGGGTTACAAATTTCTTGTAGTACGGGGGACTGTGCAGTTCTTGTGTCGCAAGGAGTTTGTAACCAACCTATAATATAGTCGGCAGTAAGGTGCGGACTTTTGAGTCCACACACGTAAGTTCGTCAGCGATCAGTTAATGAAATATGCTGACATAACACCCCTACGGGTAAATTATTAACATAATATACTCTATTACAGCCCGTTGTGAAATGGATAAGATAGCTTCTCAAGACCTCGCCTGCAGGAGCGGCTGTGTGGGCAATAGCTGCCCTATGAGCTAAGTACCCCCTATAATCTTTAACCTTAGCTGGTAAATTCTCAACATGTGGAAATACACACCACCACATTACTGTGGGAACAAACGCTACCCAAAACTCATGTGGGCGGCTACCCACCACACTCACCGTGGCGCTACATGCCAAAACCCACTCATGTGGGACGACGTACCCCCATACTCCCATGGGAAAACGCTACCACCACACACAGTGGCAAAACACTTCACACCACAACCGTGGAATTTGCTCTACTTCCAACCTAACTGGTGGAACTTATTGTAGGAACTACTATTACGCACTGAGGGACCTACTTTACACATATGGGAACTACACTAAAAAATTGGAATTCGTATCCAGGGTTTGACCTACACTACCCATTGCGTATTTCACTATCACCACAGTTTTTTTGTCTGCATCGCTTTGGATGTGTAGACCCCTTGCTGACGTCTCAGTAACCTGACAGCGGTGGTACGGGAGGTGTTGTGTCTCTGTTGACACCGCGGGGAAATTATGGTGTTGAGAGGCGGTTTGTTATGCAGAACCGTTAATACTATTGGATTGAACTGCTTCTGAGGTGGATTACACTAGTTCGGGCCAAATTCCTTACCCAGAAAATCAGGGGCATACGGCTACAGATAGTGAATTGTTGGGTTGCGCTGAACGAGCGCATAGAGTATTTGTGAAACTGCTTGCTGGGGAATTTTAGAATCGGTGGTTAACGCGCTTTCAAGATGGTGTTTTGACGTTATCCTGCGTGCGTGTGAGTGGTGGACGTTCTCGTATTATCCCCTATAAGTTGAGGAAAAGTCCCCTTCGAGGCAAACGAAGCTGACATCAGAAACGTTTGAAAAAAATGGAACTGTGCATTCTGCCAGCAGGGTCAGTGGTAATGGGTGCCTACACAGGTATCCCGGGAGTACATTTCACCTTAAGATGACGTTGCGCCCCCATCCGTCTAGTGTACCTTCACGATTTTAGGACCAGGTAATGGTTTTTATCTGGACAGCGGGCGTACGTGTCGCTTTGTGGAGAGTATGACCACATGTGGCGGCATGCAAAGAACAGACGCGTGACAACTGTGCAAAAAGACGTAGCCCCGTCACACGGATGTAGGTGAGCATCGTTCGCCCGGGGAAAGGGGGGCCGTGGTCGTTTGGAGTGGTGGTGGAACAGGCTTTTCGAAAATTTTGAGTAAGTCCCCCTCAGCTGCCTGCACCTGAGTCATTGCCGATACCATCTATGGATTGGACCCGGCAGACGTTTGAGTATTGGTCGAGAGACGAATGTCGTGAGGATTAAAACGATTTTAGGACCTTGTCCCGCAGTGGGGAAAGCTCCGTCTCCGGAAGACGTAGCTGGAGCCCTTTTTCTGAGTCCGGTTTGTCAACAATATGGACCCCGCAGAAGGACGACGAGGACTGGGACAACGGGAATATAACCTCATTGTGAGGTGGTGTTGAGGTACACCGGGGCTTCCTGGACTTGACATGGAGGAAAAGGGGAACGTACCAGGAAACGGGCGGGCTACGTCAGATTCGGAGAACGTACTGACGCCGGGCACAAGGACTGGGAAAAAAAATGAGAGATGGGTGAGGGGAGGGTGGGGAGGAGGGGGGGTCATGAGGGACCCCCAAGAGGGGGCAATGGAAGGTTATGTAAAGAAGCAATAGACGTTAACAAATCAATGTGGTAACCAGGGAGGAGAAGAGGGAAAGGTGAAATATAACAGGCTTAGGGTTTTATGATGAATGTTAACGGTTTTTGACAAAGATATAAGAGAGATTTGGGTGGCTTTTTCTTAGCAACATAGAATTGATGTTCTGTTCCTTCAAGAACACAATTTCAAAGAAGGAAGTGTTGCAGGTTGCAGGTTATACAGTACTGACCCTGCCAACTATCCGTTTGAAAGGTGGTGTGGGTCTTTTAATAAAAGAGACGAACCCGTTTGGTGTTGCAGAGATGTGAGGGGAGTGGGGGGAGGGTGTTGCAGAGATGAGGGGGGTGGGGGGAGGGTGTTGCAAGATGTGAGGGGGGGTGGGGGGGGGTGTGCAGAGATGTGAGGGGGTGGGGTGAGGGTGTTGCAGAGATGTGAGGGGGGTGGGGGAGGGTTGTTGCAGAGATGTGAGGGGGTGGGGGAGGGTTTTGTGCAGAGATGTGAGGGGGTGGGGGGAGGGTGTTGCAGAGATGTGAGGGGGGGTGGGGGGAGGGGTTGCAGAGATGTGAGGGGGGTGGGGGGGGAGGGTTTTGCAGAGATGTGAGGGGGTGGGGGGAGGGTGTTTGCAGAGATGTGGGGGGTGGGGGGGAGGGTGTTGCAGAGATGTGAGGGGGGTGGGGGGAGGGTGTTGCAGAGATGGGGAGGGGGGTGGGGGGAGGGTGTTGCAGAGATGTGGGGGGGGTGGGGGGAGGGTGTTGCGAGTGGATGGCACTTGGATGGGAAAGCGTGTATCCTTGGTAAGTGTCTTATCCCCTGGGAGAATGACACGAAGGTTCGAACGGATTTTGTGTGTGAGGACCTTGTTTATTTTTGCGTGGTTTTCCCGGAAGTAGCGATAGTGGGGGGGGACTGGAACTGTGTCATAAGGGCGGCTGACGTCGAACCCAAAGGGGCTGGGCATGTGTCTGCACCTCTCAGAGATTTGTTGAGGGATGTTAAGTTAAGAGATGTGTTTGGGGGAGGGGTGTGGGAAACAGAACATACTTTTATCAGAAGGGGATATGCTGCAAGGTTAGACAGAGTGTATATTTCGCAGGGAGTATTTGTAAAGTCTTTTAATACGGTGGAGACGGCCCTTGCCCAGATCATAGGGCAGTTGTAGTGGAGGTAGGGTGGGAGGAAATGGCCGAAATTTTATAAAAATTTTGGAAATTAAATATTAGTGTTGTTAAGTGATGAGGAAGGGTTGGAGGGTTTTTCTATGCTGTGGAATGAGCTTTCAAGGGAAGCTCAGGGGTGGAAGACTTTGGGTAACGTGGTGGGACTCGGTGGCAAAGGAAAGGATAAAGTCCTTTTATGTGAGGGAGGGTAGCGTATATAACCTTAAAATATGGGCTAGCGAATTATTTAGAGGGATCGATTACGAAGTTGTTATGGGCAGGGATCGGTTAGTGGTTTTTAAACCCCCATGACGAGATTGTAGACATAAAAGAGAGCTTGCGAACGTTGCATAATGAGCGGTTTTCAAGCGGTGGGGGTGCAAGCAGGATTAGAAGAAGTTTTGTGGGGAGATAGGCCATCCGAAAAAAGCAGGCGTGACGGCAAATCCCGAGCTTGGAGGTAAATGAGACGATGGGAACCCATAGAGCGGGTCAAGTGAAGAACACAAAAGCTTTTGAGTGCATATGCGGATACATGGTATTAAAAAACACTGGACTAGTAGTGGCGTGGATGAGTGGAATTAAGTAAGGTGTGCACGTATGCTAAGTGCATTTTGGGTCACAGTGATAGGAAGGCTTTGGTGGGGTTATTACTGAGGAGGAAATTGAAATTGCTTTACACGGAATGAGGAAGGGCAAGTCCCGGGTATTGAGGGTTTACCGGTGGAATTTTATTTGCAGCATTGGGAGTTGATTGGGAAGTTCATGGTAAGATTATTAAATTGTATGAAGGAGAAGGGTACGTTAGGGGATAAGCAGAATACGGCAGTTGTGGTGTTGGACCGAAAGGCAAAGGGCAGACAAACCTTGGGAAGTATAGGGCGATATCGTTGCTCTGTGCAGACTATAAGGTTTTCGCAAAATTTTGGGTAATAGGGTAAAATGCGTGTTGGGAGGGTCGTTTCGCCATCGCAGTATGGGTTGCCCGGGGAGGTCGATGTTAGAAGGCACGGGCTTAATTTAAAAAGTTTTGTGGAGTCAAAGGGGGGAGGGGAGGGGGGCGGCTCTTTACTGGCCTTGGACTGGCGAGCCGCAATGATAGAGTGGAAAGGGGTGCACTGCAGGTATTCTTCGGAGACAGGGTTATGGGAGAAGAAATAGTTGGGTGGGTAAACACTCTGTATAAGGGGGCCAAGGATTTAAGGTACAAATAAATGGGTGTATGGGGACGGACTTTTGAGATGGGTAGAGGTTTAAGACAAGGGTTGCCATGTCACAGATCTTATTTGCATGTTTTCAGGATCCCTTTTACAGGATGGTTGAGAGCACAGTTAGTTCCCCGGGGTGGGGGTGGGGTAGAGGAAGGGGATTGTTGGCCGGCATTAATAGGTTATGTGGATGATACGACTGTTTTGGTGTGGGGAACGAATGTCTATGAAAGGGTTGGAAGATGTTTCGTGTGTTTGAACGTGCCACGGGTATGAAGGTAAAAAGTGAAAATTCGATGATCATGGGGTTGGGTTTCCTGGAAAGGGGGTGGAATGGTGAGCTGTAAAAGTGGTTAACACAACTGCGATGTCTTTTAAAAAATTTGCGGTATTTTTATTATAGAGACGATTTGGATGTGGCGCGGGAGGAAAATTCAGTAAGGACGTTGGAAAAGGTCATTGGTTTGTTTGGGTGTTTTGAGGCCCCAACATCTCACTCTGGCCCAACGTGTGATTGTTGTTAACGTTTTTTTGTATAGTAAGGTGTGGGAAAGTTTTCGGCTGTATTCCCCAAATTTCAGGAACAGCGATCAATGGAATATTGAGAAGAGTATTTTACTTTCTGTGGGGATCGAGGGGTGGGTTGGTTTTAAAAAGTGAGGTTGTTATGTTACCTGTACGTCGAGGAGGTTTAGGATTGTTGGACTTTTAAAACGTTTGGGTGAAAATGTGTTTTTCTAAAGTGGGAGGTTTGGCGTGTGGGTTTTGATGGCCGAGAAATATGGACCAAGTATTTACGAGGGTGGAAAAAGTTTGGGTTTTGGGGAATGGGGTTAAGGGAATGTGAGATTGTACTACGAGCTTTGTTGATGGTAAAGGAAGGAGGAACATTCGCATAAGGGTTTTTAAAATAGGTTACTAGGGGGTACGTGCGCAGCTCCAGTAGAAGGTTTGTTCCCCATGTACTCGTGGGAAAATATATGGCTCCGATTTAGCAAGTTGAAATTACGGGGCCTAGGGTGCGTGAAGTCTTTTTTCGTTTTTTACATGTATATTGCCGCAGGGGCAATACTACGATCCAGAAGAGTCGTGGGGGGGAGGCGGGTGGTGGTTTTGTGGTGGGGAAAGCACGGCTTTTCACGTTGTCTATTTTTGCGAAGGTTTAGAAGTGTCAGGAGTTGGTTGGGTAGGGTGGTACAGAGGGTGGGAGGCAGAGGAGGCAGGTCCTGCGTGCGTTAAGTCTCGACATCGGTGGATTAGACCAGGACGTTTTAACGGGCTTTAGTTTATTTTTATCGTTTGGGTTACATTTATTTTTTCGTGGGTAATGCGGGGAAAAGGGGTCAGTGAGGTGAGAAGGCGTTTTCCTTGCAATAACGTTTTTATGTACAATGTGTAGGAATAGGGGGAAATTGTTTTGGGAGGAGGTGGGATGAGGGTTTTTCGGACGGTTATAAAAGGCTCAGTATTGAAACCCTTGTGAATCTGTGATAAATATAATCTGGCGAATAAGTTGTCGTGTATGGTCAGTTGGGCAATAGCTGGCTCGTTCTTTGGGGAGGGGGGGGGGTGGTGAGTTGCGTGAATGTGAGTTTGGGGCATGAATGTTTTTTTAGTTGTTATGGATGTGTGGTTGTAGATTCAGGGGTTAGGGTTACTTATTGTACCTTTTGTGTACAAAATGAAATGGGGTGCCTTTACATATTTGTTATGTTTTTTTATGCTTCCCTTTTTGTTTAAAAGACTCGTTGTTTTTCTTGAGTCACTAGTTTTCTTAGTTTTGTTTTTGATTGTGTTATGGAGGTCCAGATATTTGGGCACATGAAGTGCATATATATGTGTATATGTATGTATGTGTATGTTTTGTATATATATATATTTATAATATATATATATAATTATATATATATTTATTATATATATATATAAAATATATATATATATAATATGTGTATGTATGTATATATGTATATATATGTATTGTATATGTATGTTATATGTATGTGTATATATGCATGTTTTATCCCTTCCCTGTTACTGTTCAATCTAGTCTGTGAGTCACCCAAAATAATTAAAGGGATATAACACGTGTACATTACCCTGAGTCGTCCAATTGTATCCTATAAATATGTAGCAACATTATGATTTTTGGCTTGTGATTCAAACGTAGTTCTTAGGTATCAAGATTGAACACTTATGGAATGGATGGAAATTGCTGACGATTAATATGTCGTCAATTTATATAATATTTATTATGTTAATGAATTTGTGTTAGAGTAAATTTATTGAATTTTTGTCTAAGTTGGAATTTCTATAATCAATTGTATATTTTTGTATGCAAATTACATAAACTATTGTTTAAAAATCAATGTAACTGTTTGTATGATGTTTCATGTAGGTTATAATGGGTTAAGTGGGGTTTCCACCAGTGTTATATTTGTTACGCAAACAGTTATATCTTTTGGTATTGTGTGTGTTTAGTGAAACGTACGTATGTGTTTTATGGTGTGTTTGTCGTATATATCTATACGTATTAGTTAAAGATTGGTATTTATGGTGTGTACCTCGTTGTACTCTATAGATTATGTATGGTGATGCTATTTAATTTTTAAGCAGCCTTGTATTTATGATGTTTTAAATAAAATAAAAAAAAAAAAAAATCACCACAGTTGCTGCATGGATCCATTAATCACTAATAACTAATTAAGTGCTCGCAGCTTTCGACAGGTAATTAGGAACAGTCTTGAATACAAGCTGGTTACATGAATAGAGAGAAAGATAAAGAGAGGCACAGAGAGGCATAGAAGAGAGCATAGAAGAGAGGCATAGAAGAGAGGCATAGAAGAGAGGCTTAGAAGAGAGGCATAGAAAAGAGGCATAGAAGAGAGGGGAAAAGAAGTGGAGACGAAGAATGGAAAATTTGGACGTCTTCTGCTTTAACACAAATGTCAATTTATTATATTTGTTGGTGATCTCAGTCAACATACACAGAGGGACTCTGATGACCTTCTTGCAGTGTTTGACATGAGAAACTTTGCTGCTTTCCCTACTCATATCTCTGGCTCCTCCCTCAACCCAGTAGTGAGTGATCTGTCAGAAGGTATAGTCACTCGGCTATGTTGGATCATCTGGCTACAAGGCTGTCTTTATATTACTGGAGATTCCAAAAGAACGGAGTGAAGAATCTACACGTAGAACTTTAGGGAATTGGATCTGTGCTCCAGTTCCCCGAATTAAGCCTGAATGCCTTCCACATCCCCCCTCCCAGGCGCTGTATAATCCTCCGGGTTTAGCGCTTCCCCTTGATTATAATAATAATAATACACGTAGAACTTGGCTGTGGGAAGATGGAAACCGGCCAGCCCTTTGCTTTTAACTCGTAGATTGTCCTCATCGCCTCCGAGCCGTGTGGACGAGCTGCGCAGACGCTCCTGTTTGAGTTTGTTTTGCGCAGTTTACCTGATTGAGCTGCCCCTAGCGTTGGTTGGTGGAAACTTTATTTTCTCCAACATGGCGCTGAATAGCAGAAGAAGAATCAACACTGTCTGCATTGAGATGATCCGTGGTGCTGTCACAGGATCCAACATGGATTTATTATTACCAGCGATCATTCGCGATACCTATGGTATAGCAAATGAGGAGATATGTGGTGTCG
Source organism: Cherax quadricarinatus (assembly GCF_026875155.1). Taxonomy (NCBI): domain Eukaryota; kingdom Metazoa; phylum Arthropoda; class Malacostraca; order Decapoda; family Parastacidae; genus Cherax; species Cherax quadricarinatus. Next base: position 37,341,137 of record NC_069446.1, on the reverse strand, counting down.
CATTAAATGGAATGACAAGAATCTTCGTTAAGATGACGTCTGCAAAAATTTCTACGAGGCAGTGGTCGACAAGTATCAGGAGCCCATCATACAGGTTAATACAGCTGTGTGGGTTTGAGACTTCATGATGTATCTCGACATTCACCTGGGTGAAAATCAGGAATGTGCCTTTTGAGCGACTGATTTTGATATTACCATGAACTGCGTACTTATTGGGACTTTTCACGTAGCCACAGCAGGGAGATGGGCAACTGGACCGTAGCGGGTGCGCTGGAAGGCGCGTATACAGTTAAAATGACTCTTCGGCACCCTATTCCTTCATATATTGTTTTTGAAAGAATTAAGGACTCAAGTCTATGTAACGTATGCGGGGCAACAACGTACCGTGTCGGCTATGTGGGTCATATGACCACATCGCGGCGCAGTGTGAGAAACGAAGTGGGTACCCGGCACAACAGCAACGGCAACAGCAGCAAGAAACAGCAGCAACAGCAACAGCAGCAACAGCAGCCAGTGGACGAGGTTTGGCGATGAGCGAGAACAGTCCTCTGCTACACCGCCCCAACAACGGTTGTCATGGAGTGAGGAGGTAGAAAAAGAAAAGGGAGTTTGAATCGCCAGTTGTAACGCACAAGGAGAATCTCAGTCATTGGACATACATAAGGTTTTGAGGAGAGACTACCTATATGGGTGAAGAAGTGGGGCGTCTTTGGTAAAGGCGTTGGATGACTTGTTAGAGGAATCGGTCCTAGATCAGGTGGAAGACCCAGGCTCATTTCTGGGGAAGGTGTGAATGATGGTATGGCAGAAGATGACGGTTTGTCGACGAGAGAGTCTAAAGGATTGAAGGTGCATGCAGTAGAGGTGGAGGTGCATCAGGACGGGCTTCAGATGTCAAATGCAGGTGGAGGGCGGGACACGAAAGAGGACTGCACATCATCGGATTCTGATGATGTGCTAACCCCCTGCCCAACGCCCTGGGAAAAAGTTTTGGGGTGGAGGTACAGAGAGAGGGAATGGTGAACAAAAGGGATCAAGGGATTGCAAAGGTGTTTCCCCCAACAAAGGGGGGAGGGACAGAGGTGTTGCAAAAACGAACTGGGGGTAAAGTCAATGCCGGGGACAAAGGAAACCCATTTGTTGAATTCAAGTGTTTTACTATAAATATAAAGGGGTTGAGAGCTGGAGGAAGCTTAAGTGGTTTAATGAGTATTTGGTGCGACTTGGTGTGGATGTGGTATTCTTACAGGAACATAATTTTAGGGCCTGGTTATGAGTTGGATATGAGTGGTTAAAAAGTGTACATGGAACATGCGACACTTTTGAAAGGTAGGCTGCCATTTTGGTAAAGGAAACTAGCCCGTTTATAGTAAGGCGTAGTGAGGGGGGGAGGGGAGGGTAATTAGGGTGGATGGAACTTGGGGTAGGGTTCCCATTATTTTAGAAATGTGTATAGGGTCCGGCTGGGGGTTTGACGTGAGTATTAAAACTAAATTTGTTCGGGACGTGCTGGTCTATTTTTTACGTGGTTTACCGAATGTTGCAAAAAATAGGGGGGAGATTGGAATTGCGTGATACGTCGTAAAGATGTGGAGCCCAGAGGTGTGGGGTGTTGTTTGGGTAAAATTGGGGGATATTTTGACCGGGGTGGGGTTAAAGGATGTGGGGTGGGGGGGGAGGGATGGTAGAGCATACCTTCATTAAACGAGGTTTTATGGCGAGGTTGGACCGAATGACTGCCTTGTGCGGTTACTGTGGGGAAAGGGTTGGATGTGATAGATGGGGTTTTTTTTCGGATCATAGAGGAGGGGTTAATAGATGTGGATATTGAGGGTGTGCCTCGGGGGGCCCATCATTTTGGAAATTGAATGTAAAGTTAAAAAAGGGAAGAGGTAGTCTTTTGTCTTTTGGACATATGTGGGATCGTTAGGGGGTAGAAGCACCAGGGATGGTGCCATGTTTTAAATTGGGGGGAAAACAATAGCTAAAAAACGTATTAAGGAATATTATATTAATCGAGGGAAGAGATATAATCAGTTACAATACGGTTTTAAAAAATATTTAGGGGGGCAGTTGCGCGACTGTTATGCACAAATTAATGCTAATTACCTGTTATTGAAATTGAAATTTTGAAGGAAAATATCCGGAATTTACAAAATGAGAGGTTTGATGGGGAAAGGCTTAAGGGCGGGATTGAGGAGGTTTTGTGGGGAGATCGGCCGTCGGCGTGTGTTTTGCGGAGTCAACACACACGTCGCAAGGCAATGGAGTTAATGGGGTTGAATGTTCAGTAGGTATGCAAGGGGTATAAAGTGGACCAGGTGTTGACGACGACTGAGGGTATGAGTGGGTATATTGATGCTTGAGTTAAGTTTGAAAACGCAAAGTGTGGGAATAAGTGAAATAGCATTACAGTCAATTGGAAGGTTGTGCAGTGTGATTTGGGACAGAGCAATGATCGATTCGTTTTGAAGGGCCGATAACGGAGTGCGAGACATGGGTAGCTTTATCCGGGGCGCAATTAGGAAAGGCACCAGGAATTGATGGGTTGCCCAGTGACTTTTTTCTCCAAAATTGGGGCGTTTTAAAAGAATTTTGGTAAGATTATTCAATATCATTTTAAACGGGATCGGGTTTTAGGGGCACAGCAGCGGATGGCTGTGGTCGTTTTAGTCCCCTAAAGGTGAGCCATTAACAGTTAAAGACTATCGTGCTATTTCGTTAATTTTGTGGTGATTATAAGATTTTTGCAAGAAATTTAGCTAACAGAATAAAAAAGGTCCTGGGTAAAGTGATCGATAAGGGACAATATGGGGTGCCGGGAAGGTCTTATGTATGACGGGCATGGTTTGATTAGAAGTTTTATTGAAGAAAGAGTAAAATTGGGAAATGGGGGGGGTGTTGGCTATAGATTGGGAGGCGGCATATTTAAGTGTAGAAAGGGAAGCGTTATGGAAGATTATGAGATGGCAGGGGTTTGGAGAGGAAATTATATCATGGGCCAAATTAATGTATCAAGATGCATCCTTTCGGGTGCAGGTAAATGGAAGGTTAGGAGAACAAATTCAGATGAGCAGGGGGCTCGTCAAGGTTGTCCCCTTTCACAAATATTTTTGCGTGTTTTACAGGATCCCTTTTATAGAGGAATTAGGGCCTTATTGGCGCAAATGGGGTTGGTGACGAAAGGGGTGGGGGGGCTGGCATTGTTGGATATGTTGATGACACAACGATTTTAGTAAGTGGTAACAGGGATTTGCCTCGGGTGGGAAAAGTTAGTAAATGTTTTTGGGAAAAGGCTTCTGGCATGTCAATTAATAAGGAGGAAACGAAGTTATGGATCTTGGAGATAGGTTAAGTGAGGAATGTGAAGTAGTTGAAAGGTGGAAAAGGTGGACCAATTACTGATATGTGGGATCGTTTATGTAAGTGATATCAAGTTAGCACAACAAATAAATTCAGTGCGTATTGTAGATGGTGTGCTGAAGCGCCTCAGTGGTTTACGAGCTGCACACTTAACTTTGCATCAAAGAGTAATTACAACGAATGTCCTATTTTTATAGTAAACTTTGGCATTAAGCAGCAATATAAACCCATACTTCGTAGTGAGATACAAAGGTTACAAAAGCGCGTTTTTTAGATTCATTTGGGGGGATTTACTGGAAGCGAATGGTTAGGTAGAGCGGTTGTCACACTCCCGGTTGGGGCCCGGGGGGGCTGGGTCTTATAGCTGTGAAAAGAGGATTATGAGTGTGTATTTGAAACGTAGTTATAAAGCGGGAGGGGGGGGCGAGGGAAGGCGGGCTTCATAAGATACGTCAGGATATGCAAAAGGTGGTGGGTGGGGAGGGGGTTCATAATAGGTGAGGCAATGTTACGGGTCATCATAAACATGAGCGATCCTTCACATAATTAAATTGGGAAACCCTTTATGGGGTGGAAGGTTTAAAGGCAGTGGTTAGCAGTGGTTTGAAGGTGTTTTATCCGATGTTGATTGGCGTAATATCTGGGGGCGTTTGAAAAAAATTACGTTTAAAACCTAAGTACGAGAAGTAATGTATAGATTTTTACATGGGATCTTACCGCTGGAATGGTTTTATTCATAAGATAAAACGGGAGGATGGATATGCAAGGCTTTTGGTGGATGGGAGACTGTTTTCCAATATAGTTAAATTTTTTCGAATGTATTGAACTAATAAGGGTTTGGTTGGGTAAGGTAATAAGGGTTTGTGGGAGGGGGGGTTTGCAGGTGTTGAGGGTTTTAAGCTTTGACATAGGGGGGGTGAATCAGATGGTAGAGAATGCGGTAGGGTATATAATTACGGATTATATTTATGTCTTGGGCTTTTGAGAGGAGCGAACGTGGGGTGAAAGAATTAATGCATTAACAGCAACTTTTATAGGACAAAGTGTAGCAATAAGGAGGTGTATGGGGGGAGAAAGGGAGAGGGATTTAAGTGAGGGTTAAAAGGAATTTCACTTTACGGGATTTACGGGAGTTGAAAGGCAGGTAAGGGGATGAAATGGGCTGGTTTCCTAGAATGGGCGGTAGCATGATGAGTTTGATGAATGTTATATGAGGTATGTCTGGGTGCAATTTTAACATTATTTGTTCCGAGTGTTTCAAGTACAAAACAGTTATATTTGGAATTGTCGACTTATAACTATGTATGTGTATGTGTGTATATATATGCATGTGTTGTATGGTGTATTGTGTATGTATGTGTTTTGTGTGTATTATGTAATATGTATGTTGGTATGTGGTATTGTGTATATATATAATTGTATATGTTATATATGTTATATGTATGTATTGTATGTATGTTTTACCTTCTTGTATATACCTTTAATGGTTTTTTCTCATGACCCTTTTCAAAGATTACAATACATATTTTCTATGCGCATTTATGATTTTGATACAATGTGTAAATGTCAAAATGGCTTTTTATGTTCCAGTTTAATTTACAATTGTATTTTTGTAAGCACAATTGATTTGGTTGCCAATTTGAAGTATGTAGTTTTAAAGAGTTTTACGAACCTTGAAGTTGTAAGAATTGGATAAGTTATTTATGGTTAGTTAACGTAATAAATTTTAACTGAAAGTTGTAAAGTGATTGTGCTTAATTAGACACAAACTTTATATACTTATTTATATGTATGGGGCATTTTATGTAAAATTTAAGTCTGATTTTAAAGGTGAAGAGGGGGGTTTTCCTTTTTTTTTTTTTTTTTTTTTTTTTTTTTTTTTTTTTTTTTTTCTTTATGGTAATACAAGGTTGTATCATGTACACCAACAAATATGGTTAGGGGAATGTGGTAAAATTTTCGTGTTGATTAGACATTTATAATACAGATGAAATACTAGCTTAGGTCAGGGTAAATTTATGATAATTGTGGAATGTTCTTTGATTCAAACTGCTCTTTATTATACTTGTATTTTATTATTCTAGTGTAAATTAAGAGCAAGGATGATATAATTTGAGGAAGAGTTAATATAGGTTTGCATGTTTTTACGAAAGTTAACTTATCCACTTTGCTAGTATAGGACAATTTTTTAAACTTCGGTATCTGATTTTATATGTAGGCAATAGTGGTCATATTTTTTATATTGAAATGTTTTTCGTTAATGTTTCAATATCTAATGTAACGTTTTTTCATTTATTTGTTCTTATATTGTCATCTTTGGGGTTTTTTCCTTTGTTATTGCTATTTTTGGGTTTTAAAATAAAATAAAAAAAAAAAAAAAAAAAAAAAAAAAAAAATCGCCCCTTTCGATGGAATGCCCTTCCCCAAGTTCATGTCGAAAACCAAGTGAAGCCTTCAATGGGCAATCCCTAATCCCAACAACGCACCTTCCCCGGCATTATGTGAAAAAACCAACAAATCAACAGCCTTGGTTCGGTTTTTCTTATAGAGGGCGACGGGGTTTGTAAAAGGTTTTTGGAGAAGGAAAATAAGAGGCACCCCACTATCGTAACAGGAACCTGACATAAAACCTTTGTAAAAATTGGGGGGAAGTCAAAAAGTCGAAAACCTCTAAAGGGGGGCAGATACAAAAAGAAAGCCGGTATCAGGTAGAGTAGGCCCCAAAACCGGGTTGTCCTGGGCAAGGACCCACAAGGATATTCGCCTTGGGGAACTTTTCCCCCCTTAATCGACAAGATTTGGGCCATCTCTTAGGACAGGGAAAGCTGACCTCTTTGCTAAACACTTTGTTGGGGAAAAAACAAGTCTTTATCCAACGGGACCTTCTTTTGGGTAGACCCCCGAATGGGTAAAAATTGTCAGTGGTGACAAAAGGCAGAATGAATTCCTACTTAAAAACGCTGGGCCAAAAAAAATGCTGTGGGCCCGTTAAAATTTTGGGCCCCCAAAATTGCTGGGGAAATGTCAGCCACTAGGACCTCTAATTTGCTCTATTAGCACTGCCTAGCATTTTCAATGCCTTCTCTGTGGAAAGAGGCAATGTACTCCCCTTTTTACAAAAAAAGAGCGAGGGAAATCAGCGACTCAGAACTATCACACTCCCGTCAATCATGACAAGTTTTTTGAAACAATAAATCTCACGACAGACACAGAGTTCTTTTGATCAAACTCATTCTTTGTGACCGTCAAAAACGCTTCAGAAAAGGGACTCTTTGCCCGACTGTTAAACCTTTTATTTAAGTGGCACCAACAATAGATAAAACCTGTCAGCTGTGTAGTAGCACTGGACATTGCTCGTGCTTTTTTACCCCATACGGGCCAGGGCTCGGGGCAAACCCAAGCATTGGGAATTGAGGCTCTACACTATGGCTCCTTTGTGTAAACCCTCAAGGGAAAACTAAGGTATTTCTTAATGGGCAGAGCAGTAAGACATTTTTGCCCCGGCCTCGAGTATGTATATAGCATAATGATATAATGAAATGAAATAAATTGATCATGAACTGAACACCAAAGTTCGAACTTATCCTTTCAATTTCTATATTTAGAAACAAAAAGGCTTTCAAATGACCTGACATACGTAACAACTTTTAGCTTGTAAATAAAGTTAGGAATCCGGAACCTAACCTTGAAAAATTCTGTGAAAAAAGTGAGACAGAGAGACAGAGACACACACGGATACACACACAGGCACAGGCACACACACACACACACACAGACACAGGGCACAGAAGACCACAGACAGATTATAGGCTAGGTGGCCAAAGACTGCAAACCTCACTCAAGAAGAAAGATCTTGGGGTGAGTATAACACCGAGCATGTCTCCGGAAGCACACATCAATCAGATAACTGCTGCAGCATATGTGCAGATAGGATGTTCCAGAGAGGGGACACAGAAACAAGGGGTCACAACTGGAAGCTGAAGACTCAGACGAGTCACAGGGATGTTAGGAAATATTTCTTCAGTCATAGAGTTGTCAGCAAGTGGAATAGCCTAGCAAGTGAAGTAGTGGAGGCAGGAACCATACATAGTTTTAAGAAGAGGTATGACAAAGCTCAGGAAGCAGAGAGGGAAAGGACCTAGTAGCGATCAGTGAAGAGGCGGGGCCAGGAGCTGAGTCTCGACCCCTGCAACCACAATTAGGTGAGTACAATTAGGTGAGTACACGCACACACACACACACGGGCGGCGCGCGCCGCGCACACAGATCAGAAATATATTTTCATTTGCTTATTACCCAGAAAACACCTTTGATTAATAGACTAAAAATTCCCGGTTTACCTAAATTGAAACAAATAAGCCTTACCTGCTGTCAAGAAGAAGGGAAGGAGAGGGGGGGGGGGCTTACCTGCGTCAAGAAGAAGGGAAGGGAGGAGGGGGGTTTTTCCCTACTGTCAAGAAAAGGGAAGGGGGGGGGGGGTCTACCTGCGTCAAAAGAAGGAAGGGGGAGGGGGGGGTCTTACCTGCTGCAAGAAGGAAAGGGGGGGGGAAAGGCGGGAAAGGGGGGGGGGTTCTTCCCTGCGTCAAGAAAAAGGGGAAGGGGGGGAGGGGGAGGGTTCCTAAAATGTTCCAAGAAATTCATATAGAACGGGTTGAAAAGGGGATCGATTTGGAAGAGTGAAAAAAAAGGCCCAGGGAAAAAAACCCAGGGGAAAAAAAGCCCATGGAAAAAAGGTCCATGGGAAAAAAGGCCAGGGAAAAAAGGGGCCATGGAAAAAACCGATGGGAAAAATCCCCCAGGGAAAAAATGCCAAGGGAAAAAAACCCAGGAAAAAAGCCCCAGGGAAAAAAAGACCCTTGGAAAAAAGGCCCCTTGGTAAAAAGGCCCAGGGGGAAAAAGGCCCAAGGAAAAAAGGCCCGGAAAAAAAGGCCCCAGGAAGAAAAGACCCGGGGGAAAAAAACCCATGGAAAAGGGCCCGGGGGAAAAAGTTAAAGGGAAAAAAAACCCCATGGGAAAAAGGTCGGGGGAAAAAAGGCTCCGGGGGAAAAAGGTCAGGGGGGAAAAAGGCCCATGGAAAAAACGCCCGTGGTAAAAAAAGAAGGGCAGTGTAGACAACATCACTCAACCAGTGGGTTTCTAGGTACTGTTAGTTGAGATGGATTTTAGTCAGAAACTGGAATTTTCTTTTTTTTGGTTTTTAAGAAAATATACTAAAAAAAGGGAAATTGTAAAAAAAGGTGAAAAAACCCCCTCTGAAATTTTAAAAAAGGGAAAACCGGGATGTGGGGAAAAAGTGGGTGAAGGGGGGGTTAAAGGGTTGTTCAGCAACCGGGAAACCATTAGCGGGTAGTCGCGCACCCCCCCCCCTCAGGGGGGCGGGGGCGAAAAAAGTTTTTGTGTTGTTTTTTTTTAAAAATTTCTACTCCGGGAAAAATATTGACCTTACCTGTTTGGTTAATTTAGAGAGTCTTTTTCCACCTCCACTCTTCTCCAAATCAGGAAAGGGGTGATCTACCAGGGTTTTAAAACTGTTTGTTCCTTCCTTTTTTTGCTGTTACCCAGAAATTTGTTTTTGGGAAAATTTATAAATTCTTTTCCATTTTTAAATGTTATATTAAAAAGACCTTTGGGTAACCAGTTTTTTTTTTTTAAATTCCCAAAGCTGGGGTTTCCGGGCTTTGGTCATCCAGGAAAGACCCCAAAGATAAAGGAGCAAAAACCATTTTTTTAAGGGGAGACTTCCCAAACCATTTTTGGGACAAACCTGCTGGCCCTTTACTGATCTACTTGGGTGCCCACCCCAAGGGTAGAGATTCCAAAACAAGGGAAACTATCCCCAAACCGCCTAGAAAACCCTTTACATCAAATAACATCAAAAAAATCTATCCAGGGCCTTCCCCTACCCTGCCCAACTAAAAGAACCGAAGGCCTTTTTTTTTTTATTTAAATTTTAAGCCCAAATCCTCAAAAATCAATTCTTTTTTTTTCCAGCCCGTTTCTTTATTTATTTTTCCATTATTTTTCTTTTTTTTCAATGGAAGGCGCTCCCGACGGGGAAACTCCGAAGCTTAAGCTTCGTTTTTTTTGGTTTTTCAAAATTAAGGTCCGATTGATTTTAGGGAATTCTTTGATTTGGGTACTTTAGTGATTACTTTTTTCCCCAAGTACTTTTACTACAAATAAACCTCCCTTATGGAAGTTTAACGCCCGTTTTACTTGAAATTTCAAGGAATTTTTTTACTGGGCCCGAACCCCAAAAATTTGGGCTTTTTCCCTTCCCATAAAAAAAAAAAATGAAAAATTTGATTTAAAATTGTTACTTTTAATAAAAAAAAAATGCAAGACTATTGCTGCAGAAATTGGTTTTCGTTAATGTTCTCCCCAACCCAAAGGGCTGAAATAATTACGTTGCTCAACAAGAAAAGATACGCCCACCTCCCCTCCAAGTTCACTTATATGCAAACGTCAACAGCGCGTGGGTAGAGAAGTCACACCGACTCAAAAACCCAAAGGGGCAATAAATTTTTAAAAAGGGGGAAACAAACGTTTTGCAGTCTGGCCCCGACTTTTCCCCCTTTTTTCAATATATCAATTTTAAAAGTCCTAGCATATTTTTTTTTAACAGTATGTTTAAATTTTTAAACTACTTTATAAAAAGTTTTTTAACAACGCAGGTTTTTCATAAACTGAAAATTTTTTTAAAACTTTTTTTTATAACATATATTCCGTAATATAAATGCTCTATAAAAAGGGGTTAAATAAAGAAAATTTTTTAAAAACTTTTTTTTTAAAACTTTAAATTTAAAATTTTCAATTGGCCCGCTGTAATTTTCCTATTATCCTGGAATCATTAAATCAACCACGGGGACTAACACCTGGTGAACAACAACCACAAACGGGTTTTAAATTCCCCGCCCCTTCCCTGGGCTGCCCAGACAAAACCCCCAAAGGGAAAGGGTTTCCCTTTGATGTTTGGGGGGCCCTTGTTTTAGGAAATTTGGGAATCTGGTTTCCATTTCCCCAAAAATTTAAGCCTAATTTCCTTTCCAAAATTTCCCCCCCCAGGCGCGTTTAATCCCCCCGGGGTTTAGCGCTTTCCCCCTTGATTAAATAAAAAAAATAAGCCCACCACACCCCTTTTTGGCTAATCAAACCAAATAAAAGACGTGGGGGGGGGCCAACAAACTTAAAATTGCAGTAACTGCCCCCATATGTGAAGTACCTCACCTAATTCCCGTTGCAGGGGGGTCGAGACTGGGCCCTCCTGGCCCCGGTGTTTTTACCAGTTGGGGTTTCGGGGGAAAAAGGGGTCCAACCCTGGTCCCCCCCTCTTCACTGGTCGCAACTGGGTTCACTTTCCCCGGGACCGTGAGCTTTATCATACCTCGTTTAAAGCATGTAGGGGACCGCCTCCCTACATCGCTTCCCAAACTTTTCCCAAAATTTAAACTGACCCCTCTGTGGCCGAAGAAATACTTCCAAACATTCCCTGTGATTCATTTGTGTCTTCAACCCCAAAACTGTTGCTGGTCCCACTCTGGAACATCCTGTTTTTTGGGCCACCTTTTCAATTTTCCCCTCAGTAATTTTTTAAAATCGTTTTTCAAAGTCCTCCCAAACTCCCTGTCCCCCCAGTGTTTTCCCCGTTGATTTCCCCCTTTAAACCCCTCCCTGTAGGACATACCTCTTACTCTGGGGCTACTTGTTGCAAAACCCTTTGGGACTTTCCCCTAATTTCTTTTTCGTGCTTGGCTAGGTTGGGTTTCCCAAAAAGGTGCCGCATACTCCAATATGGGGGCCCAACTACACGGTTTACAGGGCCTGGGAAAGATTTCCCTTTTTAAGGGGGTCCGGGAAAGCTGGGTTTTGAGGTTTTCTAGGGGCCCAAAAACTTTCAGCAATTTTTTTGGGGTTTAATTTTGCGCTTCAGGAGATTTTGCCTGGGGTTATAAATCACCCCAAGTCTTTTTCCCCTTTAGAGGTTTGTATCCCTTGGGCCCCTAGACCCGTACTCCGTCTGCGGGCTTCTTTTCCCATCTCCAATCTTTATGACTTTTTAAAACTTGGCGGGATTGAACCCCGGGGCCCAAAGGGTGGACCCGGGCTGCAGCCCGTCCAGATCCCTTTGTAGTTCCCGCCTGGTCTTTTGATCGAATTAAATTTTTCCTTTATCAACTTCGCATCTGCAAAAAAGGGGCACCCCCAAGTCCCCTTCTGTCATGTCCCCTTCACAAATACAGAAAAAGCACTGGTTCTAAAGGAAAGACCCCTTTTGGGGGCCCCCCTGGGCACATGCCCCCCTCTGACACCCCCGGGGCCCCTACCCCGACTCCCGCTTTCTTCCTGAAAAAGTAATTTCCCCATTCATTTATGGGCCCTTCCCCTTTTCCCCTGCTTGGTCCTCCAGGTTTTTTACTAATCTCTTGTGTGGAAAATCTGTCCCAAAAGCCTTCTTGGGAGCCAAAAATAAAGCAAAACCAAACCCCCCCCTCCCTCCCCTTTTCTTGGGCTTAAATGCTGTCCCCATGTCATAGAACTCCAGTAGGTTTTTTGACACAAAGGGTTTCCGGGCCCTGAAAACCCGGCTGTTTTTTTAGATCGTTCCTTTTTACGGTTTCCCCCCCCACTCTTCGATAAAACTTTTCCATGATTTTTTCATACAATTTTTTTTTAGTGACAAATGGTTTTGTAGATAGTGGGTTTCATGTCTGCCCCCTTTTCCAAAGATTTGGGGCAACATTTGCTGCTTCCAAAAACCCCAGGGAATCTCCCCCGTTTCGATAGATGTATTGGGAAAAATTTTTTAGGGGTTTCACTTTGCACCTCTGCTCCCCCCTCTGAGGACCCATGGAGATTTTTATCGGGGCCCCCTTGCCTTTGGGGGTACTAGCCTCCTCAGAAAACCCCTTCCCTCTTTCCCGGGTTTTGTGGGACTGTTTTTCAGCACTTGGTGTTCCCCCCCCCCTCCGCTTTCCCGGGGCCCCTTCGTCTCCTCTGAAAACAAATTCTTTAATCCTTTTTTGAGTTCCCTTTACAAACTACAAAAGGGCAATTTTTTGTCTCCCTCCTTTCCCTTTCCCTTTGCCTGAAATTTCCGGTCCTTTACTGTTGTTTTTCCCCCTGAAAGTGGCTGTATAACACTTCGGGTCAGATTTGGCTTTCGCTGCTATGTCGTTTTCATATTTTCGTTGGGCCTCCCTTCTTATCTGTGCATATTCGTTTCTGGCTCTACGACTGCTCTCCTTATTCTCCTGGGTCCTTTGCCTTCTATATTCTTTCATTCCCTAGCACACTTGGTTTTTGCCTCCCTGCACCTTTGGGTGAACCATGGGCTCATTCTGGCTTTTTCATTATTCCTGTTACCCTAGGGTACAAACCTCTCCTCAGCCTCCTTGCATATTGTTGCTACATATTCCATCATCTCATTAACTGGTTTCCCTGCCAGTTCTCTGTCCCACTGAACCCCATTCAGGAAGTTCCTCATTCCTGTGTAGTCCCCTTTCTTGTAGTTTAGCTTCATTTGTCCTGGCCTTCCTGCTTCCCCCTCCACTTGTAGCTCTACTGTGTATTCGAAGCTTAAAAACCACATGATCACTGGACCCAAGGGGTCTTCCATATGTGATGTCCTCGACATTTGCACTACTCAAGGTGAATACTAAGTCCAGTCTTGCTGGTTCATCCTCTTCTCTCTCTTTTGTAGTGTACCTTATGTGATGGTACATGTAGTTTTCCAGTACCACCTCCATCATCTTAGCCCTCCATGTATCTTGGCCCCCATGTGGCTCCAGGTTCTCCCAATCGATCTCCTTGTGGTTAAAGTCACCCATGATCAGGAGCTTTGCCCTGCATGCATAAGCTCTTCTGGCCACTGCAGCCAGCGTGTCAACCATCGCTCTATTGCTCTCGTCGTACTCTTGCCTTGGCCTCCTGCTGTTCTGTGGTGGGTTATACATCACTGCTATTACCACCTTGGGACCTCCAGAGTGAAGCGTTCCCGCTATGTAATCACTTTCTTCTCCGCTGTCTCCTCTCTCCAGCTCATCAAAATTCCATCGGTTTTTGATCAGCAATGCCACTCCTCCAACCCTCTGTCTTTCCTCAGGATCTGGTCTCCCGTTGGAAAGATGGCATCTGTTATCATACCTGTAAGCTTGGTTTCTGTGAGAGCTATGATGTCCGGTGATGCCTCTTTGACTCTTTCGTGCCACTCCTCCCACTTATTTGTTATTCCATCAGCCTTTGTGTGTGTGTGTGTGTGTATGATTATATATATATATAATATTTTATATATATATATAATATATATATATACACACACACACACAATAAGGTAACAGTAAACAGGTGATATCAGAATATGCAAAACAACCACTGTGAAAGGAAAGTGAAATTTCAAGCGCTTTCGTGACTTCTTACATTATCAAAAAGGAAATATATATATATATAATATATATAATATATAAATATATACTACACATATACATATGAAATTAGAATTCGGTTATTCTAAAATTTTATGTATTAATGATAGTTTTTTCACTGAAATGTTTAAATAAAAAGTTAATTTTGCGCTAAACCTGACTTTGAAACCTTATCTCAGCTATTTTTATAGCTGTATTATATTAGCCTTTATCAATTCTTCGTCTTTCTGTTTGAAATAATAAATAAAATTTATTTCTGTTTGTTGAAGGTCCTTCTATGAACATTAATAACTGCATTACACATCATCAGATGATTGTATTCTGCTGTCTAACCCGGAGGTGTTCCTTCATCACTAAACTTTGTATTTAACTTATTTCCGGGTTTAATTTATTGCAGATAAATTGACAATAGTTAAGTTGTAATAAAGTTGGTAGAATTACCGACAATATGTAAAGTAAAAGGAAACAAGTGCAACTAATGTGAAATTTATTGTGGCAACGTTTCGCTCTCCAGGAGCTTTAATTTTCAAGCCCATTACAAACATACATGGACACAGAGGGTATGTAAAGGCTCAGAGTGAGGTGCAATTACTAGTGCAGGTACACTTTCGATGTTCACTAGTGGTAGTAGTAGTAGTAGTAGTGGTAGTGACAAAGTAATTCAATAAGAGTACGAGCAATTAATTCGACATGAGTAAAGATATTTATATCCTTTTACTCATGTACGAATTTATTGCTTATCATATTGTATTACTTTTGTCCTACTACTACTACTACTACTACTACTACCATACTGAACATCGAAAAGTTACCTCATAGTATTGCACCTCACTCTGAGCATTTATATACCCTCTGTGTCCATTGTATTGTTTGTAATGGCTTGATAAAGCTCCTGGAGAGGGCTGAAACGTTTGCTACAATAAATGTCACATTAATTGCACTTATTGTCCTTTTACAATAGGTTTAAAATAGTTTAAAGTGCTAAATTCGGAAGTTCTTGCTGAAGTTCGTTATTGTGGGGACATTGTTGTAAGCTGTTTGATAAATGTTTGCAACTTGTAGCTGGTCACTTCCCAAATGGTAGTGGGATGTTTTATGTCGCCAGAGTTTTTTTTTTTTTTTTTACTGTCCTCGTTCCTGTAGAAATTGTTGGTAACTGAATTATGTCTTTGTCGTGGTAGCTGCAAGTACTTCCCGTGGCTGTTTTGGATGTTTTCATCATTTAGTTGAGCAAGGTTTTGGTACCAAAGAGGGCATTATGATATGGCTATGTATTAAGAATGTTGGATTATGGATTGGCTTGAGAAAGTAACTAATAGAGGATGAATGATAAGGAAGGCATAGTGGGCAGTGAGTGGGTTATGAAGGGTAGATTTCAATGAGCTATTACTTGGGCAATGACCCGGTAGCCTCAGAGAAAGTTACTCGAAGGGGTCACCGGTGAACTACGACGAGGATATAAGTGGAATACAAGAGTGGAATACATGCAATGAGTTATCAATGATCTCCTGAGGGTCGCGAGTATATCTCAGGGGGAGAGCATGATTCGAAACATTGTGGACTATGGACTGAGCTACGCGGGACTATGAATGAGTTTACAAAATGAGACTATTATGGGGTTATTTAAAAGGGGGCGCAACGATGTGGTTACAAGTTGGCTGCCAAAATGGTCTATAGTGAGTATGAATGGGTTTTTCAAATTGGCCTACGTGGGACTTACAAGAGAGATGGGAGATAACAAAAGTGTTTTGAAAGGGATATTAGTGAGTTACAAAAGAATCTACTCAAGTTAGTCTAGGAGACTAGAGGGCTATAAGAAGGTACTCGTGGAATGCAAATGCTAGTGAGTTATGAGGCAATTACAAACGAGGCTCCTACGAATACTACAAGATACGACAAGGTGCTGTAAAGAGAGCTACGACACAGGCTGAAAATCGAAATCACTGGCTACCTTTCTTCTTCAAGTACACTGTCATTCGCTCGCCTGCCACGGTGGATTGAGTGCAGAGTTGTGCCCGGCACCCCTCTGCTGTTTTCAGGCGAGCTGCCTCGTTTCGTCACTCAACCTTTGAGTAGTGAGGACGTGCGCTGCTGCTGCCCCTGGCGTTGATTAGTGGCAGTTATATTTTCACAGCATGGCGCAGGCAAGCCGGAGACGCATAAACACAGTCTGTGTTGTGCTTATCCGTGGGGCTGTGTACAGGAACTTCTATGGGACCTGATAATTACCTGCAATCATACGAGATACATATGTTATTTGCTGAGAGGAGATTATGGAAGTACGCGCTGAATGGCACGAAGAGGATCTTTGTCCAAGTTTAATTTGGCAAGTGTGTATGGAGGCGGTGGTAGACAAGTACAGGAGGTTACTTTGACAGTTAATCGCTGTGTGGGCTCCGTGCGACTTCACGAAGTTTCTGCCATTACACTGGGTTAAGTTAAGATTAGAATGTGCATTCGAGGCCGGATGATTCTGACCATCCGTTTCTTTGCGATGGGCAAATATGGTACAGTAAATATGGCCAATGTTGGGATAAAGTGGGCCACTGGGCCATACGCAGGAAACTCGGAAGAACGTATTCTGTGAAGATGACGTTACGTTACATATTCCCGATCGTACGTAGTGCTGCCAGAATTTCGTACCCAGGTGTTTGTGACATTCGCTGGGGCAACGCCGGACCTGTAGGTTATGTGGATCCCAATATGTACCTAGCGGCTCTGTGTGGGAGGTAGGGCGTGTGCAACATGGAACAAAAAGCAAACGACATACAAGCAATAGAGAAAGTGAGGATTTGCATTATGTGAATCTGCTTACACAAGTGGGTCCTGAGAGTGAGAGGTCGAGAGAGCGGAGGAGATGGAGTCTAGCAGGTGTGACGAGGGGGGGGGGGGGACACCCCTTCATTGAACGTAGCTCAGGTGTTGGAAGAGGGACACCCCGACTGCGAGTGATAGGTTGTGGAAGGACTCATTAGCCTTGGCTTTAAATGTGTTATTGGCTGACAAGGTAATAGGAAGGTTGGGAAGTCCAGATGCCACTAGTTCTTGGGTCTGTTGTGGATCCGGGGTTTGGAACAGGATCTGAGGCTGCGGCAGTGTGATAAAGAATATTTTGGGACGCAAGCTTGTGGACGGTGGAGCGGTCCACCGGGACAATGTATTCAGACGACATGATGCAAGTGTGGGAGCATCAAGGAAAGCGCGTTGCTGAGCTATCTGACTCCGAAGAGTAATCACGCCTGCTCAGCGCAACTGGCAAAAAAAAGTCCTGGGCGGAAGTTACAGCAGAGGAGGGGACACAGCGGCCCTAAGGGGCAGGAGTTGGTTTAGAGCGTTTCTAAGGGGGGGAGAGGGACCGAGGTGGTCATCCGAAAACGATCTGGTGGCAACGACAGTACCAGGGTTCAAGAGGGAAAACCACTCTGTAAAGCTTCAAGTGCATGACATTTGAACATTAATGAGATTGAGATCAGAGGAGAAAGTGTGTATGGTTTAGTGAATATTTGGTGCCCGTAATAGTTTGTTGACAGTGGTTGTTCGTGCAGGAACACAATACAGGAACAGGTTATGATTGAAGGTTTAAATGGGTTTAATTAGGTGTATGTGGGAGCTCGCGTTAAAGGTTGAATGGAGGAGTGCCATCCTGGTAAGGGAAACTAGCCCAGTTCGTAGTGAGGCATACGTGAGGGTGGGGGAGTGGGAGGGTGATTCGTTGGTAGTTGGGTGGTTGGGGTTTAGGGTATACAGATGAGTTTGGATGTGTGTTGTATGGTCCGGCCAGAGGGAGAGAGCGTGCGTATTAAGAATAAAATTTGTGAAGGATGTCTTAGTATATTATTTGCGTGCTTTGCCGGGTTGTGCTTGTGTAGCTGTAATTGGTGGTGATGGAGTTGTGTGATAAGGATAAGGATGTTGGAACCTTGAGGGGCAGGAGGGTATTGTTTGGGGGTATTGATTTTTGGGGGGGGAATGACTCCCTTAAATGGTAGTGGGGTTAATGGACGTTGGAAGGGGTGGGACGTTGTAGAACATACTTTTGTTAGAGCGTGGATAATAGCGGCAAGACTGGATCGATTGTATGTGCCCGAACAAGTAATAGTGTGCAGGAGGTGCGTGTGGTGGACGCGGGTTTTTTCGGATCACCAGGGAGATATGGTGGACCTAGAATGGCGAGGGGATTGATAGAAGGGGGGGCCAAGGTTATTGGAAGTTTAATGTCGATGCTTTTAGCAGGGTGAGGAATGTCGTCTGTCCTTTCGCGAATTGTGGGGAACGGTTGCGTGGATGAGGCGCCGGGGGATGATGTGAAAACTGGTTAAAATGGTTGGGATTATTCGGTGGCATAAAATCGTTATCAGAGAATTTTATATTTGTCGTGGGAGGTGAAGATAATCGGTTAAAGTATGGGTTTTTCAAAGTTATCTTGAAGTGGCAGCTTGCGGCTGTTATGCAAGAGGAGGAAGCATGCTATCCAGTGCAGGACATTGAGGGTTTTATTAAAGGGAGGGAGTATTAGGGTATTGCAAAACGGGCGTTTTGATGGTTGTGCGAATTATGGGAGGATTGGAAGAAGTGCTTATGGGGTGACCGGCCGTCGGCCTTTGCGTGTTAAGAGGCCAGAGAAGTGAAAAGGAGAGTGACGAGTGGAGATGATGGGGTTAGTGTTTTTTTTGTGGTTTAAAAACTTACATGTAGGGATGAAGGGGTTATTTATAGAGCGGGTCAAGCATTGGTAACGACAGAGGGTATGACGTTGGATATGTGTAGACGCTTGGTTTAAGTCATATACGCATAGGTGTTGGGTTCCTTGAGGTGGCATTGAGGGAGGGTTATGGGGAGTGTATGTGCAGTGTGAGCTTTTGATGGTACAAGTTCGGGTGACATTGGGTGGGGCCGATATTACGGAGTGTGAGATTTGGCAAGGCGTTGTCTGGAGTTGAGCTTGGGAAAAAGCGCGGGTCGGTATAGACGGACTGCCAAAATGATTTTCTACGTAAAGTAGTGGGGGGTTCTGAGGTTTTTTTTTTAGTAAGGCTCTAGTTTAACATACTTAAGGCGGTGAGGTAATGGGGGAGGAGAGCAGCAGTACGGACGGACGTTGTGGTTGTTGGTGCCGAAAGGGGGAGCAGTCAACGGTAATGGATTATCGGGCACTTTTCGCGTTGTGTGGAGATTTATAAGTTGTTTGCGAGATATTAGAACAGAATCAAGAGGGTAATAGGCATGGTAATTGAATTAGGGGCAAATATGGTTGGTGCACAGGGAAGCGTCGATGTATGAAGGGCATGGCATGATTCGAGAATTTATAGAGAAACAGGGGGAGTTGGGTGATGGTTTGTGTTGGCCGTTAGATTGGAAGGCTGCTTATGATAGTGTAGAAAGGGAAGGGTTATGGAGGTTTATGCGTTGGCAGGTTATTGGGGGAAGAAATAATATCTTGGGCAAATTTATTGTATCAGGGGGCATCGATGAGGGTGAGGTTAATGGGAGGCTCTAGGAGTTTAAAATACAGAGCGACGGGGACTGCGCCAAGGCTGCCCACTTATCACAAATATTGTTTGCGTGTATACAGGATCCATTTATAGGGTCCATTCGGAGGTGTGTTTTGCGGGAGGTGGGGGGAGGGGTACTGACGGGGGGAGGGGGGGCTTGGTAGCGTATCACAAGTTATGTGGATGACACGATGTTTTTGTTGAGAGGTAATGGGGATTTGCTTAGGGTGGGTAAGGTGGTTGGATGTGTTTGGGGGAGGCTTCAGGTATGAAAATTAATGTTGAGGAAGACTCTAAGTTTCTAGACTTAAGGGATAGTAAAATGGGGATGAGGTGGTAGGGGGTGGGTGGAGTGGTGGATCAACTAATGATATGTGGGATAAATTTATGTGAGAGAAATACAAGTGTGGCTCAAGAGGTGAATTCGGTCGAGTATAGTGAATGGAGTATTTTTTTTTTTTATATTTTATTTACGAAAACAAAAACAATTGTACAAGCCGACAATTAAGCAAATCCTAAACCGTGACAGACAATGTCAGTACACACAAATAAACAAAAAACAACCATTTTAAACATTTTGATATAACGAAAATTCTACCGTAAGAAACCCAACCCGTTTACGGGAAAAGGAAAAAAAATAAACATACGACTACAAAAATAGGAAGTCGGAGTCATAAAACATGTAGGAATCCAGTCCTATAATCATGTATATATGTATTTATACATACACATGCACATATACACATACATGTATGTGCACATTATGTTCTCTTCAGCACAGACTGGATTATACTAGAACAAACAAACAAACAAACAAAAAAGACCCTTATCACTAAAAAAACAAAACTAGACAAACTAAATAACATAACATCCAAAACAGAAGTGGCAGACAATGTCAGATACACAAAAAAAAACATTGTAACACATTGATATAACAAATTTACTTAAAAAAACCCAACCAACCGACTTCCAAACAAACAGTCGGAAAGGTCATTATAGAAAACTGTAGGAATGAGTTCTACAAAACATATACATATATACATATATTACATTATACCATACACATATAAATATATATATATATATACACAACATATTACACATATATATTATATATTAGAATATATACGCATGCTCATACACACATACGTGTATGTGCATTTGTTCATACAGAACAAACTGGATTCATACATAGAAATTTAAAGCACTAAATGACCTTTTCACCAAATAAACTAAAAAAATATACATCCATGATAGAACTATACCTAAGACCTTATTGGTTCCCACAAAAACCACACCTACACACCACAAAATAAATGTTACCTATTAACACTCAATATATTAATATGACCTTCCAGTCAAATGAAGGTATATATAAACCCATCAAAAAACTTTTATATTTTGGTTACATTAGGTCATTATGTACCCATTCAATTACGATAAAAAAGAGACATTTGACAAGGATAAATCTAACATCAGAATTCGAATGTATAAAACATATCCTCACAATATACATATAAATATAAACCCCTATTATAAATGGTTTCTTATAACAATAAGAGAAAAAAAACAGGAAAATCACATCTACTTTTGACTCTTTGGATTTTACAAAATTCATAAAGGGCTACTTACACCGGAGCCCCCGACGGCTCCCCTGCAAAAAAAAAAAAAAACTATTACCCACATCTACCACTTTGCAAACCAATCCACCTTATAATCAGGCTTCCATTCATCTCCAAGAGGACCACACCTGAAGAGGACAAACCTTGCCTCTCACCAGTCACCAAACGGATGTAGACTTTCACAGTAAGCTCACGATATCCCTCTGGAAAAAATCTACTTACCACCTTCCCCCATATAATTGTTTGTTCCTACATGCTGTCCTATTAAAAAAACACGCGCCAACGCTTTTATCCTAATGTTTCCCTCCACCTCCCTCATTCCCCAAGAACATGCTAGATAATCAACATTACGTATCTGATTGCCCTCCCCACCTTGTGGGTACCCCTCCCTATCTAACATTAAAAGCCCTGTGGGATCGATATTCTGTCCCCCCCCCATAAAAAGAAAACCCTCTTCAACCACCAATCTTACCTACTCCAAAGCAGAACAAAATATACTACATGAAAAAGGCAGTTTTTCAACTTCCCCCACAAAAACCGAATGATGTCTCTCTCACAAAACCCATTCGTTTCTTAGCACCTCTTCGATGCTAACGTCCCCATAAGAAATCTATAAACTAATTCCCTCGCTCTTGCGGTATTCTTAATTTTACTAAATTCCACCCCATAATCCCCCCCCCCACTTCCAATCATATGTGGGATACACTGCGATCCCTTGCATTGATTCCTGAGCCGACCTCACATCCCACTACCGTTTTTCCTGAGTTTTTTTAACATTGCGTACCTTTACATAAACCGCAACATATCTTCCACACTCACTAAGTCCTGCCCACCCCACCATTTGCGGGATATCCCCCATCACCTCCCCAACCCGAAGACACCCTTTCCCCCTGCCCGAAATATACCTGCTGCTTCACATATAAGCGCTTCACCCTAGACCCTAATGCAATCAATTCCCAATCCTCCCTTCTTACCGCAGTCATTAACCAATCTTTATCCAAACAACGCCCTACCAAAAAACCCCACACTTAACTTAAGGCCACTTCCTTTGTAATTCCATGTAATATCCTGACATCTTAAGGGGTTTAAATTTCCGCCACTCCCCACACCTTACTATAATTCAGTGTATTTACACCACAACCCTTGATGCAAAGATTACATCCCCGGCCCTTAGACTCCTGAGCCTACTCAACAGCTCTGTCCATACCATTTCTGAATAACCCTCTACTCTCCTGTACATTGCTAAATACAACAATCCACATATCTTTAGCCTATCTACAGTTATCCATCCAAAACTTCCTCCCCCAAGGTCCCTCCTACCCAATTGCCTACCTCCCAACACCGTGATTTCTGCTTATTAACTCTCCATCCCAGTAGCATCCAAAAATCTCAATTACCCTTCCCACTTTACTTAAATCCTTCTATCCTCCATTAAGTAAAAACAGTTGTATTCATCTCATAACCACCTTATTACCAACAAAATCCCACCCTCTCTCCCCATCCTTACCATCCCACCATCAACCAGACATAGATAAGGATTCTGCATACATGCAAAGAGTATTTGGGAGAGTGGACACCCCTGCCTTAAACCCCTCCCCATGCTTACTGAACTACCCACCCATACCTACCATTTACTGTACTCTCATCGATGCATTCTCATACAATGTCCTCACCCTTCCAACCACCCTCCCTCCAAAACCCATTTCTCACCATTATCTCAAACAAAAAGTCACTATCAACATAATCATAAGCTTTCTCCCAATCCAGACCTAGAATACCTCCCTTACTACTACCACTCAAGGAAATCCCGAATACGTCCATCGACTACCCGCCATACTCCTCCCCGGTGATACCAAATTGTCCCCCATGTATCACCGACACCATGACTTCTTCAGTCTATTACCCAAAATTTTCGCAAAAAAAAAAACCTTGTAATCTGCACACATCAAAGATATTGCTCAGGTTAAGCACTCAACTCTCTACCCCCCCTCTTCTTTGGCACCAAAATATGACACCCGTACTTTGCGATGTGCCCCCAACTTCCCACGAGTTAACATATGATCCTCATAGCCTAACAAAGCACTGCCTAATCACCCCCAATTGTGCTCTACGTAAAAATCTTTTGGTATACCGTCTATCCCTGGTGTTTCCCGGTACTCATCCGAAAAAACTGCCTCCTTCCACCTCAACCTCCTTATACCAACTCCAACCCCCACTCTATTCCCCCCTGACCTCACTTAAATGCTATGGAACCCCCCTTCAAAAAATTTTACCTCCCAGGAAACCCCCCTCCCTCCAAATCCATTTCTCCTTAACCAACTAATCAGCATAGAGACTCATACTTTCAGTATTGGATTAGATCGACCCACTGGATACCCTCCCACCCAGGGCGTGGTCTCCAATTGTGAATGGTGGGTTACCACTCTGTCGGGTCCCTAATTACCGTAAAACAAACCAGGACGGCTCTCACCCCACAATACATCCCTCGAACCCGACCTAACCCTAATTGCATTCAACCTATATTGTGATTTCAGCGATCCTACTCATCAGATGCCCTGTCATCCATCATGACCACCTCCCCCAACATAACATCTTGCACTGTCCCTCCAGATAATTTTGCAACCCAAAAACGCCAACCTCGCCTTTTCCCGTCCCCTCAACCTTAAAAAAATTCGCTATTTCCGGTTTTTGCCTGCAATTTCCCACCAACTAACAGATCTATCTCCATGTCCCTAGACCTCCCAAAAAGGCAACCACCAATCACTGAAAAAAGGCCCCTCCACCTCTCCTTTAAGAAGCCTTACATTTAAATTTACAAGTACCAGGATTTAAATACGCACCACTCCATCCACATCAAATCTGCTATTACCGCCCTGATGATCCGAAAGAAAAAACCCACACATCGAAGGTTTGCCACCCTCGCAACATTCTTATACCTGCTTAATATAAATTCTGTCAAATTCGCGCTTTCATCTCCCAACGGACGAACGTTTGTGCTCCACTAGGTATTCCCCCCCCCCTCCCCACCACATCAACAACCCCAATATCTCGCAATAACATCCTCGCCACTCAGCACACAACCCGCCCCTCTCGGTTCGACATCCACCACTCCTTAAGCCACATTTCCAATCACCACCTATTACTGTTATAGCAGGCAACACCTCTAAAGTGATACAGCAATACCTCTCTGACAAAATCTACTTTTACCCTGGTATTGCTAGTTGCTGGCAGTAAACTCCTACAAAACTTAGCTCGACTCTCACCCCAGACACCATCCACCTCACGACCCTCCCACCCCCCCCCCATCTTCCCAGCCTGATGACACGCAAGGGGTTCTGGTCTCCTTTATCGCCACTGCTACCCACCTTTCAATTGGCAAACAAATGGTAACATACATCCGATATCTTTTTTTAACCGGACAACACACAACAAGCCTATGATTATGCTCTTGCAAAAAGCAAATATCTACATCAAACCGCCGTAAAAACCACTCAACCAAACTTTCTTAACCCTCTGTCTTAAGTCCATTGACATTATGAGTGACACTTCTGAAAATTTAGATGTGGCGGCCTTTCCCCTATGCCGATGGGATTACTCGCTTGCACTTTTCACATTGCGTTATTCCCTTACCACTCGAGTTATCCTGTTGCAGGTCACCTCCCCCATCACTCTCCCACACTGTGCAACTCTGGCGCACTCTAGCACTAATGTGGGCTCGGCTCCCACAACCGTGCCCATGACTTCTTCCCCGGCCTCTGCCCCCGGGGGTTGGTAATAACCCTCGTCTTTCTCTGATTGGCCGACAGTTCTTTTTCTAGAACTTCCACTTACACACACATCTCAACCTCAGACGAATCCTCCTGGTGTACCTCCACGGCCACCCACAAACTCCAGCCTTTGCTTACTAAAGTCTTTCTCCATCTATTTGTTGTCCCTCCAGCTATCACAAATTACTTAAACGGAGGACACCTTCTTCACCGGGCTCATTCCCCATTTCCAAAAAAAATCCTTGATGACATTCTGCAGTAAAAAACCCTCCTGAGTCGAAAGCTTCCCTGGGACTAAAGACATCCTCAGCTAACCCCCCCCCCCCCCACCTTCGACTCCCCCGACTCCCCAGGGATAGTGACACACGTCCTCCTCTCCGCCACCTCCCGGTCGACCTCCTTGCCTCCAGAGATGATCAGGCCTCCGGCCTCCAGAGGCACAGGACGGGCACAATCACACGACTGTTGAAATCACCATCGGCGTTTCCAGGAGAATTCGAGAGCCTGCCCCTAGGACACTGGGCTGACATGTGCTCATAGATGCTGCACAGACTACATGTTTTTTCTCTGACCCGCATTGTACAATAAACCGTGTTCTACACCGGTCATCGTTACATAGGATGGTTATTGGCCGTGTTAAATGACATTTTAAGGGTTGTAAGAATATGTTAAAGTACCTTCCGGCATTCCTTCATACGGACCATCCCTCCTACCCCCATGGTTGACAGAATGCACTGTCCCATAAAACTGCGAAAAAAAAACTCTGTTGTCCATACGCTCGTAGCCTCGAAGGGTACATTCGTACCTTCAACCCATGTGTATAGTAATTGGAAACATCCATGTAAACACAACATCCATCGCCTGAATTCAACTCATGAAGTTGTTTTCGGTACTGCTCGGACAATTCTTGTGTAGAAGCGGCTCTCCAGATATTTCACGAAGACAGATTCTTGACACCATTAACGGCGACGCCATATAATTACTCGTTGGGGGAGGGATACCATATGTGTCCCCTGATGATGTTAGGAGAGAAGTACGTTCATTGTATCTCCACTTATGTACCACCGAACCAGCTCTATTGCAGATAGTATTTACTCTCCGTACTGTATGTTCAGCTTTTTGATAATCTTATTACCCCAAAATAGCAGCGCAAGTTCCACACTACTCAATGGTTGTTGATGTACGTGGTAGCTCGGCTCTGAAAGACAGCAGAGGGGTGTGGGCACAACCGCACTCCACCGTAGAGTCAGGCAGCGACATGGTATTGGAAAAGACTTGGGGGTTTGAGGGCGCGGCGCAACTAACGCTGCATCAAGAGTAATAGTGACGAAACGTAGCTATTGTACAGCTAGATATGGCATGCTCGTTGTCATGTACCCGCTGATGGAGACGTTGAGGTGAAGCGATTTACAAACTTGGGTTTTTAGGTTATATGGGGATCGTTTCTGGCTGCGAATGGTTAGGAGAGCGGTGTTGAAACACTTCCGGTCAGTCGAGGAAGGGCTGGGACTTTAACTCTGGAAAAAAAGGATGATGAGAGTGTACTAAAACGAAGTTATATAAGGGAGGGGTGGGGAGGGGAGGTGTGGGACTTGTTCCGCGAGTTACGTATGGATATGCAAATCGGTGGTGGGGGGGGGTTAGGGAATTTATAGTTGGTGAGGCCATCGATGCAGGTTATTAATGCAGTGAGGGATCCGTTCGTGTGTTAATTGCGGGTCCTCGAAGGGAGTGGAAGGGGGTGGTCAGTGGTGGCTGCTGCGTGGAACGAAAAATGGACGCTTTCTAAAAACAATTACTGTAAAACCGGGTGTCGGGAGGTAATGTTTAGATTTTTACATGGGATTTTGAGTTGGGCGTTGTCCTAATCAATAGGAGGATAAGGGAGGGAGGGGAATGTAGAGGCGTGTGGAAGCATGGAGACAATTTTGCATGCGGTATTATTTTTGTGACTGTTATAGAAGTGGTGCGGTCTGGTTAAGGAAAGGTTGTGTTCAGGTTAGTGGGTGGGGGAGGATTGCAGGTTGTTGCGGGCTTTAAGTTTGGATATAGGTGGGGTGAGTAAGATGGTGGAGAATGCAGTGGCGTATTTGGTCACGGATTTTATATATACGTCATGGGCCATGAGGGAGGTGGGCGTGGATGAGAGGATAAAGGTGTTAGCTGCGACATTTACAGAACTAAGTGTCGTAATAGGGAAATTTATGGAGGGAGTTGGGAGGAATGCTTTTACTGAGGGCTATCGGAGTTTTGGTTGAGGGATTTATGGGATTTACGTGCAATGTAAGGGGTCGCGGCGGGCTGGCTTCCCGAAAGGACAGTGTGAAAGGGTTTAGTGTGGAAGAGAATGAATATAGTACTGAGACAAAGTGCCTTTGACTGTGTGATGAGCGGGTTGTGGTGTTGTGAACGATACAGTTCTTCAATTTAATTATTAATTATGCTAATGACAAAGGACGACAGACGTCGTAATGTGATGGAATATTATATATCTGCAACGAAATTATTGGTATGTGTGTAATGAAATGACAATGGGTGCACTGTGTGAATGCGAAATATATATATACACATGATAGTATTGCGTGTGGTAGGAAGCTTCAGTATTTATCGACGTGTGAAGGTCATGCACTGTTATGTTTTGTGCTAACAGACTTACATCTTAGTAGTGGTTTTAATGATATGGGCGAAATATTTTTAGAAAGCTTGACTTATCCTGTTTTTTACATATTGTTTTTTCATGGGAGCTCTATAGAGCCCGTAGGTTTAGGTTACCATTGAATTGATATATATTATAGGGTAATTGATGGATGACATAGGATTAGGTATTTGTGTTTTCACTGGTTGTGTTGTAAAGTGTATGTAACATATGTATATATTTATACCTTCCTGGAGAAGGTGATATGTTTGGGTGTTTAGTAGATATACGTTGTACATGAATCATGTAGAATTGAATTTTATATTATATCAATACATTGAGTGATACTGAACGTATCATGTTGTTCAATATGGAATAATGAAAGTATTTCATACAATATACAGTTACATATGAAGATTGTTACGTGTCAGGTGGATTGACATGCAAGAAGGGGGGGGGGGGTAGTGTTTTCATGTAAGTTTACATCGTGCAGGGAATGGGTGTACATTCCGTGGCAGGATGTACAATGTAAGGTGTCATTCCGTGGCAGGATGTACATCAGGAATAGTGTACTTGCCAAGGAGTCTTTAGGTTTAGATTTAGTGTTCCAGACATTATTGTCATTACTTCAAGGATTGGAGTGGTCATTGTTTACTGTACAGATTTGTTTTCAGAGTAAATATGTTAA
>NC_069446.1:37288058-37312649 GCF_026875155.1 Cherax quadricarinatus | reverse complement strand
ACTGTTTTAGACACTTGGGGTCGGGTTAAAGTTACTAGTTTTTAGCATTGTGGGTCGGTAAAGTTATAGTTTGGGACACTTGTGGGTCAAGTAAAGTTACTAGTTTGGGACATTGTGGGTAGGAAAAGTTACAGTTTTAGACACTTGTGGGTCAGTAAAGTTATATTTTTGACACTTGTGGGTCAAGTAAATTATAGTTGAGAATTGTGGGTCAGGTAAAGTTATATTTTTAGACACTTGTGGGTCAGGTAAATTTTCTAGTTTTAGACATTTGTGGGTCGGGTAAGTTATATTTTGAGACACTTGGGGGTAGGTAAATTTTCTGTTTGAGAAATTTGGGGGTAGGTAATTTGTTGTTTGAGACCTTGTGGGTCGGGTAAAGTTGTAGTTTGAGACACTTGTGGGTCAGGTAAAGTTACTAGTTTGAGACACTTTTGGGTCAGGTAAAGTTACTATTTTGAGCATTGTGGTCAGGTAAAGTTGCTATTTTGGGGGAACTTTGGGTAGGTAAGTTGTAGTTTGGGGAATTGTTGGTGGGAAAAGTTGTAGTTTGAGACACTTGGGGTCAGGTAAATTACTAGTTGAGACATTGTGGGTAGGTAAAGTTACTAGTTTGAGCATTGTGGGTCAGGAAAAGTTTGTTTGAGACACTTTGGGTCGGAAAAGTTCTAGTTTGAAAACTTGTGGGTAGGTAAAGTTATAGTTTGAGCATTGTGGGTCGGGTAAAGTTACTATTTTGGCACTTGGGGGTAGGTAAGTTACTATTTTAAAAACCCTTTGTGGGTCAGGAAAAAGTTGTTTTTGAGACACTTTTTGGGTCAGGTAAAGTTGCTAGTTTGAGACCTTGTGGGTCAGGTAAAGAAGAAATATTATGAATTATTTATGCAAGATATAATTTGGGTAAAAATAATTTTAAAACTTTTTTTTAAAAATTTTTGTCTTTTTTCCCATATTTTCATTTCCCCTCACACACAACACACACACACACACACACACAACAAACACAACACACACACACCAAACACACAAAAAACACAACCCCAAAACACACACAAAAAACCAAATACACACACACCACCCCCACATACACACACACACACCAACACAGGAAGCGCAGCAAGTCATGGACGTGGCGAGGGTCAGGTGGGCCCCTGTGCCCAGCGGGGCCCCACAGGGGTCGCCCTAGGACCAGTGTTTTTCTGGTTTTTGTGACGAATGACGGAAGGAATTTTGCTCTGAGGTGTCCCTTTTGCAGAGACGTGAATTTGATGAGAAGAATTCACTCGTTCGAAGCCCGGGTAGAACTACAAAGGGATCTGGCAGGCTGAACCTGGCCCGCAATTGACCCCTGGAGTTAAATCCCCCCCAAAGTGAAAAGTCATGAGTTTGGGGGAAAGGGAAAAGAAGACGCAGACGGAGTACAGTCTGGGGGGCCACAGATAAAAAAATCACTCAAGGAAAAAAGATTTGGGGTGAGTATAACACCAGGAATCCCCTGAAGCGCAATAACCCCAAATAAGCTGCGCAATGGGGCCTAGAAAACCCTCAGAACAGCTTTCCCGACCTTAATAAGGAATCTTCGGGACCCTGACACCGTGTACGTTTGGCCCATATTGGAGTTGCGGACCTTTTGGGAAAACCCCACGGGCCAAAGCAGTGAAGAAACTAGAGAAAGTGCAAAGGTTTGAACAAGTTTGTCCCGAGAAAGAGGTATGTCCTATGAGGAGAGGTTAAGGGAAATCAACCTGACGACACTGGAGGACAGGGAGATGGGGGGGGGGGAAACTTTTAACGACATACAAAATACTGAGGGGAATTTGAAAAAGGTGGACAAAGCGGTTTTCCCAGAGTTTGGGGACACAGTAACAAGGGGACACAGGGGAAAAGTGAAGAACAGGAATCACAGGGATGTTAGGAAGTATTTTTCAGCCACAGGTAGACAGTAAGGGGAAATATTTTGGGAAGGTGTGTGGGGCGGATCCAACATAGCTTTAAGCAGAGGTTGTAAAGTCACGGCTCAGGGAGAGGCCCTAGTAGCGATCGTGAAGAGGCGGGGCCAGGAGCTCGGATCGCCCCCCGCAACCTCAACTGGGGTGAGTACAATAGGTGAGTACCAAAAACCCACCTACACACACCCGACACAACAACACCACACAACACACACACACACACACCAACAACACACACACAACCTACACACTTTACAACACACACACCTACACACCACCTCCACCACACAACCACACACCAACACACAACACACACCTACCACCACACACAAAACACACAAACACACACACACACCCCCCTACCCACACAACACCACACACCAACACACCCACACCCCACACACACACCACACCCCCCAAAACCCACACACACCTACACACAACACACCACACACGCGCGCACACCTCAAAAACCCCGAAAGGAAGCGGAAGAAAGGGAAAGGGTTTGAAAAAAACAAACGAAATAGGTGAAGGGAGGGACGAGTTTGTAAATTTTCAGAGAATAGGGGGGTACTCAAAGGTGAAAAAACCGACCAAAAAAGCTATTTTCGGGGACGGAAACAGTGCGGAACAGGTCCCCCAAAGGGAAAAACCCCACGTTGAAATATCGGAAGAGTAAAAGGAGGGTTTTCCCTAGACGGGACAGAACAAAATCAGAACGACAGCAGCTGAGGGGGGGACAAAAAAGCGAAAGGAGTAGGAAAAAGAGACAAGGAGGGAACCCGCGGGTCAGTCAGAGAGGACAGAACAGCAAAAGGGAAACACACACAAAATACTTGAAAACACAACCTATCCACCATCCAAACACCCTACAATCCTACCACGCCTCCCCCCCAAACCAAGCTATAGAACCCCCCAGTATGCCACCAGGCTCCACCCACGGCCCCCCAAACCACAGTTTTGGAAAGGAACTGAGGTATGGGGAACAAACGTGATGGAAAAACAAATAAGTGGGAGGAGTGGAAGAAAAAGTCAAAGAAGCATCACCGGACTCATAGCTCTCCAGAAAAAAAGCTTACGGTATGATAACAAAAATGCCCTCTTTCCAACGGGATCCAAAACCCGAGGAAAAAAAGGGGAAAAGGGGGGTGGAGGAAGTGGCGTTGCTGATCAAAAAACGTGGAATTTTGATGAGTGGAGAGAGAAGATAGCGGAGAAGAAAGTGATTAATGTGGGAAACACTTCCTGGATCCCCAAAGGGGTAATAGCGTGATGTTAACCCCCACAGAACAGAGGGGGCCAAAGGAAGAGTAGACGAGAGCAAAAAGAGGATGGTTGACACACTGGCTAGAGTGGCCAGAAGAGTTCATGCAGGGGAAAGTCTGTTTTTGGGTGACTTTAACCACAAGGAGATAGATTTGGGGGAACTTGGACCCCATGGGGGCCCCAAAATATTGGAGGGCTAAGATGATGGGGTGGTACTGGAGAACTTCATGACCAAACCCCTAAGGGAACCTACAAGGAGAGGGAGGGGATGAACCCGCAAAGGGGGGTGGGCTTAGTATTCACTTTGTAGGCAGATAGGGAATAAAATGAAAAAACCCCTTGGGGCCATGACCCTGTGGGTTTTAAGCTTCGAATACACGTAGAGTACAAGTGGAGGGAGAAGGGAGGAAGGGCCCGGGGCGAAGAAGCCAAATACAAGAAAGGGGGGCTACACAGGAAAGGGAACTACCCGAAAAGGGGTTCGTGGGAAGAGAACTGGGGGGAAACCAGTTAATGAGATGATGGGAAAATGTAGCAATAAAAATGCAAGGGGGCTGAGGGAGGTTTGTACCCAAGGGTAAAGATAATGAAAAGCAGGTGAGCCATGGTTTACCCAAGGGAGGGAGGGAAAAAACCCAAATGTGTGGGAATGGAAAAAATTAGAAGGCAAAGGACCCAGGGTAAGGAGCGTCGTTTTGAGCCAGAAATGAAAATGCACAGATAAGAAGGGAGGCCCCCCAAAAACAATATGAAAAATGAATGCAGGAAAAACCAAATCTGACCCGAAACTGTTGTACGCCCATCAGGAGGAAAAAAACAGTCAAGGACCAGGTAATCAGGCTAAGGAAGGAAGGAGGGGGGGGGACAAAGGAAATGACCCGGGGAAATAGTGAAGAACTCAAAAAAGAGTTTTAAAGAAGTGTTCAAGAGGAGAAAAAGGGATCCAGAAAAAGGGGGAGGTTTGGGGGCCCCCACCCAATGTGGACACAGGCCACAACCGGGAAGAAGTGAAGGGCTTTGAGGAGCTAGATACCTCAAAGGCAAAGGGGCCAGTAACATTCCCCATGGGGATTGAGAGGGGAGCAGAGGGCTATGTGTACCCCTAAAAACAATATTCAAAACATCTATCGAAACCCGGGAGATTGCCTGGGCTGGAAGACAGAAATGTAGTCCCATTCTTTAAAAAGGAGACGAATAAAGATTAAATACGGGCCCAGTGTCACTGCATGTTAGTATGAAAAATTTCATGGAGAAGATTATCAGGAGAAGAGTGGGGGAACCCCTAAAAAGGAATATTTCATAAACAGCGCCAGCTGGTTTCGGGGACGGGAAATCCTGTGTCACAAACTACGGGTTCTTGACTGGTGCAGCGTAAGACAAGAAGAGGGGGGGTGGGGGTTTGCTTTTCTTGGACTGCAGAAGGGTTTGACACAGTTCCACACAAGAGATTGGTGAAAAATGGAGGGCCAAGCAGGGTAAAAGGGGGGAAAGGGTCATGGTCAGGGAAAACTTGTCGGAAGACAGAGCGAGTATGGGACGTGGCGGGTTCAGAGTGGGGACCTTTTTGGGCAGCGGGGTCCCGCAGGGAGTCCTAGGACCAGTGCTGTTTCTGGTTTTTTTGTGAACGACATGACGGAAAGGGAAAAGACTTGAGGTGTCCCCGTTTGCAGATGACGTGAAGTTGATGGAAAAATACACTCATGAAAAGACCAGGCGAAATACAAAGGGTTTGGACAGGCTGCAGAATGGTTCCCGCAATTGGTCCCGGAGTTCAATCCCACCAAGTGCAAAGTCATGAAGATTGGGGGAAGGGCAAGAAGGCCGCAGAGGATACAGCTAGGGGGGCAGAGACTACAAAAATCATCGGAAAAAGATTTGGGGTGAGTATAACACAGGCACATCTCCTAAGCGCACATCAACCAAAAAAATGCTGCAGCATTGGGCGCCCAGCAAAACCCCAGAACAGCATTTCCCAACTTAATAAGGAATCGTCAGGACCTTAACCGTATACGTTAGGCCCAAATTTTTAGTTGCGGCACCAGTTTGGAACCCCCCCTAGCCAAAACACGAAAGAAACTAGAGAAAGTGAAAAGGTTTGCAACAAGACTGTCCAGAGCTAAAAGGTGTCCTACGAGGAAGGTTAAGGGAAATCAACCTGACGACACGGAGGGGAGAGTTTGGGGGGACATGATAAGCTAAAAAATATGAGGGAATTGACAAGGTGGACAAAAAACAGGTGTTCCAGAGTTGGAAACAGAAACAAGGGGACACATTTTGGAAGCTAAAGACACAGATGAATCACGGGATGTTAGGAAAATTTTTCTTCAGCCACAGGTAGTCAGTAAGTGGAAAAGTTTGGGAACGATTGTGGGGCAGGTCCCTTCATAGCTTTAAGCGGGTACGATAAAGCTCACGGCTCGGGAGAGTGACCCAGTAGCGTCAGTGAAGGGCGGGGCCCGGAGCTCGGACTCGACCCCCCCAACCTCAATAGGGGAGTACAAAAAGGTAGACACACCAACACACACACACCACACGCGGACACACACACACCCTACACAACACCCACGCGCGCGCCGGGACACAAACACACAAACCCACCACCACACACACACGCACACACAACCCCACACACACACACACACACCACGCGCGCGGACACACAAACCCCGCGCACCACACACACACACACACACACACACCTCACACCACAACACACACCCCACGCGCACACACACTACAACACACACCACACACACACACAATTACACACACCTACACACAAAACCCCCAAAACACACACACACACACACCCACACAACACAACCAAAAACCTACACACAACCCCACACACCACACAACACCAAAACACCACCCACCCCACAACACCAAAAAACACAACACCCCACACACACACACCCCCACACCTCACACACACACCCACACACCCCCACACACCACACACCAAAACCCCAACACACAACACACCACACACCCACACACACACACACACACACACCAACCCCACACACACAACACACACACCCCCAAACACACACACACACACAAACACACCACAACACCACCACACAAACCCCTATAAACGTTTGGGGGTGAAAAAAAATAAACTAGAATTGGTGGTGTTTTTGCACACTGGACGTACGACTTGTCTAAGGTTTGTGTTTGTTGTAATGTTTGTGATGTGGGAATGTAAGCAAAATGTAAAATTAAAAGTTGTGTTGTAAGTGTTGGTGTTTAATTTTTAGCAGTATTATACCTGTGTTGTGCCACAAAGGGTTTTTCTTCAGTCCAAATTTTTTTGTTATAAATTTTACTTAACGTTTTGTTTGGGTGTGTTAACTGTAGCTGAAAATTATTTCTGTTTTAGTATTTAAAGTATTTTTAACTTCATTTATAAAAAAAACGTTAACTTGTTTTTTTCTTTGTTAAATTTTCTTAAAAGTTGTATTGTTCATTTTTAAAATAAGGGGGTTCACACATGATACCTTATAAATTATCCCCATGATTCCATTGAAAAACTTACTTATACTAAAAGAAAATTTTATGGCATTAATTTTTTTTTTTACAATTGAACGGTTATTATTTTATGAATTCCGTATCAGCTCAGGTGTTTGTAATATCATTGAGTGTCTACAATAACATAAGAGATTTTAGCTGAGGTATAACTTCATTCAGGCTCCATTACTTCAGTCTTGAGGCTGAGGCTGTCACTCATCTGTCGCCCACGCTGCATCTGTCAGTGTATGGCATCCTATCTATGTACTTGCTTGACGGATATCTTATTTCAAATTGTGTATATTCCTGCAAAGGATAAACATTCTGTTAGGGATACATTTCTAACTGTAAATAGTCGAGATCGTACCAAACTCACAAAATCTTGTTATAACTCCAGATTATTTCTGTTTTTTTTTTTTTTTTTTTTTTATCAGCAGGAAGTAGGATGATCTCGGTGACTTTCAGATTAAATAACAGAACAAAAAGTAATTCTTAGTTAAAAAAAAAAAGCAAAAGGAATGAAGAGAGTGAAGTGTGGAGCTGGTGAGAGTGAAGTGTGGAGCTGGTGAGAGTGAAGTGTGGAGCTGGTGAGAGTGAAGTGTGGAGCTGGTGAGAGTGAAGTCTTGACCTGGTGAGAGTGAGAACACCGGAGATCGTCCCCACAATCTGGCTACAGTCTTCATGTTTACTTACTTTAAGGAAGGTGTCTCGCCCAGTTTTGATGGATAGTTAATGAATTTCTTGTTTCTTCTTTCTGTTCTGGTTTGCATATAAGATAACGGGTAAATCTTACAAACTTTCCAAGTTCAGTGTTTACAATCATTGTAATTTTTTCAATGTTTGTTCTTTAAATTTCACATGGCGAAGTTGTTTAAAATTCTGTCTCTGTAAGACATGTCTTAGAAGACAAGTAGAAGGTGACTCTATGTTGACCTAAGATAAACCTGTGGACATAAGATAACACTATGGACCTAAGATAATACTATGGTCCTAAGACAACACTATGGACCTAAGATAACACTATGGACTTAGGAAAACACTATGAACTTAAGATAACACTATAAACTTAGGATAATACATTGGACCTAAGATGACACTATTGACCTTAGATAACATTACGGACCTAAGATGACACTATTGTCCTAAGATGACACTGTGGACCTAAGATAACACTATGGACGTAAGATAACACTATGGACCTAAGATACCACTATGGACCTATGATAACACTATGGACGTAAGATTGATTCAAGATAACACTATGGACCTAAGATAAGACTATGGACCTAAGATGACACTATGGACCTTAGATAACACTATGGACCTTAGATAACACTATGAGCCTAAAATAACACAATGGACCTTAGATAACACTATGGACCTAAGATAACACTATGGACCTTATATAACATTATCTACGAGTAGCCATCTAGGAAGTTGTGAGGGACCTTTGAGCAACCATTTAGGAAGCTGTGAAGGACCTATGAGTAACCATCTGTTATGCTCTTAGCTATTGCGCTATTCCTTATTTCCTTCGTTTTCTTCTTCATCGTCTTCTTATTCACACACACACACACACACACACCACCACACAGACAGACAGACACACACACACACACACACACACACACACACACCCACACACAACACACACACACACCACACACAACATCCAAGACACACACACACAGACACACATACACACACACACCACACACACACACACACACACACACACACACACACATACACATAACATGCTCACACTCACACAAACAACTCAGACAACACACAGTCACAACAGGACACACTCACACACACACACAACACACACACACACACACACACACACACACACACCTCACACACACACACACACACACACACACACACACTCAGGGAAATCGGGACTGACGACACTGCGAGGACAGAAGGGTCAGGGGGAGACATTGCTAACGACATACCAGATAATGTGGGGAATAGACAAGGTGGACAGAGATAGGATGTTCCAGTGTGGAGGGACCTGGACAAAGGGTTCACAACTGGAAAGCTGAAGACCTCAGACGAGTTCACAGGGGACGTTAGGAAGTTATTTCTTCAGTCATAGTGTTTCCAGAGCATGTGGGAATTAATTGCCTTGCAAGTGACAGTAGTGGACGCAGGAACATACATAGGTTTTAAGAAGAGGTTTGACAAAGCTCAGGAGCAGAGCGAGGAGGGATCCCAGTAGCTATCAGTGAAGAGGCTTGCCAGGAGCTTGGTCTCGACCCTGCAACCACTAATTAGGTGAGAACCACACACCTCTCCACACTCAGTGTGTTTGTTAGTGATGTTTTGTGTACACATGTATGTATATATGTGTGTTGGTAGTAGTGTGTTTGTAGTGATGTATATGTGTACACATGTATGTATATATGTGTGTTGGTAGTAGTGTGTTTGTAGTGATGTGTATGTGTACACATGTTATGTAATATATTGTGTGTTGGTAAGTAGTAGTGTGTTTGTAGTGATGTATATGTGTACACATTGTATGTATATATGTGTGTTTGTCGTGATGTATACGTGTACAAATGTATGTATATTATGTGTGTTTGTTTAGTGATGTATAGTGTGTACACATGTATGTATATATGTGTGTTTGTAGTGATGTATATGTGTACACATGTATGCATATATGTGTGTTTGTAGTGATGTATATGTGTACACATGTATGAATATATGTGTGTTTGTAGTGATGTATATGTGTACACATGTATGTATATATGTGTGTTTGTAGTGATGTGTATGTGTATACATGTATGTATATATGTGTGTTTGTAGTGATGTATATGTGTACACATGTATGTATATGTGTACACATGTATGTATATATGTGTGTTTGTAGTGATGTATATGTGTACACATGTATGTATATATGTGTGTTTGTAGTGATGTATATGTGTACTCATGTATGTATATATGTGTGTTTGTAGTGATGTATATGTGTACACATGTATGTATATATGTGTGTTGTAGTGATGTATATGTGTACACATGTATGTATATTATGTGTATTTGGTAGTGTGAAGATATGTGTTCACATGCTATGTATATTTGTGTATTGTAGTGATGTTATGTGTACAACATGTATGTAATATTATGTGTGTTTGTAGTGATGTATATGGGTAATGTATGTATATATGTGTGTTTGTAGTGCATGTATATGTGTACACATGTATGTATATATGTGTGTTTGTAGTGATGTATATGTGTACACATGTATGTATATATGTGTGTTTGTAGTGATGTATATGTGTACACATGTATGTATATATGTGTGTTTGTAGTGATGTATGTGTACACATGTATGTATATATGTGTGGCTGTTTTGTTGTGGAAGTATATGTGTTCACATGTATGTATTATGTGTGTTTGTAGTGATGTATATGTGTACACATGTATGTATATATGTGTGTTTGTAGTGATGTATATGTGTAGATGAAAGTGAAAAGTAAACATTAAAAAAAACTTGTATGATCTACATAATAATTTGTAAAGTAAAAGGACACAAGTGCAACTAATGTGACATTTATTGTGGCAACGTTTCGCTCTCCAGGAGCTTTATCAAGCCATTACAAACAATACATGGACACAGAGGGTATATAAAGGCTCAGAGTGAGGTGCAATACTAGTGAGGTAACATTTCGATGTTCACTAGTGGTAGTAGTAGTAGTAGTAGTAACAAAAATAATACAATATGGAAGAGCAATTAATTCGTACATGAGTAAAAGGATATAAAAGCTATTACTTGGGTAACATAAAAATAGGTTGGACAAATATAGACTGGAAAGAGGCAGGTTTTTTTCAGTGTTCACTCTCTGTCTGAATTGGCTTTGTGTAGTTTAACTGGAGAGACTATGTGGATGGCGGGTTACTGTTTTTCAGGAGGATTCTTGCTAAGGAACTTCAGAGATGGTGAAGCTGCCGTTGTTTTGTTTAATTGTATTCGAAACAGCGATCAGTGCTGATTCGAGGCACTTGCGTCAGCACTGATCGCTGTTTCGAATACAATTAAACAAAACAACGGCTGCTTCACCATCCTCCGAAGTCTTTAGCATGACATTCCTTCCTGAAAACAGTAAACCCTGCCATCACATAGTCTCTCCTGTTTATACTAACACAAAGCACAATTACAGAGAGTGTTCACTGAAAATAACCTGCCTCTTTCCAGGTCTATATTTGTCAAACCTTTTTTATGTTACCCAAGTCAAGTAATGATTTTATTTACTTTTACACATGTACGAATTAATTGTTCTTCCATATTGTATTATTTTTGTTTACTACTACTACTACTACTACTCTACTAAATACTCTACTACTTCACTAACATATGAACATTCGAATGGTTACCTCACTAGTATTACACCTCACTCTGAGCCTTTATAGACCCGCATGTGTCCATTGTTTTGTTTGTAATGGCTTGATAAAGCTCCTGGAGAGCGAAACGTTGCCACAATAAATGTCACATTTGTTGCCACTTGTGTCCTTTTACATTACATATTGTCGGTAATGCTACCAACTTTATTACATAAGAATTCCCATGTAAAAGAAAGAGCACAGGTTCCGTGGGTACAGCTCGTCAGCTTGGCTGACTCTTGCTGTCCAGTTGGCTGATACTGTATCAGACTGGCTGACTCGGCTCCTCAGCCTGGCTGACTGCTGCTTGTCAGTCTGGCTGACTCTGCCTCTCAGTCTGGCTGACTGTGCTGTCAGCTGGAGACTGCCAGACATACCAGGTAATAAAAGTTTATGTCAGACTTATAATTACTGAAGGATGAAAAGATATTATTGATAACATAGAAGAGTGAACAGTTGAGAGAAAGTGAAGGTAATCTGTGGATCATGTGTAAACACTGAAATACTGAACTTAACAATACTTATATAAAGCAAAGTTGCACTTGGCTGTATTTATACTTGTGGAAAAGTTATATGAGAGATGTTAGTAGAGTAGAGTTTTGATAACTAAAGTGATGAATTAAGTTACAATATACAAGAAAGATGGTAAATATTTACCTCAAAAATGAGTCTTAGATAATGTGTGATGTCGCCTGTGGTGTTAAAGACGTGTGATGTCACTGTACTTTGGTCAAAAGAGCTAAATAAGTAAAAAATAACTTGTTCTCAGTATATCTTCATAGTGTAACATAAAAGGATTTCCAAAATTTATGTTAATTAGCCTCTCGGAGGTGGCGGAACTGTGAGGCCGCTTGGTGGCGTCTAGCTGACCTACGGTCCAGGCTGTCTTGGTGGATGTAATTACTGGACGCAGTTTTCTGTGTGTGTCACCTCAGTAATTCCACCCACCTGGACCAGTCTCTTACTTAAGACCAGCTAGACATGACCAAGTTTCCATGCAGCGAGGTCACTGAAGGTGGCAACCGCTCTGACTCTGGGGAAAGTTGGGGAGGTGTCCACATGAGGTGACACTAGTGGACTCCTTGGAGACACCGATCCGGGAAGGCACCGCTGACTATGGGGAAGTGAGGAAGGGGAGTTCCACTCAGGTGACACAAGTGGACTCCTGGAGACACTGGATCCGGGGAAGGCACCGCTGATCTGGGGAAGTGGGGAAGGGAGTCCAATCAGGTGACCAACAAGTGGAATCCTGGAGACACTGATCCGGGGGAGGCACCGCTGACTATGGGGAGTGGGGAGAGTGAGTCCACTCAGGTGACACAAGTGGACTCTGGAGACACTGTTCAGGGGAAGGTCACCGCCGTCTTAGGGAAAGGGGGAAGGGAAGACATACGGAGCGGGATGCGGAATGGATTCCTGGATACAAGAACTTGAGAGGTTGTTTGTAGAGGCTGTCCTTGGGTAAGTGGAGAGAGAAGGGGGAGAATCCGGGCGAGCGGTATGGATTCCTGCTACATGACTGAGCAAGCAAGGAATAATGCAGTTGACGGCTGACCTTGGGTAAGTGGGGAAGGGAAGATATCCGGCGGTAGACGGAAGGATTCCTGGATACCATGATTCTGCGGAACGGCAAGATAACGCTGACCCTGGGTTTAAGTGGGGAAGGGGAGTCCACTCAGTTAACATAAGTGGACTCCTGGGAGACACTGATCGGGGAAGGCACCGCCGCCTTAGGGAGATGGGGAAGGGAAGACATCCGGAGCGAGCGGATGGTTCTGGATACATGATACTTGAGGGACAGG
This sequence comes from Cherax quadricarinatus, assembly GCF_026875155.1. Taxonomy (NCBI): domain Eukaryota; kingdom Metazoa; phylum Arthropoda; class Malacostraca; order Decapoda; family Parastacidae; genus Cherax; species Cherax quadricarinatus. Next base: position 37,299,724 of record NC_069446.1, on the reverse strand, counting down.
TTTGTTGTTTGAGGCTGATCTTGGGTAAGGGGGGAAGGGGGAGAGACATCCGAGCGAGCGGATTTGATTTCTGGATACATGAACCTGGAGCATGGAAGAATTACATGCAGTTGAGGCTGACCTTGGTAAGTGGGGAAGGGAAGCTATCCGGCGGTTTAGGACGGAAGGTTCTGGACACATGATCCTGCGGACGGCAGGAATACCGCTGACCTTGGGGGAAGTGGGGGAAGGGAGTTTCACCTGAGGTGACGAAGTGGATCCTGGATACACTGATCGGGGAAGGCACGCCGACCCTTAAGGAAATGGGGAAGGGAACGACACCCGGGTGCGAACGGATGGATTCCTGGCTACATGAATTGGGGGAAGGTTGTCGTTTGGGCTGACCTTGGGTAAGTGGGGAGGGAGACATCCGGGAGCGAGCGGATGGATTTCCAGGTTACATGAACCTGGGGATGGCAAGAATACATGCAGTTGAGGTGGACCTTGCGGTTCGTGTGGGAAGGGAGACAACTGGGAGCGAACGGATGGGATCCCTGGATACACGAACCTTGGCAGGCAAGAATACATGCGTTGAGGCTGACCTTGGGTAAAATAGGGAAGGGGAAGATATCCCGGCGGTAGACGGAAGATTTCCTGGATACATGAACCGGGGACAGCAGGGAAAACAGGTTGGTGAGGGCTGACCTTAGGGAATGAGAGGAAGGGAAAACATCCGGAGGCAGAAGATGGATTCCTGGATACATGAACCTGGGGTAGGCTGAGGCTTTGGATCGGCAGAGAGAGAAAGAGAGGCGAGGTGGCCTTAGGGAAATGAGGGAAGCGGGAGACATACGGGGGCCCAAGGTTGAATTCTGGACATCATTACCTGGGGATTGCTAGCGGGAGGGGGACCTTTAAAGACAACCACTGGCCTCCACGTGGCAAGGTCTGGTAACTCAGAGATAACTCTGTGGCTGACAGTGGTCGCAAATATATTATAATTCATTATAATATATTATTATTTATGTTATTATTATTTATGTTATTATTTTAATTATTATTTTATTTTCATGGATTTGGATTCATAAAAAAGCGTCAACAGTCTCCCTGGACAGTTGCATCGGTGGTGTTATTCCCACTCCAGCCTCCCTGACTAGTAGCATCGGTGGTGTTATTCCACTCCAGCCTCCCTGGGACAGTTAGATCGGTGGTGTTATTCCCTCTACAGCTCCCTGACTGTAGCAGCCTTGGTGTTATTCCACTCCAGCCTCCCTGGACAGTAGCATCGGTGGTGTTATTCCCACTCCAGCCTCCCTGACAGTAGCATCGGTGGTGTTATTCCCACTCCAGCCTCCCTGACAGTCAGCATTGGTGGTGTTATTCCCACTCCAGCCTCCCTGACAGTAGCATCGGTGGTGTTATTCCCACTCCAGCCTCCCTGACAGTAGCATCGGTGGTGTTATTCCCACTCCAGCCTCCCTGCCAGTGCATCGGTGTGTTTATTCCCACTCCAAGCCTCCCTGACGTAGCATCGGTGGTGTTATTCCCACTCCAGCCTTCCTGACCGTAGTCTCTTGGTGGTGATTATTCCCACTCCAGCCTCCCTGACAGTTTATCATGCGGTGGTGTTTATTCCCACTCCAGCCTCCCTGACAGTAGCATCGCGTGGTGTTATTCCCCACTCCAGCTCCCTGACAGTAGCATCGGTGGTGTGATGCCACTTCAAGCCTCCCTGACAGTAGCATTGGTTGGTGTTATTTCCCACTCCAGCCTTCTGACTGTAGCATTGTGGTGTTATTCCCACTCCAGCCTTCCGACAGTTACATCGGTGGTGTCTATTCCCACTCCAGCCTCCATGACAGTAGCATCGTGGTTTATTCCCACTCCGCCCTTCTGACAGTAGCATTGGTGGTGTTATTCCCACTCCAGCCTTCCTGACAGTAGCATTGGTGGTGTTATTCCCACTCCAGCCTTCCTGACAGTAGCATCGGTGGTGTTATTCCCACTCCAGCCTCCCTGACAGTAGCATCGGTGGTGTTATTCCCACTCCAGCCCTTCTGACAGTAGCATTGGTGGTGTTATTCCCACTCCAGCCTTCCTGACAGTAGCATCGGTGGTGTTATTCCCACTCCAGCCTCCCTGACAGTAGCATCGGTGGTGTTATTCCCACTCCAGCCCTTCTGACAGTAGCATTGGTGGTGTTATTCCCACTCCAGCCTCACTGACAGTAGCATCGGTGGTGTTATTCCCACTCCAGCCTCCCTGACACTAGCATCGGTGGTGTTATTCCCACTCCAGCCTCCCTGACAGTAGCATCGGTGGTGTTATTCCCACTCCAGCCTTTCTGACAGTAGCATCGGTGGTGTTATTCCCACTCCAGCCACCCTGACAGTAGCATCGGTGGTGTTTTTCCACTACAGGCCTCCCCTGACGTAGCATCGGTGGTGTTATTCCCACTCCAGCCTCCCTGACAGTAGCATCGGTGGTGTTATTCCCACTCCAGCCTTTCTGACAGTAGCATTGGTGGTGTTATTCCCACTCTGCCTCCCTGGACGTAGCATCCGTTGGTGTTATTCCCATCCAGCCATCCCTGACAGTAGCATCCGTGGTGTTATCCCATCCAGCCTCGTGACTGTAGCATTGGTGGTGTTTTTCCACTCCAGCCTCCCTGACAGTAGCATGGTGATGTTTTTCCAACTCCAGCCTTCCTGAAAGTAGCATCGGTGATGTTATTCCCACCTCCATTCTCCCTGACCCCCCAGTTAGCATTGGTGATGTTATTCCCACTCCAGCCTCCTGACAGTAGCAATCGGTGATGTTTTTCCCACTCCAGCCCCTGACAGTAGCATCGGTGTTGTTATTCCCACTTCAGACTCCACTGACTTGTAGCATCGGTTGATGTTTATTCCCACTCCAGCATTCACTGGCAGTAGCATCGGTGATGTATTCCCACTCCAGCTCTCTGATGTAGGCATTTGGTGTTGTTATTCCCACTCAGCTCCCTGACAGTATAGCATCGGTGTTGTTATTTCCTACTACTGCCTCCCTGCAAGTTGCTATCGGTGGTGTTTTTCTCACTCCAGCTCCCGAAAGTAGCTTCTCGGTGGTGTTATTCCACTTCAGCCCCATGAACTGTAGCATCGGTGTGTTATTCCCACTCCGCATCGTGACTGTAGCATCCGGTTGGTTGTTTTTCTCACTCGGCTCCTTGACAGTAGCATCGGTGGTTGTTATTCCCAATTTTTTCCCAGCCTCCATGATAGTTGCATCGGTGTGGTGTTATTCCCACTTCAGCCTCCTTGACAGTAGCATCGGTGGTGTTCTTCCCACGCCAGCCTACATGACAGTAGCATCGGTGGTTTGTTATTCCCACTTCAGCCTCCATGACAGAGTAGCATCGGTGGGTTATTCCACTCCAGCCTCCATGTCAGTTGGCATCGTGGTGTTTATTCCCCACTTCAGCCTTCCATGACAGTAGCATCGGTGGTGTTATGCCCACTCCAGCCTCCAGGACAGTAGCATTCGGTGGTGTTAATGTCCCACTACTGCCTCCCATTGACAGTTGCATCGGTGGTGTTATTCCCACTGCAGCCTCCTACAGTAGCTTCGGTGGTCGATTTCCCACTCAAGCCTCCCTGACAGTAGCATCGGTGGTGTTATTCCCACTCCGCACTCCATGACATAGCATTGTGGTGTATTCCCACTCCAGCCCGCCCTGCCGAAGTAGCATCGGTGGTGTTTATAGTCACTCCAGCCTCCCTGGACAGTAGCTCGGTGGTGTTATTCCCACTACAGCCTCCTGTACCAGTTAGCATGGTGGTGTTTTTCCACTCCAGCCTCCTGACAGTAGCATCGGTGGTGTTATTCACACTCCAGCCTCCCTGACAGTAGCATCGGTGGTGTTATTCCCACTCCAGCCTCCCTGACAGTAGCATCGGTGGTGTTATTCCCACTCCAGCCCCTGACAGTAGCATCGGTGATGTTATTCCCACGCCAGCCTCCCTGGACAGTAGCATTCGGTGGTTTTTATTCCCACTCCAACCTCCCTGACAGTAGCATCGGTGGTGTAATTCCACTCCAGCTCCCTGACAGTAGCATGGGTGGTGTTATTACCACTCAGACTCCATGCTGTGGTTGGGGTGTTGTTCCCACTCCATCATCCCTGACGTATCATCGGTGGTGTTTATTCCCACTCCAGCCTCCTGGACTGTTGCATCGGTGATGTTATTCCCACTCCAGCCTCATGCAGTAGCATTGGTGGTGTTTTTCACACTCCAGCCTCCCTGACAGTTGCATTGGTTGATGTTATTCCCACTCCAAGCCTCCCAGAACAGTGCATTGGTGGTGTTATTCCACTCCAGGCCCCTCACTGACAGTAGCATCAGGTGGTGTTTTTCCACTCCAGCATTATGTCCAGCAGCATTGGTGGTGTTATACCCACTCATCTCCCTGACAGTAGGCATCGGTGGTGTTATTCCACTCCAGCCTTTTGACACTAGCATTGGTGGTGTTTATTCCCATCCAGCCTCCTGACAGTAGCATCGGTGGTGTTATTCCCTCTTCCAGCCTCCCTGACAGTAGCATTGGTGGTGTTTGATTCCCACCCAGCCGCCCTGGACAGTAGCATCGGTGGTGTTTTCCCTCTCCAGCCTCCCTGACAGTAGGCATTGGTGGTGTTAGTTCCCACTCCAGCCTCTCTGAACAGTGGCATCGGTTGGTGTTATTCCCACTCCAGCCTCACTGACAGTAGCATCGGTGGCGTTATTCCCACTCCAGCCTCCCTGACAGTAGCATCGGTGGTATTATTCCCACTCCAGCCTCCATGACAGTAGCATGGGTGGGTGGGTTGGATGGGCGGGTGTGTGTGTGTGATCATGGTGGGGTGTGGTCATAGTCAGGTGTGGTTTATGTTTCCAGGTCTACAGCCGTGGACCCAGATGTCAACCCTCCCTCATTTCCCACTCCGGTTTGTATTGGTTGCTGTCCCTAGTTCCGTGAGTGTCAGATGTCTCCTGTGTCCCCTCCAGGTTGAAAATCCTTCTCACTTTCCCAGTGGCGAGGTGGCTGGGTGGGTTGTTGGGTGGGTGGGTGGGATGGACAGGGTGGGTGTGTGTGATCCTGGTGGGGGTGTGGTCATAGTCAGGTGGTGGTTTATGTTTCCAGGTCTCCATCGTGGGCCCCCGGGATGTCAAACCCTTCACATTTACTACTCCGGTTTGTTTTGGTGCTTTCCCATAAATACCATGTGCCAGAGTCCACTGTGTCCTCAGATGAACTCCCTTCCCCTCTTTCCAAGGTGGGCGGGTGGTTGGGTTGTTGGGTGAGTGGGTGGGGAGGGTTGCGTGGGGGTGGGTGGGGGGCGGGTTGTTGGCTTGGGCGGTTGGTTGGGTGGACGGAGTGTGTGTATGTGTGTGTGTGTTGTGTATGGTAGGGCCCCTCCCCAGTAATTTGTTGGCTGGTTATCGTGGCTTGTCTAACTGGTCTACCTGCCGAGACTGTACAGGTGCGGTGGAATTACAGGACGGGGACACACAGAGAAAACTGCTTCCTGTAATTACACCACCAAGGACAGGCCTGGTACAGCAGACTAAGCCAGGATCAAACACCAAGCTTGCTCCAACTCGGGACCCACCAAGGGAGGTTATTTCAGCTGTAATATCGGATTCTATTTAGTTTCATTAGTGTTTATAAAGTTGATTTTTGTTTTGTTTTTCACTAATGCAGCTTTATAGTGTTTACTGTGCAATGTTTTATCGTGTATGAAGTGTGTCCGTGTGTAATTCTGTCTTCCCACCATGAAATCTGCTACAAAAAAGTTATCAGCTTTTCTATTTTGTTAAAAAACATCATTTTCCTATATGAAAGGACACTGAAAACTTCAAGAACACAAGTACACTTTCACACACCACACGGATACCGACACATGTATTTTCTCTGTCCCTCTCTATCATCTAATATCTTTTGCGGAGGCAATAAACCAGAAATAAAGGAATTTCTTTTGCTAAGTTCTTAATGAATCTTGTATTTTCCTTATCTTCCACAAAGTGTCTCCCAATTGTATTTTGTTTCCAAAACATTTATGTTGACTCAGAATATTCCCAAATGTTTCACTTAACATTTTCAGGAACATCACTATCTCATCCACACTAATATTCTCATTAATTCAAGTCGACCTTCACGGAATAGGCTACATTTGTGCAAGTCAAGAAGGTATACAATACCGACAAGATGAAAAATAAGACACTTTGATGCAACACCTGGTATTCTTTATTGTAGACGTCATTTCCGCCATCCAGTGGCTTATCAATACAGATTCTTGGACCTATTTTAGATAATAGGAAGAACTATATACAAAAGATGAGGTAATCAGTCCCTCAGCCTTGGAGGTGGGTGTTTACAGGCACCATAGGTTGTAGAGATTATGGAAGCACGTAAGGAGACTGGCGCTTATTATAGGCGTCTTGTGATATAGGACGCGTAGCAGGACGAGGGCTAGTCACTGGTAGCGGGATTTCCTCAGTGGAAGTAGTTCATTCCACAAATTGCTGGGTTGGTGTTCGAAGTCGTGAAGAAGGTCAAGTAGATGTCATATAAATCAAGATACCATGATGGTGCAGTGTCTGACAAGTTGTGCAAGACAGGTTTACATTACCGGACAAGGATGAAATTAAGACACTTTGACAACATCTGGTTATCATTCATTGTAGACTTTTCGCCATCCCAGTTGGCTTTATCAATACTGATTTTTGGACTTTATTAGAAAACAGAAGATACTATTTACAAGTATGCACAACCTGTTCAGGCAATGCTTTATCACGATAGTTGTTGATAAGCATTTACGATTCGCCCACTTTCCAGTATAACGATTTAACATATGAACATCACAACAAAAATATTATACTGTGTATGTGAATATTATAGTACATCACAATATTATAGTAGTATCGGAAACATTAAAAATATGTGTAATTACCAGGATACGGGAAGATCACATGAATGATGTGCATGTCTGTCTCTCTTCCGCCATCCACCCTAATCTCTCTCTTCTTTCTCTCTCTCTCTCTCTCGCTCGCTCCTTTCTCTCGCCGTATCTTGTCTCTCCGCGTTTGCGCAATAGCTAGAGGAGCTTCAAACACGGGGTATTGACGTATTATTTTTATGGACTTGAAATCTGGTGACCCACGGGTAATGGATACGAGAGTTATTAAAACGTAGGAGTTCTGACGCAGAGGCCGCGTACTTTTAAAACTATAGATACTGAGGGATTGAACCTGGAAATATTAGACAAGGGAAATGTGAACACGAAGCAATGTGCACCGAGTATGTGTGCTCAAAATGCAATTATTACTGTACAGATTGCAGATGGGAATGATTGCAGGTAGGAGGCAGAAGAATTCAAATACCTTTTGAACGTAAACGGATCATATTAAATCTCTGTAGCGCTGGAAGGAAGGAGGAGAGTGAAAGTACAGGCAGTGTTACATGGTTAAGAGAATGTGACGATGTCGTGGTCATCATCCTCCAAGACGGCCTCAACAATGTACATCTCTTATAACAACATAGAATCTTTCCTTTAATTTCTCTATCGAAGGAGGAAATATATGGTAGTTCTAGGTAATTAATAAAAACAACTAGCAAAGGACGCCTTTTGCATTTCAGTTAATTCGCAATTTATATTCGGCAACGCTTTCTCCAATATATTACCCTCTCCTTTTATTACTGACTATAGGATTAAGGCAGAAAAGATTCATTTATATTCCTAGTCAACAACGCACACGATGGAGAGATTCACGTCTTGTTTGGTAACCAATCGTGTTGGAACATTTAACATGATATTGTTAAGAGTTATACGAAAAACCAGCACACATTCCCTATGGGTAGTCTGACAAAATTTGTTTGGCCCGGAAATCTCAATAAGAACACACAAAGAAACTTTGAACACTGCTACGTTTGCAGAGAAATGCCTTGAAACAATCCTTGTGCTATTCATCGAAATCTGTGGACATTTCATGGACTTTCAGAATGCTACATTAGTCATCAGGAAGTCCGTTCGTCGCAGCAGACGGTGTTGAAAGTTCTCTCTCATCACTACTAGCACCACCTTAACTCAGAATATAGGGAGAATCATTATATCTAAAATGTTAGCATGATGTAATTTACGGAGCAGAAACACAGCCACGCCCAGCTCCGTCCATTTCCTTCCTTCAAGTACTTGCACTGACGGTCACCGGACCTCCGCCACTTTATAAATCACTGACAGAATTTTCCCATTAGTGGGAGAGACATATCCTCAACTAGTTGCATATCAGTCTCTGCTCGATCTGATCAATGTATCCAAGTATTCCATAACCCCAGTCCACTGTGCCTCAGTGCAAGCCATTGGAAAAGTGCAGAGTTGCTGCATAGGTTGATAAACGCATTTAGATTGTAGATTATATATTTGAAGTGCTGGTGAATCAGAGAGGCATTCACAAGTCCATGTAGAAATAAAATCCATATTTCATTACTTAAAAATGGTAAATTATAGCATATGCAGCCCCCCATATCTAAATTCATCACCTTAAGAGACCAAAATCCTAAAATACACAATCACATTAATCTCCAAGATGAAAATAAAGTTATGCGGTTATGGAAGGTCTGAAGTGAGTCAGATGCAACACTCAGAATTATCGCTCGAAAAAAACACATTTCTACCTTATTAATAATATTTCTTCCATAATGACTTTTTAGGAAAGTACAGGAAGCAAGTAAGTTTTATTGTTGGTTATCTCCTTAACATACAAGTTTTAATAATTGGCCAAGAAAGGCACACGGCTCGTTATAGCCATATATAAAAGTACATAATATTATTTAAATTAGGGGAACCGAAAAGTAAATTATATCACAAACTATTTTATAATAAATCGGAACCTTCTACTAACCATTTAACTTCAGTTCTATAACCTTAACCTCAGTTCTCTTCCTTAACTCAGTTCCTACTTAACCTTAACCTCAGATTCTTCTAACCTAAACCTCAGTTCTACTAACCTTAACCTCAACAGATTGCTTCTCTGAGGAAGTACCACATCAGGACTAAAAGTATTTAAAGATCGCCACTGAAGATTGATGATGCCTTTCTAATTTCTAACATGTAAGTCAAGAAACAATGCTTAACGCGCCTCTTGAATAGTAGGCTTTAAATTCCAATCAAGAAAAAAGTACGGACGTGTCCAGTTTGGGTTAAGAACCCCTCACCAGTTGTCAAGGGTTAGGTTAGGTAAGGTTCGTCAGGAAACAGGACTAGTGTTTCCTGACGCGGGGGTCTTCGATTGATGACCCGCTGTTGGAGCTTTTGGTCATCTGACCGAGGCCTTCCGCTGGCTTACGGTCCACCCCCTTTTGTAAATATGTATGGTAGTGTCATGGGAAAGTAATGAATATTGTAAAGTAATTAAACCATTTTGAGAAGGAAAAGGGAAGAGTTGTGTGGTTACGCAGCTATCCATTCCATTAAATTTACCAAGTTGGAGTAGGAAATACACAGTAAAATTTCAATGTCGATGAGAGGAGCCTTTTAAAAGTTGTCACACAGAAAGAAAATTTGGAATGGGATTTGTATTATTGCATATAGGCATGCAAATAGTCCCCAGAATCTTGCCCGGGATTACAACACATCAGCACTGAATTTGAAGCAAACGAATATGGTATTCTCAAGCAATAAACGGAAAATTTGAAAAAAATAAATTTAAATGTTGAGAATGTTCCGATCTTGTGTCTCCCTTCGTTAACTTAAAACAGCGGTGGGCACAGATAACAAAAAGTTAGCTTCGCTTACCGCTAATCATCTAACTAAAAAATTAGCTAGCTAACGCTAAACGCTAACTTTTTCTCTTATGTGCATGCAGTACTTTGTAGAGTCAAGTAATGAATCACGAAATGCAGTCAAAGTAATAACACTGGAATTTGGGGGGGGAATCCTGAAGCAAATGGTGGATGCAGATGTAGTGTGAATGTGTTAGGAATGTTGGTCGTGAGAAATTATTGCTTGGGGTGTGGTGATATGATAATTAGTGTGGGAGACACTGTTGTGGAAGGTACAGTGGGAAAGTTTGAAGTGCTGATGTAAATAATAATGTGGAGCTTTACCTCACCTCAGCAACACGCAAGCATGTCAGTATACAAGAACAGTAAAGTAATGCAGAGAAAAACGGTATTTCGGCAACGCAAGCAATGCAAAATGGAACTCTGTGAACCATAACTATGCTATTTTTAATTTATCTCTTCAAACAGGTTGTAGTGTCTGATTAATTTGGGGTTGGGGGGGAAGATGGCTAATGTAATTCCTTTTTTAAAACAAGGGGAACAAGTCGTTACCGTCAAAATTACCGCCAATAAGCCTGACCTCAATTGTAGGCAAATTAATATTGTTCAATGATTGCTGAGATTATAAGTAGCCATCTCGTTAGCATACGCTTGATTAATGATATCAGCATCGGGTGTCCACAAGAGGCGGTCTTGTCTAACTAAATTTAATAAATTTCTTAGTAAAGCTTTTGTGGCTGTTGACCCGATAAAGTATTTGATATTATTTACTTAGATTTTAGTAAGGCTTTTGATAGAGTTCCGCACCTTAGACTGTTAAAGAAAGTGGCAGCTCATGGCTTGGGGAGGGAGGGAAAAAGTGCTCTCGTGGATCGAGTCATGGGCTCATTGACAGGAAGCAGAGTGTGTCCATAAATGGGGTTAAATCCGAGGGGGATCTGTAACAAGTGGGCGTTCCACAGGGATCAGTCTTGGGCCCGTTGTTGTTTTTAATATTTATCAATACATCCATAGATGAGGGAATACTAGTGATATGAGCAAATTCGCCGATGGACACAGATAGTAGGATTAATGATTCAAACGTAGATGTTTTGGAACTTCAGGAGGATTTAAAACAAACTCTATTCTTGTCAGAAAGTGGCAGCTGCAGTTCAATTGTAGATAAATGCAAGGTTCTGAAGCTTGATTGCCCATAACCTAGTAATATAAGTTAAAATGATGTAGAAATTAGCCATAACAGATTGCAAAAAGGTACTTGGGGGTTATGGTGAGCGCAACTTTAAACCAAGACAGCATGCCTAAGCGTACGTGATAAGGCAAAATAGATTACTGGGATTTATATCAAGAAGGTGTTAGCAACAGAAGTCCAGAGGTCATACTGCAGCTTTATACATCAATTAGTAAGGCCTCACCTAGATTATGCAGCTCAGTTCTGGTCTCAAATATTACAGAATGGACATAATTTCGTTAGAAAAATTTCAGCGTAGGATGACTAATTAATACATGCATTTAGAATTTTTCCTTATGAAGAAGGATTTGAAGACTTCTTAAGTTACATTCACTTGTTAGACGAAGAATGAGGGGAGACCTGATGAAGTGTATAAGTGGTAGATAGGTAATTAATTAAAGGGGATTTAATAATGTCTTCGAGGATTGTCTCTCCAAGGAGTGAACCCGAGTTAATGGATTTAAATTACGTAAGTTTTGATTTGCGAAAGGACTTAGGAGTATTTGGTTTGGATATTAGGGTTGTTGATGTGAGGAACAGTCTACATAGTTGGGTTATGAGGCTTGGGGACTTTGGGTAGTTTCAAATTTAGGTTGATAAGTAATGATGTGGGGGGGTTGGGTTTGGTGGGACTTGACATCAGAAGCTTATTTCTTGG
>NC_069446.1:37267396-37287558 GCF_026875155.1 Cherax quadricarinatus | reverse complement strand
TTATTCCTTTTGTGAATCTATATTGAAAAATGAAGGTAGAAAGATCCCCAAATCTAATGGGAAATTAGTGGCCAGTCATTTACCTCAGAAAAATTATTTGATCAGTCTAGAATTGTTACAGTTATTACTGGAACTTGGGTTAGAGGTGGAAAAGGTTCATACCATATATGAATATACACAGACAAAATTTTTAGAACCTTTCATATCAACTAATATTGCACAGAGAACAGCTACAAGATGTCCTATCAAGTCAAAAGCCTTCAAATTAACTAATAACGCCATATATGGGAAATCATTGTTGAATATTACAAAGTATGCTGAGAAATATAGATATATCAATAATGAGAAAGCATTTATTAGGACAAGATTCAACCTGTGTGTGTGGTCCTTTTTTAGTTCATTTAACTTAATGAGAGGAATACTGACCGCCGAGTAAACACCCTTCATTTGACTTGTTTAGACCTGTAGTAAGCATGCTTACCCCCAGAGGGGGGATTCCAAAAACTTGATCCGAGGAATTGGAGAATTTCGAAAACCCCATAGGGGGGAATCCAAAAAATTTGATCCGAGGAGATGGAGTCATGGTATTGTCGAGAAAATTTGGGGTGAAAGGAGGGGTACCCAAAAATTTGATCCAAGGAATTGGAGAAATTCAAAACCCTTGATCCAAGGAGATGGAGACTTTCGAAAACCCCAAAGGGGGGAATCCAAAAACTTGGTAATATTGAGAAATTTTTGGGGTTGGGGGGGTGAAAGTGGGAGGGGGATCCGAGGAAGTGGAGACTTTGATTTCGAGAAATTTTGGGATGGGGGGTGAAAGTGGGAGGGGGAACCTCAAAAATTTGATCTGAGGAGATGGAGAGCACAAGAAAATGAAATTCAAAAAAATTCGAAACCCCATAGGGGAGAATCCAAAAACCTTGATCCAAGGAGATCATAAGAAAAAAAATTCGAGGCGCGGGGGCGATCCGGACGACGCAGCAGAAGGCGCGAGCGGGGGTCGCGAAGGGCGCGGGCGGGCGCGCGGGCGGGCGCGCGCGGGGGTCGCGAAGGGCGCGGGTGGGCGCGGGCGGGTGCGCGGGCGGGCGCGCGGGCGCGCGGCGCGACGGGGGTTGCGAAGGGGGGGGGTCGTGGGTGGGGGTATTGGTTGGGGGGTCAAGGGTGAGGTAGTCTCGAGGGCGAGGTCATGGTCAAAACCGGAAGTAACACCTAGGTGTGAAAAGGTGACCCTCCAGCTGCTGGTCCTAGACCGGAAGGGATGCCTCAGTGGAAGGCCTAAACCGGAAGGGATGCCTCAGTGGAAGGCCTAAACCGGATACAGCCCCAGTGGAAGGCCTTTTCCGGAAGGGATGCCCTCATGTATGGAAAAATTGACTACTTATATATATATATATATCTATATATATATATATATAAATATATATAATAAAATATATATATATATATAATATATATATATATATATATATATATTATTATATATATAGATATAGGGCCTAACAAGGATGTGTGATTCACCGGTGGTTGTTTTAATAATTTATAGATGGGGTTGGTAAGAGAAGTAAATGCGAGGGTCTTGGCAAGAGGGGTTGGAGTTAAAAGATAAAGAATCTCACATAAGGTGGGAGTTGTCACAGTTGCCTCTTTGCTGATGACACGTGGCTCTTGGAGGATTCTAAGAAAGTTGCGAGGTTGGGTGGATGAATTTGTAGGGTGTGCAAAAGAAGAAAAGTAAAAGTGTAAGAATATGAGGAATAACAAAAGATTAGGTGATGAAACCATTGGATATCAGATTGGAGGGCGAGGTCTGGAGTCCTGTGGATACAAAGAACTTTGTCCTTGGAGGCAAAGAGGGGAATGTATGAGATGTATAGTTTAAAACCAACGCTCTTATTATGGGTGTGAAGCATGGTGATATTGATTTGCAAGCGAGGAGAAGGCATGAGGGCAGTGAGATGTCATGTCTGAGGCATGTGTGTGTGAATATAATGCAGAGAATTCGTAGTTGGAAGTTTAGGAGGAGGTGCGGGATTACCAAAACTGTTGGTCCAGAGGGCTGAGGAAGGGTTGTTGAGGTGGTTCGCGGACATGTAGAGAGAATGAGCGAAACAGGAATACTTCAAGAGTGTATCAGGTCTGGAGTGGAAGGAAAGGCGGGTAGGGTCGGCCTATTAAAGATGGAGGGATAGGGGGTAAAGGAGGTTTTGTTTGCGAGGGGCGTGGACTTCCAGCAGACATGTGTGGAGCGTGTTTGATAGGAGTGAATGGAGACCAAATAGTTTTTATAATACTTGCCGTGCTGTTGAGTGTGAGCAAAGTAACATGTTATGAAGGGATTCCAGGGAAAACCGGCAGGGCCGGACTAGAGAGTCCTGGAGATGGGAAGTACAGTGCCTGCACTCGAAGGAGGGGTGTTAATGTGCAGTTTTAAAACCTGTAGTGTAAAGCACACCCTTCTGGGCAAGACAGTGATGGAGTGAATGATGGTGGAAAGTTTTTCTTTTCGGGCCATACCCTGCCTTGGTGAAATCGCCAGATGTGTTAAAATAGATATAAATATATATATTATTATATACTATATATATCTTAATATATATATAGATATAATATATATATATATATATATTATATAAATGTGGAGAAATTTTTCTCCAGGAGGGGTATCCAGAAGCCCCCGTCAGAGCCCCTTTTCATTCATTCAGCCCTTTTCCAAGCCCTGAGGGCCCAGGCCCTCTCAGAAGCGGCAAATGTCTTGTTCACTGCTATGCTACAGCGAGTAAATTGATTAAGCAACGCATATGAGTAATGGACGGGGCGCGCTTTTCGACCGAACGCTTCTGTGCAGTGGTTGCAAAGGTAGTTTATAAGAACATGACCGTACATCTCTTACCTTAGCTAGGACAATTTTAAGGAACATAACCTTCTCCCACTTTAATACCATGGTAAAATAGTGGACATTGTTGTCTATGCTTTGACAGCAAGAATCAAACATTCTGCTTGCTTCATCGAGAAGTGGCAAAGGAAGCAAAAGTACTAGGGCACTTTTCGTTTGTGCTAGGGGAAGTAACGCGTGGGAGGTGGCTGGGCTCTTCCAGAGTACATTTCTCACTCTATACTGAGAGTGACACGTGACGCCAGGATTAACCAACAAAGAACACTGATCCTGTGCGTTAGTGTGAACAAAGTATCTCATAAAACACAATGAAACACGTAAGAGAAAGTGTGATCACTTCTTAGTGATAAGAGTGTGACAATAAAGACAAATCTTGTGAACATAGTGTACCAGTGTGCATCTTCCTAGACAAATGGAAGGACGTGGACATCCAAGACACTTCAGCGTCTATCAGTCAACCGATACCTGGTCGAAGGTGTGAAGAACAACCCATAGCTCACAGCTACAAGAGCAAGGTAGGTTACAATTTCCCTTGCAGTAACGGGGGACTGCACAGTTCTTGAGGAGCAAGGAGTTTGTAATCAACCTATATCGGCCAAGTCAAGGGTGCGGACTTTTGACCAAACAAGTAACGTAATTTGTCGCAATCAGTGAATGAAATATGGCTGACATAACACCCCCTAGGGGGAATTTATAATCTACAAAATATAACTCTTTACAACAGTCCGTTGAGAGATGACTTCGCGAGCTTCCTCAAGACTCGTCTGCAGGGCGCTGTGTAGACGAGAGTTGTCTTTTTTTTTTTTTCTAAGTTAAGTTTTTCACTGTTAAACTTTATCCTGATAACCCATTTCTCAACAATATATATAATATAGTAGATCTATATATATATCTAAAAATTTATATATATATATAACCTATATATATATAATATATATATATATATATATAGATATATATATATATATATATATATCATATTTATAATAATTATATATATAAAATATAAACATATATATTACATATATATGTGTTGTGTGGGGTTGTGGTGCCGATAGACAGACTTGCCATCTTGCTTAAATAGCAACGCTCATGCTTGCCATATAGGGACAAGTGAAAAAATTTTGTACCAATAATTTCGCCAAAATCATTCTGAACCTTAACGAAAAAAATATATTTCACTGTGTTTGTTTGTAAACAAATCTAAAATATATTTATTTGGGGTTTGGGAAAATAAATTGTTTTTGTTATAATTAGGTTGGGAAAGTTTTTCTAAGATTCTTTTGGAGAAAAAAAATTTAAATTTTTTTAAATTAACATTAATAAAAAAAATATATCTTTAAATTTAAAAAGGAAAATTTTTAGAAAGGATTTAATTTTAAATGAGTTCTTGTAATTGACCAGTTTTAATTTCGGCACGACAATTTTTATATTATATATAAATATATTTTAAATATATATTTTTTATTATATATATTTTTATATATTTTATTATATATTTTAATAAATATATATATATATTGTGCCGAATAAGCAGAACTTGCGATTTTGGCTTAAATGCAAGTCATCTTCCCATATAGGACAAGTGAAAAATTTGTGATGAAAATAATTTCGCCAAAATCTTTCTGAACCTAAAGAAAAAAAAAAATTTTTCATGTTTTTCTTTAGTATTAAATTATTGTAAACAAATTAAAAATATTTTGTTTTGGGGAGACTAAAATAAATTGTTTTGTTTTAAAAAGGTTAGGTAAGTTTTCTAAGTTTTTTTTGGGGCAAAATTTTAAATTTTTACATCAACATTAATTAAAAAAATTATCTTTTAAAAGTAATAAGAGAAAAAATTTTTGAAAGGGGCTTAATTTAAATGAGTTCTGCTAATTTACCAGTTTTCATATTCGCACGAATATTATATTTTTATAATATATATATATATTAATATATATATATTATTTAATAATATAATTTTTATATATTATAATTTTATATTATATATTTTATATATATTATTAATATATATAAAATTTTATATTATTAAATTATATAATATATATAAATATATAATTTATATTTTTATAATTATACAATAATTTTATATTATATGCGCGCGTGTGATTTAGTGTTTTATAACGTACAAATGGAGGGGCCCCGCCGGCCATGTTGACTGTGCTCGCACAACAGTGGATAAAGTAACAGTACAGTGTTACAGCGGTGCCGGATACACTACAAACACTGTACATTTGTATGATCATTGAGTTAGTGTTGACTCTAGGTCACTCTCAGACAGTATCAGTAATTGTATGTTTGGAAATACCAATGAGGTGATAGTTAAATTTAGGACCAGACGTATGGTAATAGGAGGCGAGGAAAGAGGACTGCCTATTGGGTTATTATGGAAGTGAAGGCGGAGTTTATACTGCCCTCAAACTGCAACATGGACGACATTTTTAACTTTTTTTTTATGTTGTTCTGACTAGGAGGAGGGAAGGGGAGGAGGAAGTGTAGCGGCGGTGGTATTAAGTGGTGGTGGGAGTGGAGGAATGGTTGCCAGGGGTTTGTCGGATTGGATGGCGGGAGTTATTTTTTTTTTGAGGAATGGTGGCGGGGTTGAGATGTATGGCGGAAGTGAGGAAGGGGTGGCGGGTGTAGAAAAGAGGTGAGCATGGGTGGAGGAAGGGGTGGCTGGGGATGGCAGTGGGTGAAGTCGGGGGTGGTGGCGGGGGGGGCGGTGGCGTGACAGGGGGTGGGGTTGTAGGACGGTTTGAGGGATGGCGGTGGGTGGCAGGGGTTCGTGGGTGGCGGCGGGAGGTGGCAGGGATGGCAAGCTGGCGGCGGGAGGTGGCATGGGTGGCGGGGGTGGCTGTTACTTGATAGTTCTGGAAGAGGGAAGAAGTTGTAGAGGTGGTGGCAGGGAATGACGGGGAGTGACGGGGTTAAGATACAAGGTAGTGCTGAAGGGGAAGAAGTTGAGGCAGGGGGGTTGCTGGGGTGGCACGGGGGTTGGTGTGGACGGTGGGGGTGGGTTGTGGAGGTGGGGGTGGTGGTGGAGGGTGGGCGAGGTTGGTGGAGGGCGGGGAGTGGTGGAGGGTGGGGGTGGTGGTGGAGGGTGGGGGTGGTGGTGGAGGTGGGGTGGTGGAGGAGGGTGGGGGTGGTGGTGGAGGGGAAGAAGTTGAGACAGATAGGGGGGGGGAGGAGTAAGTTTAACATTACCGACCTTCACGTAGGGAAGTTCTGGTACCTTGAATGTTGTTAAAAGTTTCTTGATCCAGGGAAGTGTAGGCACGCTTCCCTTGTTCTTGGATCCGGGAAGTGTAGTCAACCTTCCTTGTTCTTGATCCGGGAAGTGTAGTCAACCTTCCTTGTTCTTGATTCCGGGAAGTTGAATCAACCTACCTTGTTTCTTGATTCCAGGGAAGTGTGTTCAACCTTACTTAATTCTTGATCCTGGAAGTGTGTCAAGCCTTCCTTGTTCCTTGATCAGGGAACTGTGGTCAACCTTCCCGTTTCTTGATCCAGGAACTTTAGTCAACCTTCCTTGTTCATTGATTTCTGGGAAGTGTGTCAACCTTCCTTGTTCTTGAACCTGGGAAGTGTGGTCAACCTTCCTTGTTTTCTTGATTCCAGGGAAGTGTGGTCAACCTGTCATTGTTACTTGATCCAGGGAAGTGGTAGTCAACCTTCCATGTTCTTGATTCCGGGAAGTGTGATCACCTTCCTTGTCCTTGATCCAAATAAGTGTGGTCAACCTTCCTGTGTTCTTGATCCATGGAACTGTGGTCAACCTTCCTTGTTCTTCATCCAGGGAATTGTAAGTCAACCTTCCTTGTTCTTGATTCTGGGAAGTGTGTCCAACCATTCTTGTTCTTGATTCCCTGGGAAGTGTGGGTCAACCTTCTTTGTTCTTGATCCATGGAAGTGTGGTCAACCTTCCTTGTTCTTGATTCCGGGAATGTGTCACAACCTTCCTTGTTCTTTGATCCAGGGAAGTGTGGTCAGACCTTCCTTGTTCTTGATTCCGTGAAGTGTGGTCAACCTTCCTTGTTCTTGATCCAGGGAAGTGTGGTCAACCTTCCTTGTTCTTGATCCTGGGAAGTGCGGTCAACCTTCCTTGTTCTTGATCTAGGGAAGTGTGGTCAACCTTCCTTGTTCTTGATTCCGGGAAGTGTGGTCAACCTTCCTTGTTCTTGATTCCGGGAAGTGTGGTCAACCTTCCTTGTTCTTGATCCAGAAGTGTGTCAACCTTCCTTGTTCTTGTTCCGGGAAGTGTGGTCAACCTTCCTTGTTCTTGATTCCGGGAAGTGTGGTCAACCTTCCTTGTTCCTGATCCAGGGAAGTGTGGTCAACCTTCCTTCTTCTTGATCCAGGGAAGTGTAGTCAACCTTCCTTGTTCTTGATTCCGGGAAGTGTGGTCAACCTTCCTTGTTCTTGCTCCAGGGAAGTGTGGTCCACCTTCCTTGTTCTTGATCCAGGGAAGTGTGGTCAACCTTCCTTGTTCTTGATTCCGGGAAGTGTGGTCAACCTTCCTTGTTCTTGATCCAGGGAAGTGTGGTCAACCTTCCTTGTTCTTGATCCAGGGAAGTGTAGTCAACCTTCCTTGTTCTTGATTCCGGGAAGTGTGATCAACCTTCCTTGTTCTTGATCCAAAGAAGTGTGGTCAACCTTCCTTGCACAGCACCATGGCTACTGTCAGGGAGGCTGGAGTGGGAATAACGCCACCGATGCTACTGTCAGGGAGGCTGGAGTGGGAATAACACCACCGATGCTACTGTCAGGGAGGCTGGAGTGGGAATAACACCACAATGGCTACTGTCAGGGAGGCTGGAGTGGGAATAACACCACCGATGCTACTGTCAGTGAGGCTGGAGTGGGAATAACACCACCAATGCTACTGTCAGTGAGGCTGGAGTGGGAATAACACCACCGATGCTACTGTCAGGGAGGCTGGAGTGGGAATAACACCACCGATGCTACTGTCCAGGAGGCTGGAAGTGGGATAACACACACCACCGATGCACATGTCACGGAGGCTGGAGTGGGAATAACACCACCGATGCTACTGTCAGTGAGGCGGAGTGGGAATAACACCACCGATGCTCTGTTCAGGGGGAGGCTGGAGAGGGAATAACACCACCGATGCTACTCTCAGGGAGGCTGGAGTGGGAATAACACCACCGATGCTACTGTCAGTGAGGCTGGAGTGGGAATAACGCCTCCGATGCTACTGTCAGGGAGGCTGGAGTGGGAATACACCACAATGGTTACTGTCAGGAGGCTGGAGTGGGAATAACACCACCGAATGCTACTGTCTCTGAGGCTGGGAGTGGGAATAACGCCTCCGATGCTACTGTCGTGAGGCTGGAGTGGAATAATCACACCGATGCTAACTGTCGGGTAGTGAGGCTGGAGTGGATAACGCCTCGATGCAAACTTTCAGGAGGCTGAGTGGGAATAACACCACAGATGCTACTGTCACGGAGGCTGAGTGGGAATAACACCACCCAATTGCTACTGTCAGTGAGGCTGAGTGGGATAACACCACCGATCTACTGTCAGGGAGCTGGAGTGGAATAAACGCCACCGATGCTACTGTGCAGTGAGGCTGGAGTGGAAATAACGCCTCCCGATGCTACTGTCAGAGAGGCTGAAGTGGGAATTAACACACCGATGCTACTGTCAGGGAGCTGCAGTGGGAATAACACCAGGCCGATGCTTAACTGTCAGGGAGGCTGGAGTGGGAAAAACACCACCTATGCACTGTCAGGGAGGCTGGAGTGGGAATAACACCACCGATGCTACTGTCAGGGATGCTGGAGTGTGGAAACGCCACCGATGCTACTGTCAGGAGAGGCTGGAGTGGGAATAACACACCGAAGCTACTTCCAGGAGGCTGGAGTGGAATAACACCACCGAATGCTACTGTCAGGAGGCTGCAGTGGGAAAACACCACACGATGCTACTGTCAGGGAGGCTCAGCGTGGGAATAACACCACCGATGCTTACTGTCAGGAGGCTGGAAGTGGGAATAACACCCACCGATGTCTACTGTCAGGGAGGCTGGAGTGGGAATAACACCACCGATGCTACTGCAGTGAGGCTGAGTGTGAATAACACATAACCGATGCTACTGTCAAGGGAGGGCTGGAGTGGGAATAACACACCGATTACTGTCGGAGGCTGGAGTGGGAATAACACCACCGGATGCTACTGTCAGGGAGGCTGAGTGGGAAAAAACATCACCGATGCCACTGTCAGGAGGCTGGATTGGGAATAACACCACCGATGCTACTGTCAGGGAGGCGGAGTGTGAATAACGCCACCCGATGGCTACTGTCAGGGAGGCCTGGAGTGGGAAATAACACCACCGATGCTATGTCCGGGAGGCTGGAGTGGAATAACACCACCGAGCTACTGTCAGTGAGGCTGGAGTGGGAATAAACACCACCGATGCTACTGTCAGGGAGGCAGGAGTGGGAATAACACCACCGATGCTACTGTCAGGGAGGCTGGAGTGGGAATAACACCACCGATGTTACTGCCAGGAGGCTGAGTGGGAATAGCACCTCCGATGTGCTACTGACAGTGAGGCTGGAGTGGGAATAACACCTCCGATGCTACTGTTCCGGGAGGCTGGAGTGGAATAACACCCACCGATGCTACTGTCAGGAGGCTGGGAGTGGGAATAACACCACCGATTGCTACTGTCAGGCGGCTGGAGTGGGAATAACACCACCGATCAACTGTCAGGAGGCTGGAGTTGGAATAACACCACCAATGCTACTGTCAGGGAGGCTGGAGTGGGGGAATTAACACACCAAATGCTACGTCAGGGAGGCTGCAGATGGAATAACACCACCGATGCTACTGTCAGTGAGGCTGGAGTGGTGAATAACACCATCCGATGCTACCAGTCAAGGAGGCTGGAGTGGGAATAACACCACCGATGTTACTGTCAGGGAGGCTGGAGTGGGAATAACACCAACCGAATCTACTGTCAGGGAGCTGGAGTGGGAATAACACCACCGATGCTACGGTCATGGAGGCTGGAGTGGGAATAACCAACCACAATAATTACTGTCAGTGAGGCTGGGAGTGGGAATTAACCCACCGATGCCTACTGTCAGTGAGGCTTGGAGTGGGAATAAGCCTCCGATGCTACTGTCCCATGAGGCTGGAGTGGGAATAACACCACCGATGCTACTGTCAGTGAGGCTGGAGTGGGAATACCAACACGCACCGATGCTACTGTCAGTGAGGCTGGAGTGGGAATAACGCCTCCGATGCTACTGTCAGTGAGGCTGGAGTGGGAATAACGCCTCCGATGCTACTGTCAGTGAGGCTGGAGTGGGAATAACACCACAGATGCTACTGTCAGGGAGGCTGGAGTGGGAATAACACCACAGATGCTACTGTCAGTGAGGCTGGAGTGGGAATAACGCCTCCGATGCTACTGTCATTCGGCGGAGTGGAATAACACCGACAGATGCTACTGTCAGGGAGGCGGAGTGGAATAACACCAACCGATGCTACGTCAGGGAGGCTGGAGTGGGAATAACACCACCGATGCTACTGTCAGTGAGGCTGGAGTGGGAATAACGCCTCCGATGCTACTGTCAGTGAGGCTGGAGTTGGAATAACACCACCAATGCTACTGTCAGGGAGGCTGGAGTGGGAATAACACCACCGATGCTACTGTCAGGAAGGCTGGAGTGGGAATAACACCACCGATGCTACTGTCAGTGAGGCTGGAGTGGGAATAACACCACCGATGCTAACTAGTGCGGGAGCTGGAAGTGGGTTATAACACCACCGATGCTACGTCAGTGAGCCTGGAGTGGGAATAATCACCACCGATGCTACTGTCAAGGAGGCTTGAGTTGGGAATAGCACCTCCGATGCTACTGTCAAGTGAGGCTGGAGTGGGAATATACACCTCCCGATGCTACTGTCCGGGAGGCTGGAGTGGGATAACACCACCGATGCTACTGTCAGGGAGGGCTGGAGTGGGAATACACCACCGATCTACTGTCAGGAGGCTGGAGTGGGAAATAACACCACCGATGCTACTGTCAGGGAGGCTGGAGTGGGAATAAAACCACCAATGCTACTGCAGGGAGGGGCAGGAGTGGGAATAACACCACCAATGCTACTGTCAGGGAGGCTGCAGAGGGAATAGACACACCACCGATGCCTACTGGTCAGTGGAGGCTGGAGTGGGAATAACACCACAGATCTACTGTCAGGAGGCTGGATTGGGAATAAACACCATCCGATGTTACTGTCAGGGAGGCTGAGTGGTGAATAACACCACCGATGCTACTGTCGAGGGAGGCTGGAGTGGGAATAACACCACCGATGCTACTGTCAGGGAGGCTGGAGTGGGAATAACACCACAATTAGTTACTGTCAGTGAGGCTGGAGTGGAAAACACCACCGATCTACTGTCAGTGAAGGCTGGAGTGGGAATACGCCTCCGATGCCTACTGTCAGTGGGCTGGAGTGGGAATAACACCACCGATGCTACTGTCAGTGAGGCTGGATGTGGGAATAACACCACCGGGATGCTACTGTCATTGAGGCTGGAGTGGGAAATAACGCCCTCCGATGCTACTGTCAGTGAGGCTGGAGTGGGAATAACGCCTCCGATGCTACTGTCAGTGAGGCTGGAGTGGGAATAACACCACAGATGCTACTGTCAGGACTGGAGTGGGAATACTCCACAGATGCGACTGTCCAAGTGAGGCTGGAGTGGGAATAACGCCTCCGATGCTACTGTCAGTGAGGCTGGAGTGGGAATAACACCACAGATGCTACTGTCAGGGAGGCTGGAGTGGGAATAACCACCACCGATGCAGCTGAGTCAGGGAGGCTGGAGTGGGATAACCACCACCGATGCACGTCCGTGAGGTGGAAGTGGAATAACGCCTCCGATGCTACTTTCAGTGAGGGCTGGAGTTGGAATAACACCGTACCATTGCTAACTGTCATGAGCTGAGTGGAATAACACCAACGATGCTACGTCAGGGAGGCTGGAGTGGGAATAACATCACCGATCTACTGTCATGGAGTGCTGAGTGGGATATAACACCACCAATGCTACTGTCAGGGAGGCTGGAGTGGGAATAACACCACCAATGCTACTGTCAGGGAGGCTGGAGTGGGAATAACACCACCGATGCTACTGTCAGGGAGGCTAAGAGTGGGAATAACACCATCCGATGCTACTGTCATGGGAGGGCTGGAGTGGGAATAACATCACCGGATGCTACTGTCAGGGAGGCTAGAGTGGGAATAACAACCACCGAAGCTACTGTCAGGGAGGCTGGAGTGGGGAATAACACCACCGATGCTACGTCCAGGGAGGCTGGAGTGGGAAAACACCACCGATGCTACTGTCAAGGAAGGGGCTGGAGTGGGAATAACACCCACCGATGCTACTGTCCAGGGAGGCTGGAGTGGGAATAACAACCACCGAGCTACTGTCAGGGAGCTGGAGTGGGAAAAACATCACCGATGCTACTGTCAGGGAGCTGGAGTGGGAATTAACTCCACCATGCTAACTGTCAGGGAGGCTGGAGTGGAATAACACCACCAATGCTACTGTCAGGGAGGCTGGAGTGGGGAATAAACATCACCGATGCTACTGTCAGGGATGCGATGAGTGGGAATAACACCACCGATGCTACTGTCAGGAGGCTGATGTGGGAATAACATCACCGATGCTACTGTCAGGGAGGCTGGAGTGGAATAACACCACCATGCCTACTGGTCAGGGAGGCGAAGTTGGGAATAACACCACGAAGCTACTTCAGGGATGCTGGAGTGGGAATAACATCACCGGTGCTACTGTCCAGTGAGGCTGGAGTTGGGAATAACATCAACGAAAAGCACTGTCAAGGGAGGCTGTGAGTGGGAATAACACACCGATGCTAGCTGTCAGTGAGCTGAAGTGGGAAATAACATCACCTATGCTACTTCATGGAGGCGGTGTGGGAATAACACCACCAATGCAACTGTCCAGGGAGGCTGGATGGGAATAACACCACCAATGCTAACTGTCAGGGAGGCTGGAGTGGGAATTAACACCAACGATTCTACTGTCAGGAGGCTGGAGTGGGAAAAACTCACCGGATGCTACTGTCAGGGAGGCTGAGTGGGAATAACACCACCAATGCTAACTGTCAGGAGGCTGGAGTGGTAGATATCACCACCGATGCTACTGTCAGGGAGGCTGGATTGGGAAAACACCCCAATGCTAACCTGTCAGGGAGGCTGGATTTGGGAATAACACCACCGATGCTACTGTCAGGGAGGCTGGAGTGGGAATAACACCACCGATGCTACTGTCAGGGAGGCTGGAGTGGGAATAACACCACCGATGCTACTGTCAGGGAGCTGGATGGGAATAACAACACCGATGCTACTTCAGGGAGGCTGGAGAGGGATAACACCACCGATGCTACTGTCATGGAGGCTGGAGTGGGAATAACACCACCAATGCTACTGTCAGGGAGGCTGGAGTGGGAATAACACCACCGATGCAACTGTCAGGGAGGCTGGAGTGGGAATAACACCACCGATGCTACTGTCAGGGAGGCTGGTTGACGCTTTTGAAATCCAATACGAATAATAACAATAATAATTAATAACTAATAACATAATAATAATAATAACATAAGTAATATTAATAACAAATAAAATAATAATAATAATAATAATAATAATAATAATAATAATTATAATATAATGAATTATAATATATTTGCGACCACTGTCAGCCTCAGAGTTATCTCTGAGTTACCAGACCTTAGCACGTGGAGGCCCAGTGGTTCGTCTTTAAGGTCCCTCCCCGCTTCCCCCCCCCCCCCCCCTCGCCCTTCACCAGGTTCATGGTCCAGGAATTCATCCGTGGGCCCCCGATGTCTCCCCTTCCCCTCACTTCCCTAAGGTCAGCCTCGCCTCTCTTTCTCTCCTGCCTCCAGCCTCAGCCTTCCCCAGTTCATGTTATCCAGGAATCCATCTGCTGCCTCCGGATTTTTTCCCTTTCCTCACTTCCCTAAGGTCAGCCTCACCAACCTGTTTTCCCCCTTGCTTCCCCAGGTTCATGTACCAGGAATCCTTCCGACTACCGCCGGATTATCTTCCTCCCCACTTACCCAAGGTCAGCCTCAACTGCATGTATTCTTGCCTTGCTCAGGTTCATGTATCCAGGAATCCATCCGCTCGCTCCGGATGTCTCCCTTCCCCACTTACCCAAGGTCAGCCTCAACAACAACCTTCCTCAAGTTCATGTATCCAGGAATCCATCCGCTCGCTCCGGATGTCTTCCCTTCCCCATTTCCCTAAGGTCGGCGGTGCCTTCCCCGGATCAGTGTCTCCTGGAATCCACTTATGTCACCTGAGTGGACTCCCTTTCCCACTTCCCAAAGGTCAGCGGTATTCTTGCCATTCCCAGGATCATGTATCGAGGAATCCTTCCGTCTACCGCCGGATATCTTCCCTTCCCCACTTACCCAAGGTCAGCCTCAACTGCATGTATTCTTGCCATCCCCAGGTTCATGTATCCAGGAATCCATCCGCTCGCTCTGGATGTCTTCCCTTCCCCATTTCCCTAAGGTCGGCGGTGCCTTCCCCGGATCAGTGTCTCCAGGAGTCCACTTGTGTCACCTGAGTGGACTCCCTTCCCCTCACTTCCCCAGAGTCAGCGTGCCTTCCCCGGATCAGTGTCTCCAGGAGTCCACTATTCACTCTCAGGTAGAACTCCCTTCCCCACTTCCCCTAGAGTCAGCGGTGCCTTCCCGGATCAGTGTCTCCAGGAGCCACTAGTGCACCTCAGGTAGACTCCCTTTCCACTACCCCAGAGTCAGCGGTCCTTCCCCGGATCAGTGTCTCCAGAGTCCACTAGGTCACCTTCAGTAGACTCACTTTCCCCACTCCCCAGAGGTCAGCGGTGCCGTCCCCGGATCAGTGTCTCAGGAAGTCCAACTAGTGTCCACCTTAGGTGGACTCCCTTCCACACTTCCCCAGAGTCAGCGGTGCCACCTTCATGACTCGTCTGCATGGAAACTTGTTCTTGTCTAGCTGGTCTACGGTAGAGACTGTCAGTGGTGGGAATTACTGGAGGTGACACACACAGAAAACTGCGTCCAGTAATTAACCCCCATCAAGACAGACTGGACCGTAGGTCAGCTAGACGCCCATCCAAGCTGCCTCAACAGTTCCGCCTCCTTCCGAAGGCTAATTAACATAATTTTGGAATCCTTTTATATTACACTATGAAAATATACTGAGAACAAGTTGTTTTTTAACTTATAGCTGTTTAAAAGTATTGTGAGTGGCTTTATTATTGCCAGATGAATACCCAAAAATTTGGTTAATTGTCCACCACCATCATAACTATGTTAAATATTAACACTGCTTTCAATTTTGTTTATTTATCCGTCTTTTACATTTGCACTGAAAGCCTACCAAGCGCAGAAATTGTTTTGCATACACATAATATAAGTTTTTCACAAATATTTATACGTTTAACACAACATTCACCTTACTCCATACATCATTATACAACACTTGCATGCATAAAAATCACACGCAATCCCATGTACTACAAATACGCACACCAACAATGTACACAGTTATCTGCTATCACTATAATATGTCTGAAGTATCACACATACATGCACACAAACCAATTCAACTCCAAAGCCATCCCAGAACACTTAATACACATACATGTGGTACACATTCTCATAGACATACATGTACTCGTCCACATGATTAAAATGTAGCAGAGACAATATATGGGAAATTTAGGATCTGATATTTGCTTCAATATTCAAATATAAAAGACAAAAAAAATGTTGGTTTACAGTAATTTTGAGACACATGTTTGTGTAACTTTGTGAATATTTAAAGATGTGATACGAGTGAGCACTAGTGGAGGACTTGTTGTCATGTGTACATGTTATGTACACAATAAAGACACGTGTTTAATTGTGTATGTGTGCATGTGTACATGTGTGTGGATGATTGTCATGTGTACATGTTTGTGTTTATGATTGTCATTTGTATATGTTGTGTGTTGATGATGTCAATGTGTACATGTGCTTTGATGACGTCTTGTGTACATGTTGTGTGCTATGGATTGTCATGTGTACAAGTTTTGTGTTGATGATGTCATGTGTACATGCTATTTTGTACTCATAAATAACTTGTTATTATTGGTGTATGTGTGCCCATGTTCTTGTTTGTTGATGATTGCATGTGTATATGTTGTGTGTTGATGACTGTCATGTGAAAATGTGTGTTGATGATTGTCATGTGTACATGTTTGTGTATTGATGTTTGTCATGTTACATGTAGTGTGTTTGATATTGTCATGTGGTACATTTGTGTGTTGATGAATGTCAAGTGTAACAGTTGCAAGTTGTATTGTCATGTGTACATATTTGTAAGTTGATGATGTCATGTGTACATGTTGTGTGTTGAGATTGTCCATGTGTCAACATTGTTATTATGTAGAATGCTTATAACCGTGTATGAATATCGCGTGTACATGTTTATTGTGTATGTATGAGTGTCAAGTGAGAAATCTCTAAATCCCCTCCATGAAAATTGCAACAAATTTAAAAAAAATTCTGTTTTTCATGTTTCACACAATTGAATTTGATGGTCGCATATGTGTTGTATGATATGACATACATGTACGTACATGTAAAATTTGTGTACAGAGTTTTAACACAGTATGTTAATAAAGTTCTGGTCTACATGATGGCTTGCCTTGTATATGTATGCATGTGTATATGTATATATATATATATATACAGTGACATCACACGTCCTTAACACCACAGGCGACATCACACAACATTATCCTAAGACCCATTTTTTGGGACAATATTTTTCCATCTTTCTTGCATATTGTACCTTAATTCAATACTTTAGTTATCAAAACTCTACTAACATCTCTCAAAGATTTTTTCCACAACTATAAATACAGCCAAGTGCAGCTTTCCTTAATATAAGTGTTGTTAAGTTCAGTATTTCAGTGTTTACACATGATCCACAGATTACCTTCACTTTCTGAACTTACAGTCTTCTATGTTATCAATATTATCTTTATCATCACTTCAGGTTATCTAGTAACGGTTCTTGTTCTTACAGAGTTTCCTTTCGCTGCTGTGTGGAACTAGGTCAGAATTCTTCCTGTTTAAGCCATATGTGTAGTAGAAGGCGACAATAATGCCGCAAGCAAAGGGCTAGTAATAAAGATGTATCGGACATCTGCATCCGCGGAACATGTACACAATTTCTTACATCCGTGTCTGCATCCGCATCCGCAAAATAAGTAAGACACCCTGATACACATCTGCATCCGCGGATATCTAAAATTTTCACATCCGATACAATCTCTACTAGTAGCCCCCATCAGTACAACTTACTATAAGTACAAAGGAGAAAAGTTTAAAGGTGGTTGGCAATGTGGCAATTGTAGTATAGAAGTGAAGAAAGAATTGTTTGGGAATATTCTGAATGAAACTAGATGCATTTCAGTCTCGTATTAGATTTGAAGATTTAAAAGGAATCAGACAATTAAACAATAATCGAAAGAAAAAATAAATAGCAAATTCCTTCAAAATGGTAAATTAGGACTTACACTGCGAAATCTAATTCACATCTTTCAAAAAGACCATATTCACAAAAATACACAAGCAGGTTAATTTGAAGCCAGTCAGAAGTTGCATTATCAAGTATCAGTACAGAAAGACTGAAAATAATCATGTGCAACACAAAATTTTCACATGAAAAGTAGCATTTCATTTTTTTCCAGTTCTAAATATAAAAAAAAGCAGATTAGGACCTACACCGGTCAAAATAGATCCAAACTTTTCTCGCCACCCTCCCATAGCACTTCGCCACCCTTCCATAGTACTTCGCCACCCTATCACAGCGCCTCGCCACGCGCCTCATCCGCTCTCTAGCACGACACTGTCGGTATTGAAAATACATAAAACGCGACAAACCAAAATTACCAGAAAAGTATCAATCAGTAATATAAATTGTGATAGCAAGAACGGTGGATAAATTAGAAAGCAGAAATATGTTGTTGTGTGGACCAGTACAGACAATCTTGCACCATTAGAAAGGAACACCACACTCACCCACAGCTGTACCCTGCCCACAACACATCCCCAAAACCTCCAGTCAGTCCATGCAAGATATGGGTGAACCAGTTGGTGATTTTTTTTCCCACGTTTTATCAGTCATGTGGAATGTCTCATTACATTTCGTGTAAGGTATACGGACTGAAGATACATTTGAGTACAATGGTGGTATCTGAGGAGACAAAAGAATGCATGTGAGGGGAAAATCATTAGATAAAATAGAAAGTATAAATGAATATGGAGGTAGTATAAATGGGTGAATGGTTGATTAAGGGGCGTGCATATTATCGACATTCTCCTCCCACCAAAATCTATAAGCAAGGAATTCCACTTCTTTTTTTTTTTTATTTTTTTTTTTTTCTAGGTGTTGGGCTTCGTTAATGTAACCAGACCCGATTTGACTAACGCTTTTAACTAAATTATTCTCAGTCCTGTCTGCTTATCCGGGTTTAAGAAGGGGTGGGAAAAACCCCCGATGCTCTGTCAGGAGGCTGGAGTGGGAATAACACCCCGATGTATGTCAGGGGGGGGGTGGGGAATTAACCCCGATGCTACTGTCAGGAGCTGGAAGGGGGAAAAAAAACACCACGATGCTTCGTCGGGAGGGGGAGGGGGAAAAACCCCCGATGCTATGTCAGGGAGGCTGGAGGGGGAAAAACACCCCGATGCACTTCAGGGAGGTGGAGGGGAATAAACCCACCTGCTACTGTCGGGGGCTGGAGTGGGAAAAACACCACCGGTACTGTGGGAGGCTGGAGTGGGAAAAACACCCCGATGTCTGTCGGGGGGCGGGAGTGGGAATAACACCCCAATGCTACTGTCGGGGGGTGGAGTGGGAAAAATAACCCCAACCGATGTACTGTCGGGAGGGGAGTGGAATAACCCCCCCATGCTACTTCGGGGGGGGGAGGGGAAATAACACCCTGTACTGTCAGGGGGTGGGTGGGAATAACCCCCACCGTTGTTTACTGTCGGGGGGCTGGAGGGGGAAAACACCACCATGCTATGTCAGGGGGCTGGAGGGGGAAATAACACCCCCGATGCTACTGTCAGGGAGGCTGGAGGGGGAATAACCCCCGATGTCTGTAGGGAGGCTGGAGTGGGATAACCCCCGATGCTACTGTAGGGAGGCTGGGTGGGAAATAACCCCACGATGTAGTCGGGAGGCTGGAGGGGAAAAACCCCCGATGCTATGCAGGAGGGGGTGGGAAAAAACCCCGATGTACTGTCAGGGAGGCGGAGTGGGAAAAACCCGATGCTACTGTCGGGGGGGGGAAAGGGGGAAATAACACCACCGATGCTACTGTCAGGGAGGCTGGAGTGGGAATTACACCCCGATGCTACTGTCAGGAGGCTGGGGGAATAACACCACCCGATGCTACTGTCAGGGAGGCTGGAGTGGGAATAACACCACCGATGCTACTGTCAGGGAGGTGAGTGGGAATAACACACCGTGCTACTGTTCAGGGAGGCTGGAGGGGGAATAACACACCGATGCTACGGGTCAGGGAGGCTGGAGGGGGAATTAACACCCCCGTTGCTACTGTCAGGGAGGCTGAAGTGGGAATATACATCACCGTGTACTGTCAGGGAGGCTGGAGGGGGAAAATAACATCACCGTGCTACTGTCAGGGAGGCTGGAGTGGGAATAACACCACCGATTGCTACTGTCAGGGAGGTGGATGGGGGGAATACACCACCGATGCTACTGTCGGGAGGCTGGAGGGGGAAATTTAAATCACGATGCTACTGTCTGGAGGCTGGAGTGGGAAAACCACCGATGCTACTGTCAGGAGGCTGAGTGGGAATAACATCACCGATGTTTACGGGTCAGGGAGGCTGGGTGGGAATAACATCACCGGAGCTACGGTCAGGGGGTTGGAGTGGGAATAACACCCGATGTACTGTCAGGGAGGCTGGAGTGGGAATAACACACCGGGGCTACGTCGGGAGGGCTGGAGTGGGAATAAAACCCGATGCTACTGTCAGGGGGGGCTGGAGTGGGAATAACACACCGATGCTACTGTCAGGGAGGCTGGAGTGGGAATAACCACACCATGCTACTGTCCGGGAGGTGGAGTGGGAATAAACCCCCGATGCTACGGGTCAGG
>NC_069446.1:37254920-37266896 GCF_026875155.1 Cherax quadricarinatus | reverse complement strand
TTCCTGACATCACCTCACACGTCAGGAAGATCAGTTTCCCCTGATAGTCCTCTCACCCCTGTCGGAAGGTCAGTTTCCTGACAGTCACTCTCACACTGTCAGGAAGGTCAGCTTCCTGACAGTCACTCTCACACTGTCAGGAAGATCAGCTTCCTGACAGTCACTCTCACACTGTCAGGAAGGTCAGCTTCCTGATAGTCACTCTCACACTGTCAGGAAGGTCAGCTTCCTGATAGTCACTCTCACACTGTCAGGAAGGTCAGCTTCCTGACAGTCACTCTCACACTGTCAGGAAGGTCAGCTTCCTGACAGTCACTCTCACACTGTCAGGAAGATCAGCTTCCTGATAGTCACTCTCACACTGAGAAATTTTTGGGATTAGGGGGGGTGGGGGGTGGAAGGAGGGACAATCCAAAAAACCTTGATCCAAGAAGATGGAGAATTTCGAAAACCCCATAGGGGAGAATCCAAAAACCTTGATCCAAGGAGATCATAAGAAAAAAAAATCGAGGCGCGGGGGCGATCCGGACGACGCAGCAGAAGGCGCGGGCGGGGGTCGCGAAGGGCGCGGGCGCGCGGGCGGGCGCGGGCAGGGGTCGCGAAGGGCGCGGGTTGGCGCGCGGGCGGGCGCGCGGCGCGACGGGGGTTGCGAAGGGGGGGGTCGTGCGCGGGGGTATTGGTTGGGGGGTCAAGGGTGAGGTAGTCTCGAGGGCGAGGTCATGGTCAAAACCGGAAGTAACACCTAGGTGTGAAAAGGTGACCCTCCAGCTGCTGGTCCTAGACCGGATACACCGCTCAGTGGAAGGCCCTAAACCGGATACACCGCTCAGAGGAAGGCCTTAAACCGGATACACCGCTCAGAGGAAGGCCCCTAAACCGGATACACCGCTCAGAGGAAAAGTTCACTACTACAAGTACATGTACAAGGTATACAGTCCTAGCTGACATCAATGACATACTACTATATAGAAAGTCCCTTGTTATGCTCCGCATTTCGGGCAAATTAGGTCAGTTTTGTCCCAGGATGCGACCCACACCAGTCGATTAACACCCAGGTACCCATTTTACTGATGGGGAACATCGACAACAGGTGGAAAGAAAAACGTCCAATGTTTCTACTCTGGCTGGGAATATAACCCAGGCCCTCTATTGTACTACTGTAACTTCACAGGTACTTATTAAAGGCTTATCTTATTGGACTGGCCTCGATGTCTGCTGTTTTGAGATCACCTAAAGATGACTTAAAAAATCCATCAATTAAAATAAGAAAAACATCAACGCTTAAAGAAGTCTTTCTCAATGACTTTACAATCATACCAAGCTGTGGTCGAGAAAGCGGACATTGATTTACACTCTGCCAAGTCCTCACGTCCAACCACATTTAAGTTCGCTGTGTTTCTGTTCTTTCAAGATCTTAAAGAATTACTAAACAAACTTTAAAGTTTCTAGGAAGAAACTTTGAAAAAAAAATTTTACCACAGAAGCGATGTTCAGCGTCTGCCATAGAAAAAGTTACGAGAAACTAAAACCAAAATATTAAAACATCTGGTAAAGGACGGGACAACAAAAAATTTGAGTGTCCCTTTTAAATGGTCCCTTTTGTGGGCCCAAAGGGTAAGCCAGTTGCTCCAGGCTTCAGGGGATTACAAAACCAGGAATAAGATTTCTTTCATCACGTGAGGCAGCGCTGTTTGTTCACATAGAGGATGCTCCTCCCAAACCTGGAGGTTTTCCCAAACCTGCCTGAAAGGTGCCCCAACCTACCTGGAGGGCTCCCCTCCCTCCCTGGGGGTTCTCCCACCTAAATGGAGGGTTCTCCTACCTAAATGGGGGGTTCCCCTCCCAAAATGGGGGTTTTCTACCTAAATGGAGGTTCTACCTAAATGGACCCTCTCCTACCTCCCGGGAGGAGCGCCTCCCTCCCTGGGGGAGCGTCCCTCCCGGGGAAGGACGCCTACCTACCTGGGGGTGCCCCAAACCCCTCCCTGGAGGGTCTCCAAACCCTACCGGAAGGTGCCCCAAACCTACCTGGAGGGTGCTCCTACTACTTGGGTGTGTAAAAGAGGGGGAGATACTTCCCAAAAATTGGGTCTTGACAGGGTGTGTAATGTCACCAGGGTTTTTTTAATTTTTTATAGAGGGATTTGAAAAGAAATAAAGGTGGGGTTTTGGTGAGAGGGGTGGAAAAAATTGTGGGAAATCAAATACGAAAGGGGAGTTGACACATTACTTTTAGCTGATGAACTGGCGTAGGGGAAATTTCAAAGAAAATTTTGAAAAGGTTAGGGAGGGTAGAAAAGGGTAGAAAGTTAAAAGTGAACATAGATAAGAATAAGGTGATGGGGTATCAAACGATTTAGATAAAGAAAAATTAGATATCACTTGGAGAGAGGAAGTATTTGAATTAGTAAATGTTTTCAGATATTTGTGAGTTGTTGTCAGGGGGATGTTTTAAAGAGAGTTATCCATGGAATTGATAAAGGAAAAAAAGTGATGATTTTTTGAGGTATCTTGGAACAAAAAAAAAAACGTTACCCATGGGGGCAAAAAAGGGAAGTCCCAAAAAATTGGGGTACCAATTTCTTATAGGGGTTTTTAAATTTGGGTCACAAACGTGGGCAAAAGGGGCGCTGGGGGCAGTGCAGATGTCTTGCCTAAGGGTGGTGAAAAATTATTTTACAGAGAATTCGGAGGGGGAAATTGGAGGTGTGGAGTTACAAAAAGAATTATTCAGGGGGATGAAAAAGGTTATTGAGGGGGTTTTGGGTTTATTTAGAAAAAATAGATAAAAGAGAATAACTTGGAGAGCGTAAAAATTGGGGTGGGGGGAAAGGGGGGGTAGGGTCGTCCTCGAAGAGGTTGGGGGGAGGGGAAAGGGGTTTTTTTGGCGAGGGGCGGGGCTTCCAGAACTATCTGTGAGGGGTTTTAGATGGGAGTGAATGGAGACGAATATTTTGGGGCCGACGACTGTTGGAGTGTGAGCGGGGTAATATTTTGGAGGGATTCACGGAAACCGGTTTTTTTTTGTAGTCGGACTTAGCCCGGGAAAAGGGAAAGTAAATGCCTGCACTTTAAAGGAGGGGTTTGGGATATGGCATTTTGGGGGGGCATCTAAATGTCGTATCGACACCTCTGCAAAAAACAGTGATTTGTATGAGTGAGATAATAGTGTTGAATATGAGAAAGTATTTTCTTTAGGGGGTTTTTCTTTCTTTTTGGGTCGCCCTCCCCGGGTGGGAGCGATCGACATGTTGAAAAAAAATTTAAAGTGTATGTGTTTTTTTTTCATACTATGTATAACTTTTTATTTTTTTAAAAACTGGAATAACGACTTACTTTTTGTTTTGGGTTACCATAACGGAAGTACAAATACTTTTTTTTTTTTTATATTTCCAAACGCAATGTAATAAATTTGGGCGAAAAATTTATTTTCATAGTTTAGAAGAACAATGTTTCCCCTTGGGGAAAATACGTCGTAGTATTTTTTTAGTTTTATCTCTAGTTAAATGAAAGAAATAACCAATTGGGCAAATTGTTCAGGGGGGCCCCCTTTCAATCCATAGACAAAGCCCCCCAAAAAACTTTCCTCACCCCAACTCTTTAACCCCTCCAATGGACGAAAAATTGGAACAAACATCCGCATGAAAAAGATACATGACTGTGTTAAGTAAGGGCTCAGCGGCCCTCTCCGCCCTTGGATATTACCCCCTTTCCCAAAACACCATTCCCCCATTTCCCCCCAAAATACTTCTTCAATCCACCCAAAGCTTCGCCTTAAGCAAACTGATCCTTAAGGTGTATTGAAAACTTAGTCTAACACACTTTTACACAAATTTTTTTCGTTGAGGTTTCTTTTTCCCCAGTCCACGGCACTGTTAGTGGCGTTCCCATACGAGTGATGGCTCTCATAAAAAAATTGGGCACGCATCAATAACGGGGCCCTACCTTTCAAACAAAACTTTTTTGCCAACTCCTTGCAGAATGTTCATGATCAAAGGGTTTAAATTTTTAATTGTAATGATTCTCTGCTTTCAAAATGCCTAAAATCTTAAGATAAAGTGGCATGCTTGTTCAGAACCCAACACAGGATGGTAGGATTTGGACAGTGGAGTCGATAAAAAAGCTGGGGTTTCCATCTCAAAATTGGTCTCGAGTATGCAGAAGATGAACGGCTAAGCTGTATGCTTTCAAAAGGGGGTAGATTAAAATTTTTGGGCTCCCAGTTAGCATTTTAAACAAAATACGAAAAGAACTTCAACTGAATTTTTGACTTAAAACTCTGAAGTTGACACAATTCAGCCCATCTTCATCATTCTATCAGCGGGAGGAGCCACAGCTTGGTGCATCCAACAAATAAGCAACTTTTGGATGTAACTACCGCCCCCCCCCCGGCGGGGTTAAAATATTTTTGGGGTTTAAATCACCCCCACCAATGTAGACCAAACAAAAATATCTCACCCTGCGTCATTATGTACTGGAGTGTGATTAAATTATGTTTTCAGAGAAACTCGCTCAGAAATGTTCATGAATGTCAAAATTTTTTTATTACAGGGGACATTACAGACCTTTCTGGAAAAATACCTGAATACACTCTGTAAATAAAGTATACCACGTGTGGTGTGGTTTTGGGTGTGTGTGTGGTGTGGTGTGTGTGTATGTGTGTGTGTGTGGTGTGTGTGTGTGGTGGGGTGTTGTGTGTGGTGGTGTTGTGTGGGGGTGTGGTGCTTGTGTGTTGTTTGCTGTGTTTTTGGGTGTACTCATACATTTCATGAGTCGGTGGTGTGTAGTCCCTTTTTGGGGTTGTGTGTGTGTGTTTTTGTTTTGGTTTTTTATTTACCTTTTTTGTTACCATTTTGTCCTAGGCACATGTCAATTAGAAAATTGTTGGTGGTGTGTGTGTGGGGTGTGTGTGTGTGGTTGTTTTTGTGTGTGTGTGTGTTTGTGTGTGTGTGGTGTGTGTGTGTGTGTGTGTGTGTGGTGTGGTGTTCCCCAAACAATTTTTTGCACTGAAACTCATTACGATGTGCCCGGGGTGGGGGATGTGTGAATTGCTCCATTAATTTATAATTTTTTTCATGACTGAACCCAAATTAAACAAAAGTAAATTTATTACAGATTCATTACTTTAAAAACTTGTAAATTCCCTTTCCTTTTGTACTTGTTCAGCTCTCAGAACTTTGGGCCCAGCCCCTGGACCCTTTATGTACCCTTTTTTGACTCCCATGCACACGAGGGGAATGGAGTAGTAAAGCGGGGGTGTTTCCGTGATTTTATCACGTTTCCCCTTTTAAATTAACATTCTTCATGATAGTCATACTTTTTTCTAGGTGTTTACATGTCAGTTTCAAAACCCGATCGCAAAAAATCCCGGGAATTATTTATTCGTTATGAACTTTTAAAAACCTAGTTTTTCCTATTAAATTCATTTAAGCGCAAAAAACGAGATTAAATAATGGAAGAGGACAAGCACCGCATCACGAACTGCTTTTATCCTCAGACTAACGTATCTGTATTTCTTTTACCAAGAATCTGTTCTAATTGGTACCTGTCTCTGCTTTATATTTACATGTTTTCATATTTTTTAAAAAATATTTAAATTTTAAGTATAAAATTGTATATTTTTTTGCAAATATTCTTCCTAAATCTGTTTATTAATTATGGGCTATTTTTATGAGAACCCCTCACCCACTAATAATTCACGTTTATGAAGCAAAAATCAACCCTGGACATTTGGGTGTGAGTTTCCCCCCCATAAAAGTTCTCGGAAGAAACGTGTTCGTGGAAATTTTTCCCTCGATGAATCCACCACTGAAATTCTGGGCAGTTTCAGACACAAAACAAACCCTTATGGGAAAACACAAAATTTCGTTAGGAACGACACAAAAATTTCATTTTTGGAACGTTGATTTTTGATTTTTTTCCCTTTAATTTGTAAAAAAAGGTTTCTTTTTTTTTGAAAACTTTTCCACAATAAATCAGTCCTCGGAACACCGGAAAATCACTATTCCCTAGATTTAACCAAAAAATTAAGTACCTCAGGTTTTTTCCCCCAAGGTTGTGGAAACTTTAACAGTGTTTAATAAAGGTCTCAAAAATGTTTAAAAAAATTGTTAGATTGTTTAAAAAACAGTGTTCAAAAGTGTTTTAAGAAAGTGTTCAGAGAGCTAAATAACAGTGGTCAAAGTGTTTAAAAAAACCAGTGTTAGTTTAAGTTGTTTTAATATGTTTATTATGCACCCCATGCCCATCCCGTGGGCGGGAGTCAAAAGATTTCAGAGGGCATAATTGGGCCAGGGGCGGACTCCCAAAATTTTTTATAGCTGAGAAAATTTCAGAGGAATGACCCACAAATTTCAAAAGGGAAGAACTCCAGGGAGGGCGGGCACAATCATGACAAGTTTTTCAAAGGTTTTACAGATTACAGGGTACGTAATGGGGTCCAGGAGGCCCCCAAAGTTTTGATAGCAGAACTAGGACAAAAATAATGAACTCTAAGTTACAAAGGTAATGAATCCCTTAAAAATGGTTTCTTAGTTTATACATGGGTACAATCATGAGCAAAATTTTAAAAGTAATGGCAAAATTTATACTTTCCACACCCGGTCACAACGTAGTTAGTTTTGGTCCAAAAAATTGCTTTTGTCAACAACACACACCTCTCTACACACCACACAACCACACACACACACACACACACACCACACAACACCACACACACACACAACCACACACACACACCACCACCACACACACACACCAAACCCACACACACACACTCACACAACAAAACACCCACACACACACCACACACACACACACAACACACACACACACACACACACACACACACAAACACCAACGTGGGAAAGCTTTATTTCAGCTACAAAGTCAGGGTATTTTTTCCAGAAAGGCTTAAAAAAAACCCCTGTGGGTAAAAAAACATGCCATTTCTTAACATTTTTGATGAGTTGTCTCAAATTCATCACACTCCAGACATAATGACGGAGGGTTGACAATAGTCCCCCTGGCAAAATTTTCATTTGTTTGGTCTACTTTGGTGGTGGTGATTTAACCCCGCCTAGAACTTGTAACCCAGCCGGAGCCGGGGGGTAGTGAATCCCAAAAATTGCTTTTTTGTTGGATGCACCATTAAAATGTGGGTCCTCCTGCATGAAGAAGATGAAAGATGGACTGTGGGGTCAATTCCCCGAGTCTTAATCAATAAAATTCATTTTAAGTTTTTTTGTATTTTTGTTTTCAAACACACATGACAACCAAGATTGTAATCTTCCCTCTATGAAACATACGTTAGCCAAATTTTTATTTTATGCACTGAAGACCAATTTTGAGACGGAATCCACAGCAAGTGCCTCTGACTCCACTGCCAAATCTTACCCTACCTATGTCGGCTTCTGACCAAACATGCCACACTTTTAAATTTTTATATATTATTATAATATATATATATATTATATTTAATTAATAATTATATATATTATTATATAATAAATAATTAATATATATATATATAAAAAATATATTATATATTGGTTTCCCTCGTTTTTTTTGTTTAAAACCCCCTCCTGGGGAGCTACTAAAAACGAAATTTACGATTTGCGAATCTTTTTTTCCCCATAAGAAATAATGTAAATACAATTTAATTTTCCCTTTATGACACTCGAAGTATTAAAAAAAAAAAAAATTTACATGAAATATACATTAGTCAAAAAACAATACAACGGGGAAAGAGAATGAAACATTAACAGCATAAACACTTACCTTTTTTTGGGTTCTTTTTAGTGTTGGGAGACTGGAGGGGAAGAGATTTGGGTTATTTACAGTTGGGAAGGGGGAATCCCCCTTCCAGCAACACCTCAGGTACCAATTGTTCTCGGGGTTTTCTTCCTTCTCTGTTTCTTAATGCCCTAGGGCCACCTTGAAGTCACTCTAGTCCTTCTCGCAAAAAAACTTGGAAGAGCTCTTTTTTGGCATCTCTTTAACTTCCCTAAAATGGCCCAAGACTTTGTCACCGTACATATTTCTCACCTCCTTTTTCCAAAGGGGTTGGCACTGGGGGCTTTTTTTTGGAGCCCTGTAGTTTTTTAGTACTTGCAAGCACTAAAATGAGTGGAATATTATGAAATATTTAGTAGGACCTTTAGGGGAAACCCCACTACTTGTAAACAATGCCAGTTGGTGGGGAGGGGGCCTCCCCCCGGGTCACACCCGGGCGTACCCTCCTGGGCGAAATACTATTCGCGATCAAACCATGAAAAGCAGTCCATGTTTATACGAAAAAAAACCCCATGATGCGAAAAATTTCGATTGCCCAGAACCGAAAAACGAGGGCCATGTTATAAATTTTATAAAAATATTATATATATATAATATATATATAATTTTTACTATATAATAATTAAAAATAAATATATATTATAAAATTTTATAATATATTTTATTATATATATATATAATATATATATTTATATATATTATAATATATTGTCGTGCCGAATAGGCAGAACGCGATCTTGGCTTAAATAAAACGTCACTTGCCTGTAGGACAAGTGAAAATTTTTGTATGCAATAATTTCGCCAAAATCAATCTGAACATAACGACGTAAATATATTACATTTTTTTGTTTGTATTAAAATTTCGAAGGAAAACTAAAAAATTTAGTAGGTTAGGCTAAAAAAAATTGCTCTTGGGATAAAAGGTTAGGTAAGTTTTCTAAATTTCTTTTTGGGCAAAATTTAAAAAAAAATTAATTAACATTAATGAAAAAAATGTTCTTTAAACGAAAAAAAAGAAAATTTTGGGGAAAGGGGTTTAAATTTTTAATGATTCTTGCAAAATTTACCCGTTTTACATATTTTGGCACGACAAAAAATTTTATAAAAATATATATATATATTATATAAATATTATAATATATATTTATATATATAATATTAAGGTTGGTAGACAGCAACCACCCAGGGAGGTACTACCGTCCCGCCCAAATGAGTGTAAAACGAAAGCCTGTAATTTTTTTTACAGTGGTAATTGCTGGTGTCTTTTGCTGTCTCAAAAATATGCAAAATTTCAGGGACGTCTTGCACTTCACTTCAACTTAGGTCACACTACACATACATGTATGTTTATTTATACACACTCATCTGAGTTTTCTTTGATTTTTTTCTTAATAGTTTTGTCATTACTTTCCCTTTTTTATCCATGGGGAAATGGAAAAAAGAATCTTTCCTCCGTAAGCCAGCGTGTTGTAAAATCAACTAAAAAGCCGGGAACAAAGGGCAATAACCCCCTTTTCCCCTAAAGATTCAAAAAAAAATAAGAAAAAAATTGTCAAAGTGGGAAGTTGAATGTGCGGATGTTTTGCAAAAGTAAAAAGAGATGATTGTGGATGTTTTAAAGAGAAGAAACTGGATGTCCTGGCTTTAAAATGAAACAAAGCGAAGGGGGGGGAGAGTTTCAAAGGGGGAAAAAATGGTTAGGCAGGGGGTTTTAAAAAAGTTAGAGCTAAAGAAGGAGTACAATAATGTTAAAGGAAAGCTTGGCAGGAAAAGGGGACTACAAATCATAAATTTTAAAAAAGTGGGTAAAAAAAGATTGGTTGAAAAGTGGGTTATAGTAAACGTAGCACCCGGAGAAGAGAGAAGTGTAGAGGGGAGAGAGATTCTGGGAAATGTTTGGGAAAAAGCGTGGGGGTTTGAAAAATGTGAGAGTAATGGTGGTTGGGGGTTTCAAAGCTAAATGGGAAAAATTTATGGAGGGAGTAGTAGGTAAATTTGGGGTCCGGGAAAAGTAAATGGGGGCCTTTAATTGAGCTATGTGTAGAAAGAAATTTGGTAAAAGTAATACATTTTTATGAAAAAAGGAAAAATAAATATAAAGGGATGATGTAGCACGAAGAAAGTAGTTTGTTAGATTATTTAATGGTATAAAAGGTTTAGGGTACTCCAGGATGTCTGTTTATGAGGGGGAACTGATATATCAGATCATTATTTTGTTTAGCTAAGTTAGGTAAGACTAATGGGAAAAGAGGAAGGTGGCAAAAAAGTAAGAGGGAGGTGAAAGTGTTAAATAAGGAGGAGGAAAGTTCGGGGCAGATATAAGCGACTAGGGCAAAAGGGGGGCTAGTGCAAAGAGGTGGGGGGGGGTTAAAGGGGGTTGGGAATAATTTTTAAAAATGCAGTATTAAATGTGGGGCAAATTTTGGGGTTTATAGGAGGTGGGTGCAGGGGAAAGAGGGTGATTGGGGGAAAAAGATGAAAAAGGGGTGTGATAAAAGAGAAAAAGGTACTTACGAAAATTTTTAAAAGCAAAGTTTATAAGAAGAGCAGAGTTTTATGGAAAAAAAAAAGGGTAAAGAGAGTGGTGGGGAATGAAAAAGGAGGCAGATGAAGAGGGGGAGAGGCCTGCAAGAAATTTTAAAAAAAATAAGAAAAAATTTTGGAGTGAGTTAAACAATTAAAAACCCTGGGGAAAAGTATGGATTTGTCCTTTAAAAAAACAAGTAGGGGATTTAGTAGAGGGGGAAGGGGGTTTTAGGTAAAGGCGAGAAATTTAGGGGAATTTTTAAATGTTGAGGGGAAAAAGGGAGGCGGTAAATTTATGCACGGCCAGGGGGGTATACCATCTTTTTGGATGAAGAAAAAAGAATGTTAAATGGGTTGAGGTACGTGAGGGATTACGTAGAATGAAAAAGGGGGAAAAGCAGCTGGAAAGATGGCATGACAGAAAAGTTTAAAGCAGGGGGGGGTATAGTGTTGGAGTGGTTGGGACTTTTGTTTAATAAAAGTATGAAAGGGGAAAGGGACCTAGGGATTGGCGGAGAGCATGTATAGCCCTTTTTAAAAAGGGGAAAGGGGGGAAAAAAGGAGATGAAAAAAATATAGGGGAAAAAATTTTAAATGAGTAAAACCAGGAAAAGAATAGGGTAGAGTTAAAATTAAAAGGAATTAAGGAAAGCCAAAATGAAAATTTTGGCGGATGAGCAAGGGGGCTTCAGACTGGGGTGGGGGTTGGTGTAATCAATGTTTACATTGAAGCATATATATAACAGTATTTAGATAAAGGGGGGAAGTTTTTTTTGCTTTTAGGGTTTTAGAAAAGGCATAGACAGAGTGGATAGGGGAGAAAAGGGGCAGATGTTCAATTTTTTGGGAAAAAGGGTGGAAATTTAAAAAATGCTGTAAAGAGCTTTATAAAGGATAGTGGGGCTCGGGGTTGGGGTTTGTAAAAAGAGAGGGAGAATACTTCCGGGTAAAAGTGGGTCTTAGCAGGGTTTGTGTAATGCCCCCCCA
Organism: Cherax quadricarinatus; assembly: GCF_026875155.1. Classification (NCBI taxonomy): domain Eukaryota; kingdom Metazoa; phylum Arthropoda; class Malacostraca; order Decapoda; family Parastacidae; genus Cherax; species Cherax quadricarinatus. The sequence goes on along the minus strand of NC_069446.1, from coordinate 37,255,589 downwards.
AAGGGTTGTTTAATATATTTATAGATGGGGTTGTAAAAGAAGAAAAATTGCGGGTTTTCTTTGAGAGGGGTGGGTTTAAATTTGGGGAATAAAATTCAAAAGGGAAAATTGACACTTTTTTACTTTTTGGGGGGTTGATACGTGCTTAGGGGAGTTTCCTAAAGAAAATTGAAAAGGGTTTAAATTTGGATGAGTTAAAGAAGGGGTGTAAAGGTAAAAAAGTAAAAAGTGAACATAGAAAAGAGAAAGGGTGATGGGGAAAAATCAAATTTTTTTAAAAAAAAAATTTGGGATACCCAATTTGGGGGAGGAGGGTATGGAAAAAGTAAATGTTTTCAGATATTTTGGGGTTTAAATTGTCGGGGGATGGATTTTTTAAAGGATGAGGTTAAAAATAAAAATTTAAAAGAGGGAAAAAGGTGAGTGGTGCTTTTAGGTATATTGGAGTAAAAAAACCGTTATCTAGGGGAGGAAAAAGAAGGGGAAAAGTATGAACGTATAGTAGTACAAACACTCTTTTTTGGGATTTTTGAAGCTTGGGTGAAAATTTGCAGCAGGAGGGGGAGGGTTTTGGGAGGCAGTGGAGATGTCCTGTAAAAAGGGAAAAGGTGGCGTAAATTTAGCAAAAATTGGGGAGTGTGGAAATTAGGAAAAAGGTGTGGGAGTTAA
>NC_069446.1:37244920-37249920 GCF_026875155.1 Cherax quadricarinatus | reverse complement strand
TAGTTTTTTTTTTTTTTTTTTTATTTTTTTTTTTTTTTTTTTTTTTATGATGGTGGTGGACAAATAACCAACATTTGGGTATTAATCTACAATAATAAAACACTCTCAAATACTTTTAAACCAGCTAAATAAGTAAAAACAACTTGTGCTCAGTAAATTCCTCGTAGTGTAAACATATAAGGATGTCCACGAATATGTTATTAGCCTCCCGGAGTGGCGGAACGAGGCAGCTTGTGGCGTCTAGCTGCCCTACGTCCATGCTGTCTTGGTGGGTGTAATTACTGGAACGCAGTTTTCTGTGTGTGTCACACCACTCCAGTAATTCCACCCACCTGGACAGTCTCTACCGTAGACCATCTAGACAAGACAAGTTCCCAGCATCGAGGTCACTGAAGGTGCAACCGCTGACTCTGGGAATGGGGAAGGGAGACCACCTGAGGTGACACTAGAGACTCCTGGAGACACGATCCGGGGAAGGCAACCGCTGACTCTGTGAAGTGGGGAAGGGAGTCCACTCAGAACACAAGTGGACTCCTGGAGACACAGATCCGGTGAAGGCACCGCTGACTCTGGGGAAGTGGGAAGGGAAGTCCACTCAGTGACACAAGTGGAACTCCCTGGAACACTATCCGGGGAAAGCAAACCGCCGACCTTAGGGAAATGGGGGAAGGAAGACATCCGGAGCAAGCGGATGGATTCCTGGAAACATGAACTTAGGAAGGTTGTTGTTGAGGCTGACCTTGGTTAATAGGGAAGGGAAACATCCGGAGCGAGCGGAGGATTCCTGGATACATGAAACCGAGTCACGGCAAGAATCCATTCAGTTGAGGCTGACCTTGGTAAGTATGGAAGGGAAAATATCCGGGCGTAGACGGATGGATTCCGAAACATGAACCTGGGGATGGCAAGAATACATGCATTGAGGCTGACCTTGGGTAAGTTGGAAGGGAGACATCTGTAAGCAAACGGATGGATCCCTGTACATTGAACCTTGGCAAGGACAGAGAATACATGACAGTTGAGGCTGACCTTGGTAATAGTGAAGGGTAGATAGCCGGCGGTAGACGAAGGATTCCTGGAGAAATGAACTTGGGGACAGCAAGAAAACAGGTTGGTGAGGCAGACCTTAGGGAAGTGAGGAAGGGAAAACATCTCGGAGGCAGAAACAGATGGATTCTGGATACATGAACCTGGGGAAGGCTGAGGCTGGATGCAAAGAGAAGAGAGGCGAGGCCTGCCCTTAGGGAAATGAGGAAGGGAGACATCCGGGGCCCCACGGATGACTTCCTGACAACAAGAACTGGGAAGGCGAGGGGGTTGCCTTAATGACAACCACTGGCCTCCACGTGGCAAGGACAGGTAACGCAGACAGATAACTCTGAAGGCCAGACAGGGTCGCAAAATCTATAATAATTCAATATATTAATTATTATTATTATTATTATTATTATTATTATAAAGATTATGTTATTATTATTCTGTTATTATTATTATTAATTTATATATTATTAATTATTATTGTTATTATTCATGATTTGGATTCAAAAGCGTCAACCAGCCTCCCTGACAGTAGCAACGGTGATGTTATTCCCCACTCCAGCCTCCCTGACAGTAGCATCGTGATGTTATTTCCCACTCCAGCAACACAGACAGTAGCATCGTGATGTTTTATTCCACTCAAGCTTCCTGACAGTAGCATCGGTGTGTTGGGTTCCCCACTCCAGCCTCCCTGACATAGCACATCGTGGTGTCATTACCCCCTCGCAGCCTCCCTGACAGTAGCATCGGTGGTGTCATTCCCACTCCAGCCTCCCTGACAGTAGCATCTGTGGTCTTATTCCTACTCCAGCCTCACTGACAGTAGCATCGGTGGTGTTATTCAAACTCCAGCCTCCCTGACAGTAGCATCTGTGGTGTTATTCCCACTCAAGCCAGCCACACTGAACATTAGCATCGGAGTGCGTTATCCCCACCCCAGCCTCACTGACAGTAGCATCGGTGGTGTTATTCCCACTCCAGCCTCCCTGACAGTAACCACTGTGGTGTAATTCCCACTCCAGCCTCCCTGACAGTAGCATCGGTGGTGTTATTCCCACTCCAGCCTTTCTGACAGTAGCATCGGTGGTGTTATTCCCACTCATCCAGCCCCCTAGACAGAATGCATCGTGGTGTTCTCCCACGCCAGCCTTCCTGACAGTAGCATCGTGGGGTTATTCCCACTCCAGCTCCTGACATTAGCATCGGTGGTGTTATTCCCACTCCAGCCTCCCTGACAGAAGCATCGGTGGTGTTATTCCCACTCCAGCCTCCCTGACAGTAGCATCGGTGGCGTTATTCCCACTCCAGCCTCCCTGACAGTAGCCATGGTGGTGTTATTCCCACTCCAGCCTCCCTGACAGTAACCATGGTGGCGTTATTCCCACTCCAGCCTCCCTGACAGTAGCCATGGTGCTGTGCAAGGAAGGTTGACCGCACTTCTTTGGATCAAGAACAAGGAAGGTTGATCACACTTCCCGGAATCAAGAACAAGGAAGGTTGACTACATCTCCCTGGATTCAAGAAACAAGGAAGGCTGAACACACTTCCCTGGATCAAGAACAAGGAAGGTTGACCACACTTCCCGGAATCAAGAACAAGGAAGGTTGACCACACTTCCCTGGATCAAGAACAAGGAAGGTGGACCACACTTCCCTGAGCAAGAACAAGGAAGGTTGACCACACTTCCCGGAATCAAGAACAAGGAAGGTTGACTACACTTCCCTGGATCAAGAAGAAGGAAGGTTGACCCATCTCCCTGGATTCAAGAACAAGGAAGGTACCACACTCTCCGGAATCAAGACAAGGAGTTGACCACACTTCCCGGAATCAAGAACAAGAAGGTTGACCACACTCCCTGGATCAAGAACAAGGAAAGTTGACCACCACTCCCAGATCTAGAACAAGGAAGGTTGACTCTCACATCTTATTCCGCAGGATCAAAGAACTAGGAAGGTTGACCACTACTTCCTGGTTCAAGAACAAGGAAGGTTGACCACATCTTCACGAATCAAGAACAAGGAAGGTTTGACCACACATCCCTGGATCAAGAACAAGGAAGGTTGACCACACTTCCCGGAATCAAGAACAAGGAAGTTGACCACACTTCCCTGGATCAAGAACAAGGAAGTTTGACCACAACTTCCCTGATCAAGAACAAAGAGGTTGACCACACTCCCAGGATCAAGAACAAGGAAGTGACCACACTTCCCAGAACAAGAACAGGAAGGTTGACTACACTTCCCTGGAATGAGAGAACAGGAAGGTTGACCCAACACTTCTTTGGATCAAGAACAAGGAAGGTTGATCACACTTCCCCGGAATCAAGAACAAGGAAGGTTTGACTACACTTCCCTGGATCAAGAACAATGAAAGGTTGACCAACACATCCAGATCAAGAACAATGAAGGTTGACCACACTCCCGGAATCAAGAACAAGGAAGGTTTGACCACACTTCCCTGATCAAGAACAAGGAAGGTGAACCACACTTCCCTGGAGCAGTACAAGAAGGTTGACCACACTTCCCGAATCCAAGAACAAGAAAGGTTGTCCACACTTCCCTGGTCAAGAATAAGGACGGTTGACCACACTTCCCTGGATCAGAACAAGAAGTTGACCGATCCACTTCCTAGACAGAACAAGGAAGGTTGACCACACTTCCCAGGATCAAGAACACGGAAGGTTGACCACACTCCCTGGATCAAGAATAAGGAAGGTTGACTACACTTCCCTGGAACAGAACAAGGTATGTAACCACACTTCCCAGGATCAAGAACAAGGAAGGTTGACCACACTTCCCTTGATCAAGAACACAGATGGTTGACAACTTCCCCGGAATCAAGAAGCAAGGAAGGTTGACCACACTTCCCTGGATCAAGACAAGGAAGGTTGACCACACTTTCAATCAAGAACAAGAAGGTTGACCACACATCCGGATCAAGAACAAGAAGGTTCACTACACTTCCCGAAACAGAACAAGGAAGCTTGACCACACTTCCTGAGCAAGAACAAGGAAGGATGACCGACACTTCCAGGATCAAGAACAAGGAAGGTTAACCACACTTCCGGAATCAAGACAAGGAAGGTTCACGGAACACCTTCCCGAATCAAAGAACAAGAAGTGCTACACTCCCTGGATCAAGAAGGAAGGAAGGTTGACCACACTTCCCTGGAAAAGAACAGGATGGATGACGCACACTTCCCGGAAATCAAGAACAAGGAAGGTTGACCACACTTCCCTGGATGAAAAACAAGGAAGTGACCACACTTCCCTAGGATTCAAAAACAAAGAAGGTTGACCACACTTCCCTGATCAAGAACAAGAAGGTAGACCACACTTCCCAGGATCAAGAACAAGGAAGGTTGACCACACTTCCCAGATCAAGACAAGGAAGGTTGACCCACACTTCCCTGGATCAAGAACAAGGAAGGTTGATCACACTTTCCCGGAATCCAAGAACCAAGGAAGGTAGAACCTACTCTTTCCCTGGATCAAGAACAAGGAAGGTTGACCATTCCTTCCCTGGATCATGACAAGGAAGGTTGACCACACTTCACGGAATCAAGAACAAGGAAGTTGACCACACTTCCCTGGATCAAGAACAAGGAAGGTTTGACCACACTTTCTCTGGCTCAAGAACAAGGAAGATTGATCACCACTTCCCGGAATCAAAACAAGGAAGGTTGACCACACTTCACTGGATCAAGAACAAAGAAGGTTGACCACACGTCCAAGATCAAGAACAAGAAGGTGACCACACTTTCCAGAATCAAGAACAAGGAAGGTTACTACACTTTCCCTGGATCAAGAACAGGAAGTATCACACTTCCTGAATCAAGAACAAGGAAGGTTGACTCTTACAGTTCTCTGGATCAAGAACAAGGAGGGCTAACTACCATTCCCTGGATCAAGAACAAGGAAGGTTTGACTACACTTCCCTGGAATTCAAGAACCATTTTTTTT
>NC_069446.1:37224920-37239920 GCF_026875155.1 Cherax quadricarinatus | reverse complement strand
TTGTTTCAAAAGAACGGTATTATAACATGCGCATTTATTTTAGCCTAATCCAAACTTTTATATATATATATATATACATATACATATACATATATATATATATATAATATATATATATATATATATATATAATATATATATATATATTATATATATATATATATAGATATATATATATTATATCTCTATATATATATTTAATTTATATAGCCAACGCCCCCGCGGCCAGTCTAGTGAGCTGGCCTCTGGTGGATCAGAGGCACCTGATCAACCAGGGACTGTTATTGCTGCTGCACCGCAATCCAACGTAGGCCACAGCGGTGGTCTGGTACCGACTTTTAGGTGCTTGTCCAGTGCCAGCTGAAGAAGGCTAGGGGTCTATTGGTATCCACCTTATGTAATGCTGGAAGCAGTGGACGTCTGGGCCCCCTGGACGCTTATTGTATTGTCTCTTAACGTGCTAGTGACACCCCTGCTTTTCTTGGGGGGGATGGTGCCATCGTCTGCGGTCTTTTGCTTTCGTTGGTGAGTGATTTTCGTGTGCCAAGTTGGTAGAGCTGGTCCCTCTAGGACTATCCAGGTGTATATATCAAGTATCCTCTCGCCTGACGTTCCAGGGAGTAACAGGTTCAGGAACTCATAGCGCTACCAGTAATTGAGGTGGTTTTATCTCTTATGCGCGCCGTGAAGGGTTCTCTGTACATTTTCTAGGTCGGCAATTTCACCTCATTGCCTTGAAGTTGCTGTTAGAGTGCAGCAATTATCCAGCCTAGAGCAAACAAGCGCCTGAAGAGTGTCATCATGGGGCTTGGCATCCTGTTTGAAGTTTCTTATTATCCATCTGTCTTTTTGATAGGCAGATGTGATTGATACAATGTTATGGTGCTTGAGGTGAGATCCTCCGACATGATCACTCCCAGGTCTTTGACTTCGGTTTTTCGCCTTATTTGTGAAGGAATTTGTTTGTACTCTGAAGTTTTAATTTTCCTCATGTTTACCTTTCTGAGTAATTGAATTTATCATCTTTGAACTTCATATTGTTTTCTGACAGCCACAGAAGATTTGGTTGTATGTCCGCCTGGAGCCTGAGTTATCTGTGTCCCCTTCAGACATTCTCCATTCTCACTTCCCATCCTACACTCTATCCTACACTTCCAATCCTTACTAAGTCTCCCAGGTTTTTTTTTAAGTATCAGGGAGTCTATCTGTGTCCCGATTTATTAAGTTTAATATTTACCTTTATAAAGTGAATAATTAAGTGAATTAATCAGTATTTATTAATTAAGCTGACACACTTACTGGTGCTGCTCAACACTCTTATTACATTATAATTATTACATTATAATTATTACATTATAATTATTACATTATAATTATTACATTATAATTATTACATTATAATTATTACATTATAATTATTACTTGGAAGTGAGCAAGAACAAACAGGAATTGTTGGAAGCTTCCAGGGACGGAGAGAAAAGTAAGAAGCCGAGTGAAAGTAAATGTGATATAAATTAAAAGGAACCGTTACAGAATGAATACGGGAAGGAAAGTCATATTAAATGTGCCATGAATGATTCAAAGTAACAGGAATGGAGGGAACAGCAGAACATTGATGGTGCCATGAATGAATCAAAGTAACAGGAATGGAGGGAACAACAGATCTCACTGTGTATACGTCACACACACACACATACACACACACACACGCATACACACACATACATAAACACACACACACACACACACACACACACACACACACACAATAAGACAGAAAGAGTTAGGATAAAATTGTTTTCTGCTCGTCCCATAGAAATGCCACCATTTGAAACATTAGATACATACATGCATGCAGACGGAGCTTGGTACATATACTCACTGTATGTAAGTCGCACACACATACACACACACAGTTATGTAACAGCTCAGCGAGTGTCAGTAAGGTGTCACCAGTTATGTAACAGCTCAGCGAGTGTCAGTAAGGTGTCACCAGTTATGTAACAGCTCAGTGAGTGTCAGTAAGATGTCGCCAGTTAATGTAACAGCTCAGCGAGTGTCAGTAGCGTAGTCACAGTTATGTAACAGCTCAGTGGTGTCAGTAGGTGTCACAAGTTAAGTAAAGTCAGTGAGTGTCAGTAAGTGTCACCAGTTATGTAACAAGCTCAGCGAGGGTCAGAAGGTCACAGTTCTTGTAACAGCTCCTCAGCGAGTGTTAGTAAGATGTCACCAGTTTATGTAACAGCATTTATGTTCTGGCGGGTTTCCTATCATTATTTCATGTTCTGGACGGGTTTCACTGTTATATTTCATTGTTCTTGACGGGTTTTCCTGTCATATTTCATTGCTCTGGACGGGTTTCCTTGTCATATTTCATTGTTTTGGACGGGTTTCCCTGTCATATTTCGTTGTTCTCGACGGGTTTTCGTGGAGTGGAGGAGGTGGTGCAAGGTCCTGCCACTCCACCACATACATCCTGGAGGTTCATGCCACTCACAACCTCTGGAGGTCATGCACCACAACTCCTGGATGGTCATGCCACTCACAAAGCCAAAGTACGAGCACAGCCAGCTGGGCAGGTACGACTTTAGGTGCTTGTCCAGGGCCTGTTGAATACGGCTAGGGGTCTAATTGGTAATCCCCCTTATGTATGCTGGGAGGCAGTTGAACAGTCTCGGGTGGGCCAGGAGCTATGACTCCACCCCTGCAACCACACTAGTGTGAGAACACTAGGTGAGTACCAGTTATTAAACAGCTGAATCCCTTCCACACTTCCCTTGCTGGTGATGTACTGTTGGTGAGGGTGATGGAGTCATGGATCACCACACACAGTTGAGCCATTTTTTTCCAGCACTTTCATAAAGCCTTTGAGGATTACTGGCAAAATAGGAGAAGAATGAGGCTATGAAAAAAATTATGTTCTAAATGGTCTGGATCAAGATAGGATATTTTGTGGCTTAAATTAAGTACTAGATGTTCCAGGAAGTTGAGAGTGCATCAGCTCCAGGACACCACTTACCTTACTCTAGGAGGTGTCACACCACTTACCTTACTCTGGAAGGTGTCACACCACTTACCTTACTCTGGAAGGTGTCACACCACTTACCTTACTCTGGGAGGTGTCCACTAAACAGTCACTGAGCTGTTACATAACGGGGTGACATCTTACTAACATTCACTGAGCTGTTATATTAATGGTGACATTTACTACCAGTCACTGAGCTGTTACATTTACTCGCATCAGCTCTAGTAAGTTGTGAGGTGCGCCGCTCCAGGAAGTGTTGAGTGTTCAGCTCCAGGAAAATTGTGAGTGGGCGTCGCTTCAGGAGGATGTGAGTGCATCAGCTCCAGGAAGTTGTGAGTGCATCACCTCACCGCCATTCCATCACCCTCACCACCAGTCCAGGAAGCAGAGAGGGAGAGGACCTAGTAGCGATCAGTGAAGAGGCGGAGCCAGGAGCTGAGTCTCGACCCCTGCAACCACAATTAGATGAGTACAATTAGGTGAGTACACACACACACACACACACACACACACACACACACACACACACACACATGTCGCAGGTATTACTCTGGGAGATGTCACACCACTTACCTTACTGTGGAAGGTGTCATACCACTTACCTTACTGTTGAAGGTGTCACACCACTTACCTTACTCTGGGAGGTGTCACACCACTTACCTTACTCTGGGAGGTGTTATAATCAGAACATCTTAGGCACCGCCGACCTTAGGTTAGTGGGGAAGGGAAGACATCCGGGAGCGAACGGATGGATTCCTGAATCATGTATCCAGGAATCCATCCGTTCGCTCCCGGATGGATAACCTTCACCACGTCCCAAGGTCAGATCAAACAACAACTTCCCCAAGTTCATGTTCAGGAATCCATCGTTCGCTCCGGTGTCTTCCTTCCCACTAACTAGGTCAGACGGTGCTTCCGGATCAGTGTTCAGGGAGTCTGCATGTGTCACCTCAGGTGGATCTATCTCTGTTGTTTACAATGTACATCAATATGATCACTGTAATCTATGGTATTGTTTGTGAGTGATCGTCCAGGAAGTTGGGTGCATCAGATCCAGGAAGTTGTGAGTGCATCAGCTCCAGGAAGTTGTGAGTGCATCTGCTCCAGGAAGTTGAGAGTGCATCAGCTAGAGGAAGATGAGAGTGGCATTATCTCCAGGAAGTTGAGAGTGCATCAGCTCCAGGAAACCCGTCCAGAACTGTGAAATGATGTTACATAACTGGTGACATCTTACTGACACTCACTGAGCTGGAGACTCCTGCCCCAAACGAATGCAGCGGGTTAATAACAACACCTGGAATGCATCGGGTTAATAACAACACCTGGAATGTAGCGGGTTAATAAACAACACCTGGAATGTAGCGGATTAATAAATAACATCTGGAATGTAGCAGGTTAATAAACAAACAAACTGGTATGTAGCAGGTTAATAAACAACACCTGGAATGTAACGGGTTAATAAACAACACCTGGAATGTAACAGGTTAATAAATAACACCTGGAATGTAGCAGGTTAATAAACAACACCTGGAATGTAGCAGGTTAATAAAACTGACACTGGAATGTTGCGGGTTGTTAAAAAGCACAACCTACTGGTTATAGAGATGGCAATCCAGCTTCACAAAAATGTTAAAGTTCTATGACGAGGTTAGAGAAGTGAGGCGGAGAAGTGCAGGAATGGCTTGACTATTTCATAGTTTGCCAACTTTTTGATGTCATGATGCAGCGTTGATGTCCTGATGACCATCAGGTGAACTGTAAGAATGCATCTTGATGCAGCGGTTGAGATGCTCCTTGATGGATCATCACAGGTGAACTGTAAGAATGATTTGGATTGCAGCGTTGATGCTCCTTGATGACTATCAAGGTGAACTGTAAGTAATTGGATCTGATGCAGCGTTGATGCTCCTTGTTGACATCAATGGTGAAACTTTTTGAATGATCTTGATGCAGCGATTGATGCTCCTTGATGATCTCAAGGTTGAAACTAAAAACTGTTATCACCTGGTATTATAATTACTTGATTACACAAAGGAATGATTTAGAACATTATGGTATACAAAATAAAAAACTAAGAAATGATAGTACTATATAAGTGAGACTGTCCGGCGGACTTGACCTGCTGACCTGACTACCTTTGGAACAGTCGATGATGTAACCTGGTCCCATGCTGACTTTTTATTGCTCGATCTAACCTGGCACCATGTGACTTATTGCTGATCTTAACCTGGCCAGCATGCTGACTCATATTGCTGATCTAACCTGGTCACCATGCTGACTCATTTGCTGATCTAACCTGGTCACCATGCTGACTCATTTGCTGATCTAACCTGGTCACCATGCTGATTCTTGTTGCTGACTTAACCTGGCCACTATTGCGAACCCGGAATGGGTTTCACAATGAATATATGGATTATTACTGGTCATATAATTTTATATTGCTTATATTTACGATATTAGCTAAATCGTAAATATATTGCTTTATATTATTATTTGACTTAGTTATATTATTAGGTAGGATGTAACATTTATATATATTATTCAGTGCTCATAGCTCAAGTGTTAAGTAGCTGACGGCCTTGTCTAACAAGCGTTTCGCTCGTTACGCTGCTGGCTTCTCTGTGTTGCTGGGCCATCAAGTATTCACCACCGAGGTTCTTCACTGCTGCCGCCGTTTTGTCCATTACTTTAACGTGTAAGAATTGTAACAAAATCCTGCTCGATTCTTGAACATTTTTTGTTCAAGAATTCATTGAGTGTCAGGGTAACAACAAGTCCTCGTCCGGATATCCTATTCACAAAGAAAACAGCAATACTTAGTGTAGCCTCGTTGCTGCAGTACAAGCAACTTCAGCCACCACGAAGCTTCCACTGTTGTTTGTTGCGAGGGAAAAGTCCGTTCTCCGCACAAATATAATATATAAGTTTTTCAATGCGGTTCAGCAGTTTAAGTTATGTGGGATCTTCTTCCAAATTTAGCTGAAAATGTCACATCAAAAGCAAATAGGAAACTGAGTTTGACACGCGAGCACTGCATGACTTACGGGTGTGTACTGATTAGTCTAGTAAGAATTTAGGGCTATTAGTATCTAAATTTTGTCGTCAGACTTGACTTAAAAACAAACGTTGCCTTAACCAAAGAAAGGTTGTACAATTGGTTGTCTTAACAGAGCCAGCCGACCCCATCATCACTCCAGTCTGTTACTTTTGATTGATCCTGGCACCATCAATGTTCTATTGTTCCTCCATTCTGTTACTTTGATTGATTAATGGCACATCAAAGTTATGGTGTTCCATCCATTCCTGATACTTTGATTGATTATGGCACCCATCAATGTTTGTTGTTCCCTCCAGTCCGGTTACTTGATTGATTCATGGCACATCATGTTCTGTTGTTCCCTCCATTCCTGTTACTTTGATTGATTAATGGACCATCAATGTTCTGCTGTTCCCTCCATTCCTGTTACTTTGATTCATTATGGCACATAATTGTTCTGTTGGTCCTCCATCGTTACTTTGTTGATTCATGGCACATCTATGTTCTGCTGTGCCTTCCATTCCTGTTACTTTGACTGATTCATGGGCACATCAATGTTCTGCTGTTCCCTCCATTCCCTTGTACTTAGTGGTCATACAAAAATATTTGAAAATAATTCACTGATGTTGGAAATGTCTTGTGCATTCCTGGTGATTGTTGTAGTGTTTATTAAATGTAAACTCCATAGACAAATATTTAATGAAGTTCACACAGTCTATTCTCCAATGAAAGGTCACCTACCACGGCAATGTACACAATGAAGGTCACCTACCACAGTAATGTAAACAATGAAAGGTACCTACCACAGCAATGAAAACAATGAAAAGGTCCCTACCACGCAATGTAAAACAATGAAAGGTACCTACCACAGTAATGTAAACAATGAATGTCACCCTCCACAGTCCATCACACTCACCACCATTTCCATCACATTCCCCACCATTTCATCACACTCACCCCCAAAGTCCATCACACTCACCACCATTTCCATACACTCACCACCAGTCCATCACACTCCCACCAGTCCCCCACACTCACCACCCAGTCCATCCAATTCCCCACAGTCCATCAACTCACCACAGTCCATCACACTCACCACCAGTCCATCACACCCCCACCAGTCCATCACAACTCTACCACACCCACCAGCCTCACTAACAGTACAAAAACAGAAAAAGAAGACCAGTACAGTAAAATTTAACACAGAAGACCATATAGTACAAATAAACACAGAAGACCAGTATAGTACAATAACACAGAAGACCAGTATAGTACAATAACACAGAAGACCAGTGTAGTACAATAACACAGAAGACCAGTGTAGTACAATAACACAGAAGACCAGTACAGAGTGTGACCCCTTTCCAGAGAAAGTAAGTGGTGGGACACCTCCCAAGTAAGGTAAGTGGTGTGACACCTCCCAGAGTAAGATAAGTGGTGGGATACCTCCCAGAGTAAGGTAAGTGGTGTGACACCTCCCAGAGTAAGGTAAGTGGTGGGATACCTCCCAGAGTAAGGTAAGTGGTGTGACACCAGCCAGACCATCTGTTTGACATCTGATTCTTTTATTGTCCCCTCAAAATATTCCCCTTCCCCCTCCACCTTCCCAAGGTATTCTCGTTTTTTCCCAGGTCCTTTGTGTCCAGGAGTCCATCTGTGTCCCCTCAGACAGAGACAGGTTATTCCAGAGAGGGGGCACAGAAACAAGTGGTCACAATTGGAGGTTGAAGACCCAGATGAGTCAAAGGGATGTTAAGAAGTATTTCTTCAGTCATAGAGTAGTCAAGAAGTGAAATATCCTAGCAAGTGAGGTAGTGGAGGCAGGAACGATACATAGCTTTAAGATGAGGTATGATAAAGCTCATGGAGCAGAGAGAGAGAGGACCGAATAAAGATAGTGTGTGGAAGTGAATGACGAGGAGAGAGAAGATAGCGAGGAGGAGGAGGAAGTAGTAGCGGATAAACACACATATATGAACACGGAACTTCCTGAGTTTATAACATCTACTTATCTTGGGACAGAAAGAAGAAACAAGTAATTTATTAACTATCCATCAACATAATTTCAACCATCCGTCACTATAACTCACAAATATGTAGCACCAGGTGTCACACCACTTACCTTAACCAATAAAAGAATCAGATGGCAAACAGATGGTCTGGCTGGCTGGGAGGTTCCTCTCTTCTGGCTGGCTGGGAGGTTCCCTCTTCTTTGGCTGGTGGGTCCTCTCTTGGCTGGCTGGAGGTTCCTCTCTTCTGGCTGGCTGGGAGGTTCCTCTCTTCTGGCTGGCTGGGAGGTTCCTCTCTTCTGGCTGGCTGGGAGGTTCCTCTCTTCTGGCTGGCTGGGAGGTTCCTTTTTCGCTGCTGGAGGTTCCTCTCTTTGGCTGGCTGGGAGTTCTTCTCTTCTGGCTGGTGGGAGGTTCCTCTCTTCTGGCGGGGTGGGAGGTTCCTCTCTTTGGCTGGCGGGAGGTTCCTCTCTTGGCGGCTGGGGGTTCTCCCTGGCGGCTGGGAGGTTCCTCTCTTCGGCTGTGGAGGTTCCTCTCTTCTTGCTGGCTGGGGAGGTTCCTCCTTCTGTGGCTGGAGGTCCTCTCTTGTGGCTGGCTGGGAGGTTCCTCTCCTCTGGTGGTGGGAGGGTTCCTCTTGTGGCTGCTGGGGTTCCCCTTTTTTGGCTGGCTGGGAGGTTCCCTCTTCTGGCTGGCTGGGAGGTTCCTCTCTTCTGCTGGCTGGGAGGTTCCTCTCTTCTGCTGGCTGGGGGGGTTTCCCCTCTTCTGGCGGCTGGGGGGTTCCTCTTTTGGTGGGAGGGGGCCCCTTTGGGGGCTGGGGGGGTTCCTCTCTTTTGGCTGGCGGGAGGTTCCTCTCTTTGGGTGCTGGGGGGTTCTCTCTTCGGGTGGCTGGGGGGTTCCCTCCTTCTGGTGGCTGGGGGTTCCTCTCTTCTGGCTGGCTGGGAGGGGCCATCTTCTGGGGGGCTGGGAGGTTCCCCCTTTTTTGGGTGGGGAGGTTCCCCTCTTCGGGTGGTGGGGGTTCCTTCTTCTGGCTGGCGGGGGGTCCTCCTTCTGGCTGGGGTGGGAGGTTCCCCCTTTGGCTGGTGGGGGGGTTCCTCCTTCTGGTGGCTGGGGGGCTTCCTCTCTTCTGGCTGGCTGGGAGGTTCCTCTCTTCTGGTGGCTGGGGGTTCCCTCGCTTCTGGCTGGCTGGGAGGTTCTTCTCTTGTGGCTGGCGGGGAGGTTCCTCACTTCGGGCTGGCTGGAGGTTCCTCTCTTCTGGCTGGCTGGGAGGTTCCTCTCTTCTGGCTGGCTGGGAGGTTCCTCTCTTCTGGCTGGCTGGGAGGTTCCTCTCTTCTGGCTGGCTGGGAGGTTATTATTGTACTTATTTATGTGTCACTATACTGTTTTGTGTCTCAGTTTACTGTTTTATGTGTTTCTTCAGTGTTTTATGTGTCACTTAACTGTTTTATATTTATTATACTGTTTTAAGAGTTACTTTATTGTATTGTTTGTTACTATACTGTTTAATGTGTTACTCTAATACCAGATGACTTTATACAGTTTAGAATTAACAAATAAACCGCTGTCTAAAATTTTTACCAGCAGAGTTCTGCCAGCACTCTATTTCCAGCAGAAACCTACCAGAGGTCTTCTACCAATAATCTTCTGGTAACAATCCTTCCAGTAGTAGTCTTCCAGCTGTGTCCAGTCTTACACACGTGAATCCTTCAACGGAATCTAACTAAAGGGAATCTTATAGTAAGTGATTTGGGTATTTCCCAAAGGTTACATACGGTGTTACTAACTCGGTGTAGTAGACAGTCTTTATGTTAATCAACACAAGGATGGTGGTGGTCGTGGTGGTGGTGGTGGTAGTGGTTGGTGGTAGTTGGTGGTGGTTGGTGGCGGTGGTGGTGTGGTTGTTGGTGGTGGTACTGGTGGTTAGTGGTGGTGATGGTGGCGGTGTTGGTTGGTGGTCGTGAAGGTGGTGGTGGTGGTGGCGGTGGTGGTGAAGGTGGTGGTGGTGGTGAAAAACACACTGATATATATATATTTTAACATTGATGCATCACAGTACATAACAACAGTGTGGGAGACATTATCACACAGTTGAACTGGCCAGGTTGTGGCAACACTCAGTCGTACTGGCCAGGTTGTGGCAACACACAGTCGTACTGGCCAGGTTGTGGCAACACAGTCGTACTGGCCAGGTTGTGGCAACGCACAGTCGTACTGGCCAGGTTGTGGCAACACACAGTCGTACTGGTCAGGTTGTGGCAACGCACAGTCGTACTGGCCAGATTGTGGCAACACAGTCGTACTGGCCAGGTTGTGGCAACACACAGTCGTACTGGCCAGGTTGTGGCAACACACAGTGATGGGCACGTTGTGGGAACACACAGCATATGGAAAGACTGTACAACACACAGCGTATATGGCCCGTTCGCCCAAAACATAGTCTGCGGCCAGGGTTTTGGCAACACAGATTCGTACTGGCCAGGTTTTTGGCAACAAATCTAGGCCAGGTTGTGGGAACACAGTCGTACTGGCCAGTTGTGGCAACACACAGCACTGGCCGGTTGTGGCAACACACTCGTTCTGGCCGGTTGTGGCAACATACGTCGTCCGGCCTGGTTGTGGGACACCATCGTACTGGCCAGGGTTTTGGCAACACACAGTCGTACTGGCCCGGCGTGGCACACAGTCGTACTGGCCCCGGGTTTTGGGAACACACAGTCGTAAGGCCAGGTTGTGGCAACACCAGTCCTCAGGGCCCTTGTGGCAACACACATCGTAAATGGCCATTTTTGGCAGCACACAGTCGTACTGGCGGGTGGCAGCACACAGTCGCACTGGGCCCGGGGTGGCAACACCATCTAATGGCCAGGTTGTGGCAGCACCAGTCGTACTGGCCAGGTTGTGGCAGCCACAGCGTACGGCCAGGTTTGTGGCAACACACGTCGACTGGGCCCGGTTTTTGGGCAACAGTCGTTTGGCCGTTTTGGCAACACACAGTCGTACTGGCCAGGTTGTGGCAGCACACAGTCGTACTGGCCAGGTTGTGGTAGCACACAGTCGTACTGGCCAGGTTGTGGCAGCACACAGTCGTACTGGCCAGGTTGTGGCAACAGTCGTACTGGCCAGGTTGTGGCAACACACAGTCGTACTGGCCAGGTTGTGGCAGCACACAGTCGTACTGGCCAGGTTGTGGGGTCGTACTGGCCAGGTTGTGGCAACACACAGTCGTACTGGCCAGGTTGTGGCAACACACAGTCGTACTGGCCAGGTTGTGGCAACACACAGTCGTACTGGCCAGGTTGTGGCAACACAGTCGTACTGGCCAGGTTGTGGCAACACACAGTCGTACTGGCCAGGTTGTGGCAGCACACAGTCGTACTGGCCAGGTTGTGGGGTCGTACTGGCCAGGTTGTGGCAACACACAGTCGTACTGGCCAGGTTGTGGCAACACACAGTCGTACTGGCCAGGTTGTGGCAGCACACAGTCGTACTGGCCAGGTTGTGGCAACACAGTCGTACTGGCCAGGTTGTGGCAACACACAGTCGTACTGGCCAGGTCGTGGCAACACACAGTCGTACTGGCCAGGTTGTGGCAACACAGTCGTACTGGCCAGGTTGTGGCAGCACACAGTCGTACTGGCCAGGTTGTGGCAGCACACAGTCGTACTGGCCAGGTTGTGGCAACACACAGTCGTACTGGGCAGGTTGTGGCAACACACAGTCGTACTGGCCAGGTCGTGGCAACACACAGTCGTACTGGCCAGGTTGTGGCAGCACACAGTCGTACTGGGCAGGTTGTGGCAACACACAGTCGTACTGGCCAGGTCGTGGCAACACACAGTCGTACTGGCCAGGTCGTGGCAACACACAGTCGTACTGGCCAGGTCGTGGCAACACACAGTCGTACTGGCCAGGTCGTGGCAGCCACCACCAAGTTGACAGTTTTTATTTTTCAACGAGTTTTTTCCCCCTCTTTTTGGTGAATATTTTTTATTTTATTAAAAGTGGGAAGAAGTTTTATGGAAAACTGAGGAAAATTAAATTTTAAAAAATTATTCTAAATTAAATAAATGTTTATTAAAATGATTTATAAAATATCTTTTTTTGTTTTAACTACAAATCTGGGGAAAAAATTTTTTTTGGGGGGGAAACCCCGGGGGAAAAAAATTTTCCGGGGGGTTTTTGGGGGGGTTTTGGGGGAAAGGGGCCCCCGGGGTTTTGGGGGGGGGGGGTTTTTTGGGGGGGGCGTACTGGCCCGGTTGGGGCAAAAAAGTCCACCGGCCTTTGGGGGAACACACAGGAACCCTTTTTTCCCCCCCAACCGGGGGGCCCCCCAAAAATTTTTTTTTTTTAAAAAAAGGGGGGGGGGCCGGGGGCCCCCCACCCGGGGGGCCCCCCAAAAAAAAAGGGGGGGGCCCTTTCCCCCCGGGGTTCCCCGGGGGGCCGGGGGCCCCCGGGGGGGTTTTTTTCCCCCCCCCCCCCCAATTTTGGGGGGGGGGGCCCCCCTTTCCCAATTTTTAAACCCCCGGGGGGGCCCCCGGGGGGGCCCCCCCCAAAAAAGGGGGGGCCCTTTTTTTGGGGGAAACCCCGTTTTTGGGGGGGGGCCCCCCCCCCCTTTTTTTTTTGGGGGGGCCCCTTTTTGGGGAAAAATTTTTTTTAAAAAAAAAAAAAGGAAAAAGGGGTTTTTAAAAAAAATTTTTTTTTGAAAAAAGGGAAATTTTTTTAAAAAAACCAAAAAATTTTCCCCAAAAAATTTTTTTTCCCCCCCCCAAACCCAAACCCCCCGGGGGGGGGCCAAAAAAACCCCTTTTTGGGGGGGGGAAAAATTTTTTTGGGGGGGGGGGGCTTTTTTTAAAAAAAACCCGGGGGTTTTGGGAAAACCCCCCCCTTTTCCCCAAAAAAACCCCCTTTTGGGGGAAAAACAAACTTCTGGGGTTAAAAGGGGGAAAGGGGGGTTGGTGGGGTTTTTTTTGGGGGGGAAAACCTTGGGGGGGGTTGGGAAAAAAATTTTTTGGGAAAAAAACCCCCCAAAATTTCCCAAAATTTTTTTAAAAAAAAATTTTTTTCCCCCCCCAAAAAAAATTTTTTTAAAATTTCCTTTTTCCCTTTTAAAAAAAAAAGGGGGCCCAAATTTTTTTTTGGGGGGGGAAAAAAAAAATTTTTTAAAAAAAATTTTCCGGGGGGGAAAAAAAAAAAAAGGGGGGAAAAATTTTTGGGGGTTTTTTAAGGGGGGGGGGCAAACCCCCGGGGGGTTTTTTCCCAAAAAAAAAGGGGGGGTTTTTCCCCCGGGGGTTTTTTTCCCCAAAAATTCTGGCCCCCCCAAAAAATTTTTTGGGTTTCCAAAAACCCTTTTGGGGGGTTTTTGGGGGAAAAAACAAAAAAAAGTTTTTCCCCCCCCGGGGGGGGGCAAAAAGGAGGGTTTTTTTTTTTCCCAAAGGGGGGAAAATGGGGGGGGGGCCCCCCCTTTTTTTTTAAATTTTTTTAACCAAAAACCCCCGGGAAAAAGGGGGGGTTTTTGGGGGGGGAAAAAAAAAAACCCGGGGGGGTTTTTTTTTTTTGGAAAAAAAAACCCCGGGGGCCCCCTTTTTTCCCCCCCCAAAAAGGGGGCACCAAAATTCGGGTTTTGGGGGAAAAAAAAGGGGGGGGGGCCCCCAAAAACCCCCAAAAAGGGAAGGGGAAAAAATTTTGGAAAGGGGGGGGAAAAAAAAGGGTTTTAAAAAAAAAATTTAATGGGGTTTTCCCAAAAAAGGTTTTTTCCCCCGGGGGA
Source organism: Cherax quadricarinatus (assembly GCF_026875155.1). Taxonomy (NCBI): domain Eukaryota; kingdom Metazoa; phylum Arthropoda; class Malacostraca; order Decapoda; family Parastacidae; genus Cherax; species Cherax quadricarinatus. Next base: position 37,226,091 of record NC_069446.1, on the reverse strand, counting down.
AAAAAAGGCCCCCCAAAAATTTTTTCCCCCAAAATTTTTTCCCCCCCCCTTTTTTTTTTCCCCCCCCAGGGGGGGAAAAATTTTTTTTTTTGGCCCCCTTTTTTTAAAAAAAGGGGGAAAAAAATTCCCCCCTTTTCCCCAAAAAGGAAAAATTTTTTTCCCCAAAATTTTTTTTTGGTTTAAAAAAAAAGGGGCCCCCAAAAAAAAAAAAAAAAATTTTTTTAAAAAAAAAAACCCCCCCAAAAATTTTGGGAAAAAAGGGGGGCCCCCCCAAAGGGGCGGGCCCCCCGGGGGGCCCCCCCAAAAAAGGGGGGGGGGTTTTCCCCCCAAAGGGCCCCCCCCCCAAAAAAACCCTTAAAAAAAAAGGGGTTTTTTGGGGGGGGCCGGGGTTTTAAATTTTTTAAAAAAAAGGGGAAAAAAAAAAAAAAGGGGGAAAGGGGGTTTTTTAAAAAAAAAAAAAGGAAGGTTTTTTTAAAAAAAAAAAAAATTTTTTTTTTTAAAAATTTTTTCGGGGGGTTTTTTTTTTAAATTTTGGGTTTTGGGGAAAAAAAAATTTTTAAAAAAAAAGGGGGGGGGCCCCCCAAAAAACCCCCAAAGGGGGGCCCCAATTTTCCCGGGTTTCCCAAAGGGGGGGTTTTTTTAAAAAAACCCCCCAAAAAAAATTTTTTTTTTTAAAAAAAGGGGGGTTTTTTTTAAAAAATTTTTAAATTTGGGCCCCCTTTAAAAAGGTTTAAAAAAAAAAGGGGAAATTTCCAAAAAAAAAGGGGGGGTTTTTTCCCCCTTTTTTGGGCCAAAGGGGAAAAAAAAAATTTAAAAAAAATTTTTTTTTGGGGGGGAAAAAAAAAAAAATTTTTTTAAAACCCCTTTGGGGGGGGAAAAAATTAAAAACCGGGGTTGGAAAAAAGGGGGAAAGGGGGGGCCCCAAAAAAACCCGGGGGGGGCCCCCCCCTTTTTTGGGAAAGGGGAAAAAAAATTTAAAAAATTTTTAAATTTTTTCCCTTAAATTTTGGGGTTTAATTTTAAATTTTTTTTAAAAAAACTTGGGGAAATTTTTTAAAAAAAGGGGGGGGAAAAAATGTTTTTTGGGAAAAAATTTTGGGAAAAAAAAAGGTTTTTCCCCTTTCCCCCCCCGGGGGGAACAAATTTAAAAAACCCCCCCAAATTTTTGGAA
>NC_069446.1:37198882-37219420 GCF_026875155.1 Cherax quadricarinatus | reverse complement strand
AAATTGAAGATCCCACGCCCCCCACCCCGTTACCCCCCTAGCCAAAGGGAAATAGCTGCCCTAGTACTTTTGCTCCTTGCCCCCCTCGATGAAGCAAAAAAAAATTTTTGTTCTTGATGTTTTAAAAGCTAGACAAAAATGTCCCTATTTTTACCATTTTAATAAATGGGGGGGCAGGATTTTCATTAATTGTCTGAAAAGGGAAAGAGATTTACTGTCTCTTATTAAATCCCTTTTGCAAACCTGCAAGGAGCGTCGGTCGAAGCGCCCAGCCCATACTCTACTGATCTGCTATCAATTACTGCGTGCAGTAAAAAAGATTTTTGCCTTCTGAGAGGGGGGGCCCTCAGGGCTAAAAAGGGGGGAAAGGGGCTGATACCCCCCGGAAAAAATTTTCCCCATTATTATATATATATATTTTATATTATTTTATATTTTTTATTATATAATTTTTTTATATTAATATAATATATTTTAATATATATTATATATATTTATATTTATATATTATTTTATTTTCCAGGGCCGATTTCCCTAAAGGCGGGGGGCCCGAAAAAAAAAAACTTTCACCATCATTCACCCCATCATGTCTTGCCAGAAGGGTGCTTTAATACATTTTTTAAACTGAACTTTAAACCCTCCTTCAGAGTGGGGCACTGTTTCCATCTCAGGATCAAGTGGGCCCTCCCGGTTTTCCCATGCCCCCTTTCATAAATGTTACTTTGCTACATCCAACAGCAGTAAGTATTAAAATATTTGTCTCCATTCACTCCTATCAAACACGCTCACGCATACCTGCTGGAAGTCCAAGCCCCTCCACACAAAACCCTCCTTACCCCCTCCCCCCAACCCTTTTCCCGGGCCCGACCCCTACCCGCCTTCCTTCCCCTACAGGGCTGATACCCTATTGAAGTCATTTTTGTTTCGTCCATTCTCTCTCATGCCCAACACCCCAACAACCTTCCCCACCCCCTGGAAAACGTTTTGGTAATCCCGCACCCCCTTAACTTTCCAACTAGAATTTCTGCATTTATCACACCCACATTGCCCCCGGAATGAATTCCACTGCCCCCGCCTTCTCCTGCTGCACATTCATCACCCAGCTTTTAAACCCCTATAAGAGCGTTTGGGAAAACTATACTCTATACATTCCCCCCTTTGCCTCCCAAGGACAAAAATTTTTTTGTCTCCCCAGCTCCTAAGTGCACCACCATTTTTTCCCTCCAATTCTTGATTCACCCCATCTTTCATAGACCATCCCCTGAACGTCCCCCTCCGAAAAATCTGAAAAACATTCCCTCCTTACCTCTCCCTCCCCAAATTTTATTTAATTTTTCATCACCTAATCTTTTTGTTTCCCCATACCTTATCTTTCTGTTTCACCCTTTTTTTTTCTTCTTTTGCACACCCTCCAATTCATATTTCCAATCTCGCAACTTCTTTCAGAACTCCCCGAGCACAGTGTCATCAGCAAAGAGCAGCTGTGCAAATCCCATTTGTGTGTGTTTTTACTTTTAACTCAGCCTTTGCCAAGCCCTCGCTTTACTTCTCTTACAACCCCTTTATAAAAATTTTTAAACAACCACGTGAATCAAATCCTTGTCTAAAGGATATTTTAGGGAAAAAATTTCCCTCTTTCGACAACTCTAACTTGAGCCTCACTATCCGTAAAAAATCTTCATGCTTTCGTAACCCACCCCCTAACCCTACACTTGCAACATTGCCACATTGCCCCCCCATCCACCTGTTACGCCCTTTTTAATCATAAATGCCCCCAAAGACCCCTTTAGCCTTATCAAATATTTCCTTATATGTTTCACTGTAACATTAATCACTGCTCGATTCTTGAACATTTTTTGTTCAAGAATCTCATTGGTGTCTGCGGTAACTACAAGTCCTCGTCCGGATATCTATTCACAAAGAAACAGATGAAATACTTAGTGTAGCTCGTTGTTGCTGCAGTTCAAGAAACTTCTGCCACACGAAGCTTCCAATGTAGTTTGTTGAGAGGGATAAAAGTCAGTCTGCAACAAATATATATAAAGTTAATCAATGCTGTTCACGCAAGTTTTGTGGATCTTCTTCCAAATTAGCTGAAAAATGTCAAACATACAAAGCAAATAGGAGGAACTGAGTTTGACACGCGAGCAAGCATGACTTACGGGAGTGTACTGATATATGTCTTGCTTAACGAATTTAGGTAATTTGTATCTAAATTTTGTGCAGACAATGACTTAAAAAAACAAACGTTGCCATAACCCAAAAGAAAAAGGTTGTACAATTGGTTGTCTTTCAGCTGCAGCCGAACACCTCATCCTCAGTCTAGTTACTTTGATTTGATTCATGGCACATCATGTTTGCTGTTCCCTCCAGTCTGTTACTTGATATGTCGATTCATGGCACCTCAATGTTCTGATTGTTCTCATTCTGTTACTTTGATATGATTCATGCACATCAATGTTCTGCTGTTCCCTCCAGTCCTGATACTTGATGGATTCATTGGTACCATCAATGTTCTGCTGTTCCCTCCTTCTGTCGACTTTGATTGATTTCATGGTACCATAATGTTCTGCTGTTCCTCATTCAGAACATCTATACTTGAGCTCACTATCCCGTAAAACAACTCTTCACTGCTTTCGTACACTACCTCCATATACCTTACACTTGCAACATTGCCACATTGCCCCCCTATCCACCAGTGGTCCTTACGCCTTTTCAATCATTAAATGCCCACAAAGACTCTTTAGCCTTATCTAAATATGTTCCTTATATGTTTCACTGTTAACACCTGGTCCCACACACCCCCTATCCTTTCTTAAAGCCTCCTGTCATCTGCTATCTATTCTCCGTTCTTTCTCTTAATTCTTTCATAATAACTCCTTCCATACACCTTTGCCAGGATACTCAGCAGACTTATCCCCCTAAAATTTTGCACTCTCTTTTATCCGTTTGCCTTTATACAAAAGGAACTATGCATGCTCTCTGTTCTTATCCTAGGTACCTTCCCTCTTCAATACATTTATTAAATATTGCTCCATAACCACTCCAAAACTTTATCGCCACCCATGCTTTTTATCATTTCTATCTTTATACCAATCACTCCCGGCTGCCTTACCCCTTTTCATTTTACATAATGCCTCACGAGCTTTCACACACTCACAACTGGCTCTTCCTTCACTCTCTACCAAGATGTTTTTCCTCATTATCCTATACACAGAAATCACAGCTTCCCTATCTTCTATCATCTGATTTAACAATTCCTCAAAAATATTCCCTCCATCATTTCATACCTCTAACTACTCCATCTAATAATCTCCTCTCTATTTTTAACTGACAAATCAATTTGTTCTCTAGGCTTTTTAACTTGTTAATCTAACTCAACTATAAAAGATATATATATTTATAATATATATATTATATATATCATATTTATATAGATATTTATATCATATATATACATTTTATATATATATATTTATATTATATATATTATATAAATTATATATTTATTATTAACACACTGGCCGATTCCCACCAAGGCAGGGTGGCCCGGAAAAAAAGAAAAACTTTTCAAATCATGTCACTCCATCACGTTTGCCAGACAGGATGCTTTACACTACAGATTTTAAAATGCAACATTAACACCCCTCATTCAGAGTGCAGGCACTTGTACTTCCATCTAAGGACTCAAGTCGGCTTGCCAGATTTCCCTGAATCACTGCTTAAATTGTTACTTTGCTCACACTCCAACTGCAAGTAAGTATTAAAAAAACTATTTGTATCTATTCATCCTATCAAACACGCTCACGCATGCAGTGGAAGCCAAGGCCCTCGCACACAAACAACCCTTATCCCTCTCCTTTCCAAACTTTCACCTAGGCCGACCCCTACCCCGCCTTCCTTCCACTACAGGACTGCCTATACTCTTGAAGTCATTCTGTTTCGCTCCTTTCTCTATACAGTCCGGACCACATCAACAACCCTTCCTCTGCCCTCTGGACAACAGTTTGTAATACAGCACCTCCTCCTACTTCCTAACTACGGAATTCTCCTGCATTATATTTCACACCAACACTTGCCCTCAGACATGACATCTCCACTGCCAACAGCCTTCTCCTCGCTGAAACGTTCATCACCCACGCATTCCCAACCCATCTAAGCGCGTTGGTAAACTATCTCTCATACCTTTACCCTCTGTGCCTCCAAGATACTCAAGTTCTTTGATCTCCACAGACCCATTCTCTCTCCCTCCAATCTGATATCCAATCTTTCATCAACTAAATCTTTTTGTATCCATCATAACCTTACACTTCTTAATTTCCCCCTTCTTTTGCATACCTACCAAATTCTCCACCACACCTCAGTAACTTCTCTTCAGACATCTCCCAAGAGCACATTGTAGTCAGCAAAGAGCAACTGTGGACAACTCCCACTGTATGTGTGATTCTTTATCTTTTAACATCCAATCCTCGTGCCAAGTCCCTTGCATTACTTCTCTTTCAACCATCTATAAATATATTAAACTATCCACGGGTGACATCACACATCCTCTGTCTAAGGCCTAAATATTTATATATATATATATATAAGATTATCTACTATTATTTATATATATTATTTATTCTATATATTATATTTATATACTATATATATGGTTCCATGGATGATGGCACAACTAGCAGACGTATAAGGGAGTCCCTCCTAGATGATTCTTCACAGGTAGTTGACACGGGGACAGAAAAATCGGGTCTCATCCTGAATATATCCAAATGTGAAACATCTCAGTTATGCAAAAGTGATCGAGGCAGTAAGATCAAAACTACCAGAGCATCAGTCATGCATCTACAAATAGCGTTTCTTGCTTGGAGCACCTTGGAAGCGATGCCATTAACAAAATTGTAAGACGTTGAAGAGAATGGGAACAACGAATAGGCAATCTTGAAACCCACGATGACCTCGTACTTCTCACTACAGTGCTTGTGAGTCTGCACAGGTTGGTACATTATTTCACTAGATGCTGCACCTTCATTTGTTAACCCTACTATGGCACGTCGAATATGACAGCATAATGAGTAAGATTTTTACGAAAGTATTAACATTATGCTAGAAGACGGGCTGTGGAAACCACATTCTACACTTCCAGTCAGACTAGGAGCTTTAGTGTCGCAAAGTCATCTCACATTTCACTACTACTTTCTGTCCTCAAGAGTTGTATTCAGAGGTCTTGTAGCAGCGATTCCCCTTGAACATCTTAGGGACATGATTTGAAGTTCCAGGGCCAAAAGTTCAATGACAGAGCCATGATCTGGGTTAAATCTAACGGGCTCTGAAACCAGACCTGCTTCCCCCAACAATACGAAACAGTAGCACTGGGAGGCCCGATAGTGGAGGATATAGCCTCAACAATGCTTCAGTGTGTGTCAGGGAATCAATTGAAGCCGCTCCTGCAGTGAGAGCTCTTTAATGCAGGGGACTTTATCTGTTCCTTACTCATGCCTTGGCACAGCCTCGTCCCAAAGACAATCGATGGTGGTTTGCCCTTCGACTTGCCGCAGCTATTCCCGCCGAACACGGTGTATTTGTTTTTTGTGAGGGAAAAAGTGGGTTGCAAGTGGGGTTGGTATGGTTGTTCAGGCAACCAGGAATCATTAGGAGTTTACGTTCGCGCACTCACCCCCTCTAGCGGGGCTGGGTTTCGAAACTCTAGTTCCTGGTGTATGATTTGTTTCAATTTCTACTCCTGGTACTATTGACCTTACCTGGTGTGGGTTGAAGTTTGGAGAGTCACTTCACCTCCCTCTGCTCCTGATAAGGTAAGGAGGTCTACCACGAGTTTTACTGTTCGTGCTTTCTTTTGTTTGCTTGTCATGCGTGTCTACCAAGTAATGTTTTGACATTTACCACTCCTTTTCATTCTTAAAATGTTTTATTAACATAACCATGGTAACCTGTTTATTCTTTTTCTTATTACCAGCTGTGTTCCTGGCGTGGTCATCAAGGATAGACGCTGATAAAGGAGCAAGGACATTTGTTAATTGGGACTTAATTAACATTATTCGACTACTACAGGACCTTATTTATTCTACTTGTGGTGCTCCAACTAGTGGTAGTGAAGATCCTATACATGGTGTGCTTTCCATATGCCCACTGGATACCCTACATCTTTAACATCAGTGATATGTCCAGGCCTTACTAATGAATGCCCAGCAACACCAACTACAACAGAGGCCTTTTTTATTATATTTAAATTTTAGTAAATTCCTCAAATGTCACATTATTCTTATTTTTCGTTTAGTGTAGTGTTTCTTTATTTATATTTTTTCCATTAGTTTTTGTTCAGATGGAATGCGTTCCTACTGAATTTTGTGGCAGTGAAGCAGCAGAACGATTCGGGTACCATGGTCTTGTGTGCCATAATCCGGAACGGAAAATTGCGAAAAATTAGGAGGTCACTAACGTTATCAAGAGGAGCCCTTCACAACCGCTGGTGACCAGCAGTAAGAGAACTCCCCAACTATGCAGATTCTCGATGGCTGCCAGGAAAGTGTCCAGATGGTATCACCACTTCAAAGCCTGGACAGACGGCAAGAGGTGGTTTTTGGGACTAAAAATGTGCATCTACCTTGGCTGATACTCATCTCCAATACACCAAGGAGGAAGAAGGGGCTGCCGCCAGCTTTAAGGGATTCCAAAAAAGCTCTAGAAAATAATGAGAACTTGCCCATCATTATTTGTTTGTTACCCATAAGCTCAGAGACCCCTTGGTTCATGGGATAAGACTGCAATTAAAGTTCCTAAAGAAGCTAGGCAAAAGTCTCATCCAAGGGGTGATAGGGATCCATGGGTAGCTTGTTTTCTGTTCCAGCGACTCGGCGCATGATGGTAAAAGGGGGGTAATGCCTGCTGTATTATTGGGCTATGTGTCCAGCTATGAGGAACTGGATGAGATTTTCGCATTATAATCAGTAAAAATAGGCGGACCAATATGTTTAGACCAATTTTTGTATATCTATAGGTAGTAGGTTTGGTAGACAGCAACCACCCAGGGGAAGTACTACCGACCTGACATATGACTGTGAAACAGAACCTGTAACTGTTTTGCAAGATGGTTAGGATTGCTGGTTTCTTTTTCTGTCTCTTAAACACGCTAGATATACAGCGGGAATTCTTGCTATCCTACTTACACTTGGTCACATATTCACTGACCACGCCACATGATATCTATTATATATTTCAAATCTAGGTTTTTCTCTTTTTTAAATAGCTCTTGTTCCTCTTTATTTCTTCTATTGTCCATGGGGAATGGTAAAGAATCTTTTCCTCCGTAAAGCCTGCGTGTCGTATGAGGCGAATACAATGCCGGGAGCAAAGGGGCTAGTAACCCCTTCTTCCTGTAGACATTTTTACTAAAAAAAGAGAAGAACGAGAAACTTTATAAAAACTGGGATGCTTAAAACGTGCGTGGATGTATGTGCGGATGACAAGAAACAGATGATTGCTGATGTTATGAATGAATAGTAGTTGGATGTCTGGCCCTATGCGAAATTAAAACCCATGATGAAAGGGGGTAGGGGAGTTTTCGGTGGGGGAAATAAATGGGGAATTTAATCTGGAGTATATGTGAGAGTTAGAGCAAATGGAAGGGTGGTAGCAGTTATGTTGACTATCATCAGTTATGGAAGGAGAAAAGATATATGGAATGTTGTTAAATTCAAGAATTATGTGGTTATAAAGTAAAGAGTTGGGTTGAATGCGAGAAGTGGGTCATAATAAGCGTGTAGTTTGCACCTGGAAGAGAGAGGATTGCGAGGAGAGAGAGAGATTTTGGGAGATGTTATGTGAATGTTTAGGAGCCTTTGAAACAAGTGAGAGAGTAATTGTCCGGTAGGGGACCTGAAGGCTTTAAGTTGGAGAATGTTAGAGAGGGTGTGGTAGGTAAGTTTTGGGGGTCCGTACCAGGTGTAAAATGATATTGGGAGCCCTGTGATTGAACTTGGGTTAGATAAGGGGTTTTGTTATAGGTAAGTATATTTTATGGATTAAGAGGATAAATAAAGTATAATAGATATGATGTAGGGCGATAATGACAGTAGTTTGTTGGATTTATGTATTGGTAGATAATTGGACTGTGGTAGTTGACGTCTGGATGTAAGGTTAATGAGGGGCCTCAGATTTATATATGTTTTCTCTTGTCTTGTCTGTAGTAACATGAGAGTATAAGGTAGATGGGATATAAAGGAGAATAGAAGCATCCTGGGGAAGTTATGGTGAAGGTTTATAAACTAAATGTGGAGGCAGTTAGGGTAAGATTTAAAACAGCTTTTGAGGATTGATGGGCTACTGAGAGCATAGGCAATGGAGGTCGAAGAGGTATGGCGGTAGGTTTAAAAAATGTAGTGTTAGAGTGTTCAGCAGAATTTGGAGGTTACAAGGAAAGTGGGTGCTGGGTGAGAGGTGCGATGGTGGAATGTTGATGATTCTGATGAAGTAGTAAGGGAGGAAAAAGTTAGCATATGAGAAGTTTTTACAAAGTAGAAGTGAAGTATAGGTGTGAAGAGTATATGGAGATAGAAATGAGAGAGCGTTAGAGAGTTAAGTAGAGTGGTGACGCATATGTAAAAAAGAGAGCAAAATGAGAGAGTGGGTGAGAGTTATCAACCAATTTTGTTTGAAATAGAAACGTTTTGGAGTGAGATTAACAAGTTAAGAAAGCCTAGTGAACCAAATGGATTTGTCAGTTTATAAATAGGAGAGGAGAGTTATTCAAATGGAGAGTTGTGGTATTGGGAAGATGGAGGGAAATTTTGAGGAATAGTTAAATGAATGATTAAGATAGGAAGCTGTGATTTCGTGTATAGGGCAAGGAGGAAGGAACAATAATTTTGGTAGGTGTGGGAGAGCCTGTTGTGAGTGTGGGGGAAGTTGTCGACGGCAGTAGTAAAATGAAAGGGGGTAAGGCGCCGGGTTTGATGGATAAAGATAGAACTGTTAAAACGCAGGAGGGGATATAGTTTTGGACGTGGTGGTGCACAATTATTTAATAAATTGTGATAGAAGAGGGGTACAGGTACCAAGGGACTGCAGAGAGCATGCATAGTTCCTTTGTATAAAGCATAAGGGGATAAAAGAGTGTGCAAAATAAATTATAGGGGGATAAGTCTGTTGATTATCCATAGGCAAAGAGTATGGTAGTGTTATTATTGAAAGAAGTAAGGCGTAAGACGGTGAGAATAGGAAAGAAGATGAACAAGGAGGCTTTAGGAAAGGTAGGGGTGTTGTGGACCAGGTGTTTACAGTGAAACATATAAGTGACAGTAATTTAGATAGGCTTATAAGGTCTTTGTGGCTTTTATGATTTGGAAAAGGGCGTATCGACAGGGTGGATTGGGGGGCAGTTTTGTGGCAGATGTTGCAGGTGTATGGTGTAGGAGGTAGGTTAATGAAAGCAGATGAAGAGTTTTTTGAGGATAGTGAGGCTCAAGTTAGTGTATGTAGGAAGATGGAAATTATATCAGTAAAGTAGGCCTTACGACCAAGGATGTGTGATGTCACCTGGTTGTTTAATATATATATAGATGGGGTTGTAAGAGAAGTAAATGCGAGGGTCTTGGCAAGAGGCGTGGAGTTAAAAGGATAAAGAATCACACATAAAAGTGGGAGTTGGTCACCAGTTGCTCTTTGCTGATAACACTGTGCTAATGGGGATTTTGAAGGAAGTTGCAGAGATTGGTGGATGAATTTAGGTAGGGTGTGCAAAAGAAGAAATTGAAAGTGAATACAGGAAAGAGCTAAGGTTATGAGGTAACAAAAAAGAATTAGGGATGAAAGATTGGTTATAAGATTGGAGGGAGAAGAGTATGGAGGACGGTGAATGTATTCAGATAATTGGGAGTGGAATCTGTCAGCGGATGGAATCTATGAAAGTTGATGAGGTGATTCATTAGAATGTGATGAGGGTAAAGGGTGTGAGTGGTGACTTAGGTTTTGGGGGTTCTCTGGAGAAAAAGAACTTTGTCCTTGGAGGCAAAGACGGGGAATGTATGAGAGTATAGTTTTAACAACCGCGCTTATATGGGTGTGAAGCATGGGTGATGATATGTTGCAGCGCAGGGAGAAGGCTGGAGGCAGTGGGATGTCATGTAGGAGCAATGTGTCGGCGTGTGAATATAATGCAGCGCAATTCGTAGTTTGGAAGTTTTAGAGAGGAGGTGCGGGATTACTAAAAACTGTTGTCCAGAGGCGCCTGAGGAAGGGTTGTTGAGACGTTGGTTCGAGACATGTGGACGAGTATGGAGCGGAAACAGAAATAACTTCAAGAGTGTATCAGTTTGTAGTGGAACGGATGGCGGGGTAGGGGTAGCCTCAGGAAAAGGTTGGGGGAGGGGGTATAAATGGAGGTTTTGTGTGCGAGGGGTTGGACTTCCAGCAGGCAATTGCGTGAGCATGTTTGATAGGGTGATGGAGACGAATGGTTTTTATACTTTGAAGTGTCTGTTGGAGTGTGAGCAAAGTAACATTTATGAGGGGGTTCACATGGAAAACGGAGGCCGGACTTTGAGTCCTGGAGATAGGAAGTACAGTGCTGCACTCTTGAAGGGGGCGGGTTAATGTTGCAGTTTAAATTCTGTATAGTGAAAGGACATTCTGCAAGACAGTGATGGAGCGAATGATGGTGAAAGTTTTTCTTTTTCTGGCCACCCTGGCTTGGTGGAGAAATCGGCCAGGTGTGTAATAAATAAATATGGATCTCTCGGCCACCTACATGCAATCCTCATATCAGCAAGTATCTCTTAATCCGTTTGTACCATATTATGTAATAAAACATAACTATTGGTAAAAAAAGAATACAAAAGATGGGGTGGGAGGAGGAAGGTAGATTATTCAAACGGCTTTAAGGATAGAAATTCATTTACATATTTCATTCCTTGAAGTTTCTATTCAATCCAATTTCGAGGCTTTGTCTCCACAATTTCTAAAAATTTTCTCTTATACGTTTTAAAGCTACTTTTTTTCATTTATGTTAATTTAAAAAATATAATTTTGTTTCAAAAGACGGTATTATAACCTGCGTCATTTTATTTTAGCCTAATCCAACTATAAATATTATATATAACACACATTATATAAATATATATATATAGACTTTGCACTTAGACTCAGTTATTATGATATATTATTATATTATATATATTATATTGACCAACGCCCCCGCCGGCCCAGTCCTTTGAGCAGGAAACCTCCTGGTGGATCAGAGCTGATCAACCAGACTGTTATTGCTGGCTGCACGCAAATCCAAATTACGTCCACAGCCGGCATGGTCAGGGTACCGACCTTTTAGGTCTTGTCCAGTTGCATGCTTGAAGACGGCTAGGGGGTCTATTGGTAATCCCCTGTGTCATGATGGGAAGCAGTTGAACACAGTCTGGGCCCCTAGACGCCTTATTAGTATTGTCTCTTAACGTAGCTAGTGGACACCCCTGCTTTTCATTGGGGGGATGTAGCATCGTGGCCGAGTCTTTTGCTTTACGAAGTGAGTGATTTTAGTGTGCAGTTCGGTACTAGTCCCTCTAGGACTTTCCAGGTGTATATAATCATGTATCTCTCCCGCTGCGTTCCAGGGGAATACAGGTTACAGGAACATCAAGCGCTCCCAGTTAATTGAGGTGTGTTATCTCCGTTTATGCGCCGCCGTGAAGGTTCTCTGTACATTTTCTAGGGTCAGCAATTTCACTGCCTTGAAACGGTGCTGTTGTGTGCAGCAATATTCCAGGGCCTAGACAGAACAAAATAAAATAAGGCCCGACCTGAAGAGTGTCATCTATGGGTCTTGGCCATCCCCCTGGGTGTTTTGAAGGTTCTCCTTATCCTTCCTGTCATTTTTGTAGCAGATGTGATTGATACAATGTTTGGTCCTTGAAGTGATGGATCGCCGACTTGATCTACTTCCCGGTCTTTGACTTCGGTTTTTCGCTCTATTTTGTGAAAGGGATTTTTGTTTGTACTCTGAAGTTTTAATTTCTTCATGTTTGCCATATCGGAGAGTAATTGAAATTTCTCCATATTTGAAACTTCATATTGTTTTCTGCTGCCCAACTGGAAAGATTTAGTTTGATGTCCGCCTGGAGCCTGAGTCTATCTGTGTCCCTAGACATTCTCCCTTCCTTCACTTACCATCCTACACTTCCTATACCTAAACTTTCTATCCTCCACTTCCAATCATACACTAAGATCTTCCCCAGGTTTCATGTATCCAGGCGTCTATCTTGTGTCCCCTGATTTATTTAAGTTTATTATTTTCCTTTATAAAGTGAATTTTTAAGTGATAATCAGTATTTATTTAATTAGTGATCACACTTTACCCTGTCTGCTCACACTTATTACTTACATTTAAATTAGTAATTATAATATGACATTATAATTATTACATTATAATTATTACATTATTTAATTATTACATTATAATTATTTACATGGAAGTGAACAAAGAACAAAACAGGAATTGTTGGAAGCTTCGGCGGACGAGAAAGTAAGAGCCGAGTGAAAGCTAAATGTGATATAAATTAAAGGAACGTTAATCAGAATGAATACGGGAAGAAAGTCAATATTAAATGTGCCATGATGATTCAAAGTAACAGGGTATGGAGGGAACAGCAGAACATTGATGGTGCCATGAATGATTCAAAGTAACAGGACTGGAGGATAAAACAGATCTCACTGTGTATACGTCACACACACAAAATACACCACACACTCACGCATAACACACATACATAAACATCACACACAATACACAACCCCCACACACTCACCACACCAATAAGACAGATAGAGTTAGGATAAATTGTTTTCTGCTGTCCTAGAAAAATGCCACCATTTGAAACATAAGATACCATCATTGCATGCAGACGGAGCTTGGAACATATTACTCACTGTTTATAGTCGCACACCAAATACACACACACAGTATTGTAATCAGCTCAGCGAGTGTCTGTAAGGTTGTCACCAGTTATGTAACTGCTAGTGAGCCTGTCAGTAAGATGTCACCAGTTATGTATACTGGCTCAGTGAGGTGTCACAGTAAAGAGTCACTATGTATGTAAACAGTCAGTGAGTGTCAGTAAGATGTCACCAGTTATGTAACAGTCAGAGTGTGTCAGTTAGAATGTCACCCAAGTTATGTAACAGCTCCAGGAGTGTCAGTAAGGTGTCACCCGTTATGTAACGCTCAGCGAGTGTCAGTAAGGTGTCACCAGTTTGTAACAGCTCAGTGAGTGTCAAGTAAGGTGTCACCCAGTTATGTAACGCTCAGTGAGTGTTAGTAAGATTGTCACCCAGTTATGTAACAGCTTCTTCATGTTTCTGGAAGGGTTTCCCTGTCTTATTTTCATTGTTCCTGGGACGGGTTTCCACTGTCATTTTTCATTGTTCTTGACGGTTTTCTGTCATTTTCAATTGCTCTGCGGGTTTCCTTGTCATATTTCAATGTTTTGGGGACGGGTTTCCTTGTCACTAATTTCATTGGTTTTAGGAAGGGTTTTCACCTGTCATATTTCGTTGTTCTCGACGGGTGGTTTTCGTGGAAGTGGAGGCAGGTGGTTAGGAGTGGGCAGGTCATGCCATCCACAACACTCTGGAGGTCATGCTCTCACAACCTCCTGGAGGTCATGCCACTCCAACCTCCTGGATGTCATGCCACTCACAAATCCAAGTACGAGCCACAGCCGGCTAGTGTCAGGTAACGACTTAGGTGCTTGTCAGTGCCTGCTTGAAGGACGGTAGGGGTTATTGGTAATCCCCCTTATGTATGCTGGGAGGCGTGAACAGTTTACTTCGGGTGGGCCAGGAGCTATGGGACGCCCACCCCTGCATCCACAACTAGGTGGAGAAAACAATAGGTGCAGTAACAGTTATGTAAACGCTGAACTCCCTTCCACACTTCCCTTGTGAGTGATGTACTGTTGGTGGGGTGATGGAGTCTGGATACCTAACACAGTTGAGCCCTTTTTTCCAGCACTTTATAAAGCCTTTGAGGGATTACTGGAATTGGGAGATGAAGGAGGCTATGAAAAAAATTATGTTCTACGAATGGTCTGGATCAAGATAGGATATTTTGTGGCTTAAATTAAGTACTAGATGTTCCAGGAAGTTGAGAGTGCATCAGCTCCAGGACACCACTTACCTTACTCTAGGAGGTGTCACACCACTTACCTTACTCTGGAAGGTGTCACACCACTTACCTTACTCTGGAAGGTGTCACACCACTTACCTTACTCTGGGAGGTGTCCACTAACAGTCACTGAGCTGTTACATATCTGGTGCATACCTTACTAACAGTCACTGAGCTGTTATATAACTGGTGACATCTTACTAACAGTCACTGAGCTGTTACATTTACTCTGCATCAGCTCCAGTAAGTTGTGAGTGCGTCAGCTCCAGGAAGATGTGAGTGTATCAGCTCCAGGAAATTGTGAGTGCGTCAGCTTCAGGAGGATGTGAGTGCATCAGCTCCAGGAAGTTGTGAGTGCATCACCTCACCGCCATTCCATCACCCTCACAGCCGGTCCAGGATGCAGAGAATGGAGAGGAACTAGTAAGCGATCAGTGAAGCGCAGGCGGGCAAGGGAGCTGAGTCTCTCGACCATGCAACCACAATTAGATGAGTACAATTAGGTGAGTACACACACACACACACACACACACACACACGGCGGGGCCAGGAGCTCGGACTCGACCCCCGCAACCTCAACTAGGTGAGTACACACACACACACACACACACACACACACACATGTCGCATGGAATTACTCTGGGAGATGTCACACCACTTACCTTACTGTGGAAGGTGTCATACCACTCTTACCTTTTTGTTGATGGTGTCACTCCGCTTACTGACGTACTTGGGACGGTGTTATAATCAGAAAACCTCTTAGGCACGCCGACCTTAGGTTAGTGGGGAAGGGAAGACATCCGGGAGCGAACGGATGGATTCCTGAATCATGTATCCAGGAATCCATCCGTTCGCTCCCGGATGACTCACCTTCACACGGTCCCCAAGGTCAGCCTCAACAACACCTTCCCAAGTTCTGTATCCAGGAATCCAATCCGTTCGTTCCGGATGTCCTTCCCTTCCCCACTTAAACTAAGGTCAGCGGTGCCTTCAACGGTTCAGTGTCTCCAGGATCGGTCTGATGTGTCTCCTCAGAGAGGACTATATCATTAGTCGCTACAATGTCATACATCAATTTTGGATCACTGTATCTTGGTAATGTTGTGAGTGCATAGCTCCAGGAAGTTGAGAGTGCATAAGTCAGGTAACCCGTCAGAACGGTGAATGAGTTACATAATGGTGACATCTTACTGACACTCACTGAGCTGTAAGACTCCCTTCCCCAAACGAATGCAGCGGGTTAAT
Source organism: Cherax quadricarinatus (assembly GCF_026875155.1). Classification (NCBI taxonomy): domain Eukaryota; kingdom Metazoa; phylum Arthropoda; class Malacostraca; order Decapoda; family Parastacidae; genus Cherax; species Cherax quadricarinatus. Next base: position 37,204,008 of record NC_069446.1, on the reverse strand, counting down.
AACAACACCTGGAATGCATCGGGTTAATAACAACACCTGGAATGTAGCGGGTTAATAAACAACACCTGGAATGTAGCGGATTAATAAATAACATCTGGAAAAGTAGCCAAGGTTAATAAACAACACCTGGACATGTAGACAGAGTTAATAAACACACCTGGAAGGTACGGGTTAATAAACCAACACCTGTGGTATGTTAACAGGATTAATAAATAACACCTGGAATGTAGCAGGTTAATAAACAACACCTGGAATGTAGCAGGTTAATAAACAACACCTGGAATGTAACGGGTTAATAAACAACACCTGGAATGTAGCAGGTTAATAAACAACACCTGGAATGTAGCAGGTTAATAAACAACACCTGGAATGTAGCATTGTTAATTAAACAAAAACCTGGAATGCTAACAGGTTAATAAATAACACCTGGAATGTAGCAGGTTAATAAACAACACCTGGAATGTAGCAGGTTAATAAACAACACCTGGAATGTAACGGTGTTAAAAACAACACTGGGAATGTAAAAGGTTAATAAACAACACTGGAATTGTAACGGGAAATACAACAACACCTGGATGTCAGAAGGGTTAATAAACAACACTGTAATGTTACGGGTTAAAAACAACACCTGGATGTAGCAGGTTATTAAACACACTTGAATGTACGGGTTAATAAATAACCCTGGACTGTACCAGGTTAATAAATAACACCTGGAATTGTAGCGGTAAATATACAACACCTGGAATGTGCAGGGTATAAACAACCACCTGGAAAGTAGCATGGTTAAATAAACAACCCCTGGAATGTAGTAGCAGGTTAATAAACAACACCTGGAATGTAACGGGTTAATAAATAACACCTGGAATGTACACAGGTTAATAATTAAACACCTGGTATGTAGCGGTTAAATAAAACAACACCGGAATGTAGCTGGGTAATAAACATAAATCCTGGATGTAGCAGGTTAATTAAACAACACCTGGAATGTAGCAGGTTATAAACAACACCTGGAATGTTGCAGGTTAATAAAACAACACCTGGAACTGTAGCAGGGTTAATAACAACACCTGGATTGTAGCAGGTTAATAAACAAACACCTGGAATGTAGCAGGGTCAATAAACAAACACCTGGAATGTAGAGGTTATAAACAACACCTGGGAATGTAGCAGGGTAATAAAAACAACACCTGGAATGTTGCAGGTTAATAAAACAACACTGGAATGTAGTGGGTTAAAAGCTAACAACTACATCGGTTTTAGAGATGGCAAACCTGCTTACAAAACTTGTTATAGTTACTATGACGAGGTTAGAGAAGGAGGCGATAGAAGAGGGACATGGCCTGGACTATTCTCCCCATAGTGCCACTTTAAGAATAATGATCATGATGCGCGTTGATGCTCCTTTGATGACCATCAAGGTGAACTGTAAGCATGATCTTGATGCAAGCGTTGGGATGCTCCTTGATGACATCAAGTGAACTGTAAGAATGATCTTGGATGCAGCGGTTGCGACTGCTCCTTGATGATCATCAAGGTGAAACTGTAAGAATGATCTTGATGCAGCGTTGATGCTCCTTGATGACTCTCAAGGTGAACTGTAAGATTGATTTTTGATGCAGGTTGTTGCTCCTTTGATGTTCATCAAAGGTGAACTGTCAGAATGATCTTGATGAGCGTTGATGCTCCTTGATGACCATCAAGGTGAACTGTAAGAATGATTTTGATGCAGCGTTGATGTTCCTTGATGATCATCAAGGTGAACTGTAAGAATGATCTTTGAATGCAGCAGTTGATGCTCCTTGATGGACTATTAAGAGTGAACTGTAAGAATGATCTTGAAGCAGCGTTTGATGCTCCTTGATTGGACCATCAAGGGTGAACTGTAAGAATGATCTTGATGCAGCGTTGATGCTCCTTGATGACCATCAAGGTGAACTGTAAGAATGATCTTGATGCAGCGTTGATGCTCCTTGATGACCATCAAGGTGAACTTTAAGAATGATCTTGATGCAGCGTTGATGCTCCTTGATGATCATCAAGGTGAACTAAAAATGTTATCTCCTGGTTTTATAATTTCTTGCTTTACACATAGGAATAATATAGAAACTTATTGTATACAAAAATAAAAAACTAAGAAATGATAAGTACTATATAAGTTAGAACTGTCCAGGCGGACTTGACCTGCTGACCTGACTCACTTTGACAGTCGATGATTTAACCTGGTCACCATGCTGACTCTTATTGCTGATCTAACCTGGTCACCATGCTGAACTTTTTCTGATCATATAACATCGGCCAGCATGCTGACTCATATGCTGATCATAACTGGGCACCATGCTGACTCATTTGCTGATCTACCTGGTCACTTGCTGACTCATTTGCTGATCTACATGGTCTCCATGTGATTCGGTTGCTGACTTATAACCTGGGCCACTATTGCGACCCCTGAATGGGTCACAATGTATATAATGTATATTACCTGTTCATATAATTTTATATTGCTTATATTTACGATATTAGCTAAATCGTAAATATATTGCTTTATATTATTATTTGACTTAGTTATATTATTAGGTAGGATGTAACATTTATATATATTATTCAGTGCTCTAGCTCAGTGTTAAGTAGCTGACGGCTTGTCTACAAAGGTTTCGCTCGTTACGCTGCTGGCTTCTCTGTGTTGCTGGGCCATCAAGTATTCACCACCGAGGTTCTTCACTGCTGCCGCCGTTTTGTCCATTACTTTAACGTGTAAGAATTGTAACAAAATCCTGCTCGATTCTTGAACATTTTTTGTTCAAGAATTCATTGAGTGTCAGGGTAACAACAAGTCCTCGTCCGGATATCCTATTCACAAAGAAAACAGCAATACTTAGTGTAGCCTCGTTGTGCTGCAGTACAAGCAACTTCAGCCACCACGAAGCTTCCACTGTTGTTTGTTGCGAGGGAAAAGTCAGTTCTGCACAAATATAATAAAAGTTATCAATGCTGTTCACGCAGTTATGTGGCATCTTCTTCCAAATTTAGCTGAAAATGTCAACATCCAAAGCAAATAGGAAACTGAGTTTGACACGCGAGCACTGCATGACTTACGGGAGTGTACTGATATAGTCTAGTAAGAAATTAGGCTAATATAGTATCTAAATTTTGTCGTCAGACTTGACTTAAAAACAAACGTTGCCATAACCAAAGAAAGTTGTACAATTGGTTGTCCTTTCAGCAGCAGCCCGACCCCATCATCACCTCCAGTCCTGTTACTTTGATTGATTCATGGCACCATCAATGTTCTGCTGTTCCCTCCAGTCCTGTTACTTTGATTGATTCATGGCACCATCAATGTTCTGTTGTTCCCTCCATTCCTGTTACTTTGATTGATTCATGGCACCATCAATGTTCTGCTGTTCCCTCCAGTCCTGTTACTTTGATTGATTCATGGTACCATCAATGTTCTGCTGTTCCCTCCATTCCTGTTACTTTGATTGATTCATGGTACCATCAATGTTCTGCTGTTCCCTCCATTCCTGTTACTTTGATTGATTCATGGCACCATCAATGTTCTGCTGTTCCTCCATTCCTGTTACTTTGATTGATTCATGGCACCATCAATGTTCTGTTGTTCCCTCCATTCCTGTTACTTTGATTGATTCATGGCACCATCAATGTTCTGCTTGCTGATTTCCCTGACCATTCCTGTTTACTTTGATTTGATTCATGGCACCATCAATGTTCTGCTGTTCCCTCCATTCCTGTTACTTTGATTCATGGTACCATCAATGTTCTGCTGTTCCCTCCATTCCTGTTACTTTGATTGATTCATGGTACCATCAATGTTCTGCTGTTCCCTCCATTCCTGTTACTTTGATTGATTCATGGTACCATCAATGTTCTGCTGTTCCCTCCATTCCTGTTACTTTGATTGATTCATGGCACCATCAATGTTCTGCTGTTCCCTCCATTCCTGTTACTTTGATTGATTCATGGCACCATCAATGTTCTGCTGTTCCCTCCATTCCTGTTACTTTGATTGATTCATGGCACCATCAATGTTCTGTGTTCCCTCCTTCCTGTTACTTTTGATACATTCATGGTACCATCAATGTTCTGCTGTTCCCTCCATTCCTGTTACTTTGATCATTCATGCACCATCAATGTTCTGCTGTTCCCTCCATTCCTGTTACTTTGATACATTCATGGTACCATCAATGTTCTGCTGTTCCCTCCATTCCTGTTACTTTGATACATTCATGGCACCATCAATGTTCTGTTGTTCCCTCCATTCCTGTTACTTTGATACATTCATGGCACCATCAATGTTCTGTTGTTCCCTCCATTCCTGTTACTTTGATACATTCATGGCACCATCAATGTTCTGTTGTTCCCTCCATTTCCTGTATACTTTGATACATTCATGGCACCATCAATGTTCTGTTGTTCCCTCCATTCCTGTTACTTTGATACATTCATGGCACCATCAATGTTCTGTTGTTCCCTCCATTCCTGTTACTTTGATACATTCATGGCACCATCAATGTTCTGTGTTCCCTCCATTCCTGTTACTTTGATACATTCATGGCACCATCAATGTTCTGTTGTTCCCTCCATTCCTGTTACTTTGATACATTCATGGCACCATCAATGTTCTGTTGTTCCCTCCATTCCTGTTACTTAGTGGTCATTCAAAAATAATTGAAAATAATTCACTGGTGTTGAAAAAAGTCTTGTTTATTCCCTTGGTGATTGTTGTATTGTTTATATAATGTAACTCCATAGACAAATATTAATGAAGGTCACACAAGTTATTCTCCAATGAAAGGTCACCTACCACAGTAATGTAAACAATGAAAGGTCACCTACCACAGTAATGTAAACAATGAAAGGTCACCTACCACAGTAATGTAAACAATGAAAGGTCACCTACCACATTTAATGTAAACAAGAAAGGTCACCTACCACAGTAATGTAAAACAATGAAGGTCACCTACCACAGAAATGTAAACAATGAAAGTCACCTACCACAGTAATGTAAACAAAAAAAAGGTCACCTACCACAGTAATGTAAAAATGAAAGGTCACCTACCACGTATAAAAACAAGAAAGGTCCCCTTCACAGGAAAAAATGAAACCCA
>NC_069446.1:37171755-37198382 GCF_026875155.1 Cherax quadricarinatus | reverse complement strand
CAAAACCTCCTTTACCCTCTCCCCCCCAAACTTTCCCTGGGCCACCCCTACCCCGCCTTCCCTCCACTACAGACTGTACACTCTTGAAGTCATTCTGTTTCGCTCCATTCTCTCTACATGTCCGAAACCACCTCAACAACCCTTCCTCAGCCCTCTGGACAACAGTTTTGGTAATCCCGCACCTCCTCCTAACTTCCAAGAAACATACGAATTCTTCTGCATATATTCACACCGGCACAACTTGCTTCAGACATAACATCTCCACTGCTCCAGCCTTCTCCTCAGCGCAACGTTCTCACCCAGCTTCACACCCATATAAGAGCGTTGTAAATCTATATCTCTCATACTATCCCCTTTTGCCTCCAAGGACAAAGTTCTTTGTCTCCACAGACTCCATACTCTCTCACCTCCAATCTGATATCGCAATAGCTTCATCACTTATTCTTTTGTTATCCTCATAACCTCTACCTTTAATTTTTCTTCTTTTGCATACCCACCAAAATTCATTCCACCAACCTCTGCAACATTCTCTTCAGAATTCTAAAAGATCATCATTGTCGATCACGAAAGAGCAACTGGACAACCCCATCTTATGTGATTCTTTCTTTTACTCCAAGCTCTTGCCAAGACCTCGCATTTTCTTCTCTTTCAACAACCCAATCAATAAATATTTTAAACAACCACGGTGAAACAATCACATATTCTTGCTAACGCCAAATATATTTATATATATTTATATTATATTAATATAATAAATAATATATATTTATGTATATATAATATATTTTAATATTATATATAATATATTATATTTATATATATATTGATATTAAATAATAGTATCTATATATATATATTATATTATATATATATATATATATATATATATATATATATATTTATATATATATATATATATATATATATATATATTATAATATATATATATATATATTATATATATATATATATATAATATATATATATATATATATATTATATATATATGGTTCCTGGATGATGGCACACTAGCAGGTACAAAGGAGTCCCTCCTAGATGATCTTACACAGGTGATGACACGGGGACAGAAAATGGGTCTCATCCTGAATCTATCCAAATGTGAAACCATCTCAGTTATGCAACAAGTGATCGAGGCAGTAAGATCAAAACTACCAGGAGCATCAGTCATTGCATCTACAAATAGCGTCTTGCTTGGAGCACCTCTGGGAAGCGATGCCATTAACACAATTGTAAGAGTTGAAGAGAATGGAACAACGAATAGGCAATCTTGACACCCACGATGCCTCGTACCTTCTCACTAAGTGCTTGAGTCTGCCCAGGTTGACATATTTCCTAAGATGTGCACCTTCATATGATAACCCTATATTGCACGACGAATATGACAGCATACTGAGTAAGATTTTTACGAAAGTACTTAACCTTACTCTAGAAGACGGGCAGTGGAACCATTCTACACTTCTAAAAACAGTCAGACAGCGGCATAGTGTCCGCAAGTAAATCACCATTGCACTACCTGCCTTTCGTGTCCTCAAGCGATGTATCCCCAGAGGTCTTGTAGCACGATTTTCCCATTGCACATCTAGGGACAATATAGAAGTCCGGGGCCAAAAGTTCAATGAACAGAGCAGATCTGGGATAAATCTAACAAGCTCTGAAACCAGACCTGCTTCCCCCAACTCCCTACGAACAGTCGCACTGGGATGGCCCGATGTGTGGATATAGCCTCAACAATTCATCAGTGTGTGTCAGGGGATGGAAAAAGCCCGCCTCCTGGCAGTGAGAGCTCTCATAGCCATGGGGGGGGAGGGAACCTTTCTGTTCCTCACTACCTGCCTAGGCACACGCCCACGACCCACATACAATCGCACTGGTGGTTGCCCTCGACTTGCCGCAGCTATACTCGCCGCGTACACGGTGTATTTGTTGTGAGGGAAAAAGTGGGTGCAAGTGGGGTAAGGGTTGTTCAGGCAACCAGGAACCCATTAGCGAGTTACGTAGCGCACGTCCCTCCCCCCCCGATCTAGCGGGCCTGGGTCGAAACTCTCGTTCCTGTGTCTGATTTGTTTCAAATCTACTCCTGGGTAATACTGACCTTACCTGGTGTTTAAGTTTGGAGAGTACCTTCACTCCACTCTCCCCTGATCCAGGTAAGGTGTCTACCAGGAGTATTACTGTTCGTGCTTTCTTTTGTTTTTTGCTGGTTTACCAGTAATGATTTTGACATTTACCACTCCTTGTCATTCTTAAATGTAAGATTTCATAACCATGGTAACCAGTTTATTTTTTTCTATTACCATCTGTGTTCCTGGCGAGGTCATCCAGGAATAGACGCCAGATAAAGAGCAACTTATTTGTTAATTGGACTTATTAACATTGATTCGTCTACTACCGCCCTTATTTATTCTAACTTGTGTCTCCAACCAAGTGGTAGAGAAGATATCCAAAACATCGGAGTGTTACCATCTGCCCAGAAAACCTACATCTTTAACATCAGAGATCGTCCAGGCCGTACCTACTGCTGCCCAACAACACCAACATACCAGAGGCCATTTTTAATATAATTTAAATTTAGTTAAATCCCTCAAAACGCATTATTCTAATTTTTCGTAGGTGTTTTTCGTTATTTATATTTTTTCCATTAGTTTTTTTGTCAAGGAAAGGAAGGCGTTTCCCGTGACATCATTTGTGCAGTGAAGCCAGCAGACCGATTCGGTACCATGGTCTTGTGTGCCATAAATCCGAAGAAAAATAGCGAAACTTAGGAGGTTACTAACCTATCAAGAGGAGCCTCACAACAGCCGATGCCCAGCAGAATAGAGCCACCCCCAACTATGCAGAGCTGATGGCAGCCAGAAGTATCCAGAGGTATCACACCTTCAAGCCTGAACAGACGGCAAGCAGGGGGTTTGGGACGAAAACATGTGCATCTACTTGGCTGATACCCATCTCCAATACACCAAGGAGAAGAATGGCAACGCCAGCTTCAGATTCCCAAAATCCTAGAAAATCATGAGAACTTGCCCATCACTATATGTTTGTTATACATGGGGAAAGAGTGCATCTAAGTTCCTTAAGAACTAGGCAAAAGACTCCTCAGGGGACTAGGGATCCATGGGTAGCTAGTTTTCTGTTCCGCAGCGACTCGGCGCTGCTTTAAAAGGGGTAATGCCTGCTGTATTTTGGCATGTGTCCTCAGCTCTGAGAACTGGATGAGATTTTCGCATATAATCAGTAACCAAACCAAGACAAAAATGTATTAGACAGTATCTCTATCGGTAGTAGGGTTGGTAACAGCAACCACCCAGGAAGTACTACCGTCCTGCCAACTGACTGTGAAACAGAAACCTGTACCGGTTTTTTCAAGATGTAGGATTGCTGGTTCTTTTCTGTCTCATAAAAAACGCTAATAACAGGGATATCTTCAACTCCTACTTACACTTTGGTCCCAACTTCACAGACACGCAACATGCATATATATATACATACATCTAGTTTTTCTCCTTTTTCTAAATAGCTCATGTTTCTCTTTAATTTCTTCATTGTCCATGGGGAATGGAAAAGAATCTTTCCTCCGTACGCCATGCGTGTGCCGAATGAGGCGACTAAAATGCACGGGAGCAAATAGGCTAGTAACCCCTTCTCCTGTAGACATTTACTAAAAAGAGAAGAAGAAAACTTTATAAAACTGGGATGCTAAATGTGCGTGGATATAGTGCGATACAAAAACGATGAATTGCTGATATTATGAAATGAAAAGAAGTTATGGTCCTGGCACTAAGCGCAACAAACTGAAGGGGGTAGGGGAGTTTCGGTGGGGGGAAATAAATGATTAAATCTGGAGTATCTGAGAGAGTTAGAGCAGAGAGAGAAAAGGTGAAGGGGACAGAAATGTTGAATGATCAGTTATGGAAGGAAAAAGAGAATATGAATGTGTAAATTCAAGATTATGTTGGGAATTTAAAGTAAAGGTTGGATGCGAGAAGAGGGTCATAATAAGCTGAATCACCTGGAAAGAGGAATGCAGAGGAGAGAGGAGAGATTTTGGGAGAGTTAAGTGAATGTAAAGGAGCTTTGTACCAAGTGAGAGAGAAATTGTGGTAGGGGAACTGAATGCTAAAGTAGAGAAAACTTTTAGATAGGGTGGTGTAGTCAAGTTTGGGAACCAGTTGTAAATGAAATGGTAGCCCTTTGTATAGAAAGGGGTTTAGTTATAGAGTAAAACATCTTTTAAGAACAAAGAGGATAAAAAAGTATACAAGAATATGAGTAGGCAAATGACAGTAGTTTGTTGGATTATGTATTGTAGATAAAAGACTGTTGAGTAGACTTCAGGATGTACAAGTTTATAGAGGGCCAGATATATCATATCACTTTCTAGTTGTAGCTACACTGAAAGTAAAAGGAAAGAGGGATACCAAGGAGTAATAAGCATCATGAGAATAGAGGTGAAGGTATATAACTAAAAGTGGAGGCAGTTAGGGTAAGATATAAAACAGCTTATTGGAGGATAAGATTGGCTAATGAAGCATAGGCATGGGGTCGAAGAGGTATGGGGTAGGTTTAAAAAAGTAGTGTTAGATAGTTCAGCAGAAGTTTGAGGTTACAGGAATGGGTGCTGAGGAAAGGAGCGATTGTGAATGATGATGTGAAGAGAGAATAGGGGAGAAATAAGTTAGCATATGAGAAGTATTACAAAGTAAGAGTGATGCAAGGAGGAAGAGTCTATGGAGAAAAAGACAGAGGTTAAGAAGTGGCAAGCAATGTAAAAAGAGAGCAAATGGAGAGTGGTGAATGTTATCAACAAATTTTGTTGAAAATTAAGAAAAAGTTTTGGAGTGAGAATTAACAAGTTAAGAAAGCCTAGAGAACAAATGGATTTGTCAGTTAAAAATAGGAGAGGTAGATTATTAAATGGAGAGTTAGAGGATTGGGAGAGTATGGAGGGAATATTTTGAGGAATTGTTAAATGTTGGAAGATAGGGAAGCTGTGATTTCGTGTAATAGGCAAGGAGGAACACATCATGTAGGAGTGGTAGGAAGATCCGGTGTGAGTGTGGGGGAACTTCGTGAGGCAGTAGTATAATGACAGGGGTAAGGCAGCTTGGATTGATGGATAAAGATAGAAATTTTAAAAGCATGGATATAGTTTTTGGGAGTGGTTGGTGCAATTAATTAATAAATGTATGGAAGAGGGAAGGTTCCCCCCTAGGATTGTCAGAGAGCATGCATAGTTCCTTTGTAAAAGGCCAAAGGGATAAAAAGAGAGTGCAAAAATTATAGGGGGATAAGTCTGTTGAGGTATACCTGGCAAAGTGTATGGAAGGAGGTTATATTAATTGAAAGAAATTAAGAGTAAGACGGAGAATAGAATACAGATAGAAACAAGGAGGCTTTAGGAAAGGTAGGGGTGTGTGGGACAGGTGTGTACGTGAAACAAATAGTGAACATATTTAGATAAGGCAAAGAGGTACTTGTGGCTTTATGGATTTGGAGAAAAGGCTTATGACAGGTGGATTAGGGGCAAAAGTGGCAGATTGCAGGTGTATGTGTAGGAGTGTTACTGAAAGCAGTTAAGAGTTTTTATGAAGGATAGTGAGGCCAAGTTAGAGTATGTAGAAAGAGGGAAATTATATCCCAGTAAAAGTAGGCCATAGACAAGGATGTGTGATGTCACCGTGGTTGTTTAAAATATTTAAAGATGGGGTTGTAAAGAGAAGTAAAGCGAGGGACATTGGCAAAAGGCGTGGATTTTAAAAGTAAGAATCAACACATAAAGTGGAGTTGTCCACAGTTGCTTTTGCTGATGACACGTGCTCTTGGAGATTCTGAAGAAAGTTGAGAGATTGTGGATGAAATTGTAGTGTGCAAAAGAAGAATGAAGTGAATACAGGAAAGAGTAAGGTTTAGAGGATTCACAAAAAGATTAGAGATGAAAGATTGGAAATCAGATTGGAGGAGGAGAGAGTAGGAGGAGGTGAATGTATTCAGATATTTGGGATGGACGGTGTCAGCGATGGGTCATGAAGATGAGTGAATCATAAGAATTGATGAGGGGAAAAGGGTGAGTGGTGCATTAGGATTCCTCTGGAGACAAAGAACTTTGTCCTTGGAGGCAAGATGGAGAATGAATGAGAGTATAGTTTTTACCAACGCTCTTCATATGGTGTGGAAGCGATGGTGATGAATGTGGCAGCGAGGAGAATGCTGGAGGCAGTGGAGATGTCATTCTGAGAGCAAGTGTTGGTGTGCATATAATGCAGAAATTCGTTTTTTTGAAGTTAAGGAGGAGGTGTGGGATTCCCAAAACAGTTTCCAGAGGGCCTGAGGAAGGGTTGTTGAGGTGGTTCGGACATTTGGAAAATGGCGAGAAACAGAATAACTTCAAGAGTGGTAATCAGTCTGTAAATGGAAGAAGCGGGGTAGGGGTCGGCCTAGAAAGGATGGAGGGGGGGGGTAAAGGAGGTTTTGTGTGGCGAGGGTCTTGGAACTTCCAGCAGCATCGTGGAGCATGTTTGATAGGAGTGAATGGGAGACAAATGGTTTTAATACTTGACGTCTGTTGGAGTGGAGCAAATACATTATGAAGGGATTCAGTGAACCGCAGGCCGACTTGAGTCCTGGAGATGGGAAGTACAGTGCCTGCACTCTGAAGGAGGGGTGTTAATGTTGCAGTTTAAAAACTGTAGTGTAAAGCACCCTTCTGGCAAGACAGTGATGGAGTGAATGATGGTGAAAGTTTTTCTTTTTCGGGCCACCCTGCCTTGGTGGGAATCGGCCAGTGTGATAATAAATAAATATTTATCTCTCGCACCCTATATGCCATCTTCATATCAGCAATGTATCTCTTAAAACTTTTGTACCATATTATGTAATAAAACATAACTATTGGTAAAAAAGAATGAAAAGATGGGGTGGATGAGAAGTAGAATATTCAAACGCTTAAGGAGAAATTCAAATCCATATCTTCTCTTGAAGTCTTTTTTTCATCCACTTCTCCGAGCTTTGTGTCCCACAAATTCTAATTATCTCTTATATTTAAAGATACATTTAATTTCAATTAAGTAAATTTAAAAATTAATAATTTATGTATCAAAAGAAACTGGTATTATAACATCGCCATTTATTTTAGCCTAATCCAACTATATATAAATAAAAACAAATAAAATATAAATAATAAAAAAATCTATATATGATTATATATATATATATATCTAGAATATATATATGATATCTAAATATGATATATAAATTTATTATATGCCAACGCCCCCCGCCCCCAGTCTGTGAACCAGCCTCCAGGTGGATCAGAGACCTGGATCAACCAGACTGATATTGCTGGCTGCACGCAAATCCAACGTACGAGCCACAGTCCCTCTGGTCAGGTACCGCCTTTAGGTTGCTTGTCCCAGTGCCTGCTTGAAGACGGCTAGGGGTCAATGTGATCCCCTTATGTATGCTGGAAGCCGTTGAACAGTCTCGGCCCCTGACGCGTTATTTTGTATGCCTCTTAACGTGCTAGTGACACCCTGCTTTCATTGGTGGGGATGTATCATCGTCTGGCCAAGTCTTTTGCTATCGTTGTGATGATTTTCCGTGTGCAAGTTCGGTACTAGTCCCTCTAGGACATCAGGTGTATAATAATCATGTATCACTCCCGCCTGCGTTTCCGAGGTGAGTACAGTTCAGGAACCTAAGCGCTCCCAGTAACTGAGGTGTTTTATCTCCTTTATGCGCGCCGGAAGTTCTCTGTACATTTTCTAGGTCAGCAATTTCACCTGCCTTGAAAGGTGCTGTTAGAGTGCAGCAATATTCCAGCCTAGATAGAACAAGGACCAGAAGAAGAGTCATCATGGGCTTTGGCAATCCCTGGTTTTGAAGGTTCTATATCCATCTGTCATTTTTGTAGCAGATGTGATTGGATACAAAGTGTTATGGTCCTTGAAGGTGAGATCCTCCGACATGATCACTCCCAGGTCTTTGACTTCGGTTTTTCGCTCTATTTTGTGTAAGGAATTTGTTCTTTGTACTCTGGAAGTTTTTAATTTCTCCATGTTTTACCATATCCGGAGTAATATTGAAATTTCTCATCTTTGAACTTCATATTGTTTTCTGCGCCCACTGAAAGATTAGTTGATGTCCGCCCTGGAGCCTGAGTCTATCTGTGTCCCCTCAGACATTCTCCCTTCCTCACTTCCCATCCTACACTTCCTATCCTAAACTTCCTATCCTACACTTCCAATCCAACACTAAGTCTTCCCCCAGTTCATTATCCAGAGCTATCGGTGTCCCCTGATTTTGTAAGGTTAATATTTAACTTTATAAAGTGAATAATTAAGAGAAGTAATCCATTATTATTATTAAGCTGACACACTTTACCTGGTCTGCTCAACACTATTATAAATTATAATTATTACATTATAATTATTACATTAAATTACTAAAAAAAAAAAAATATAATTATTACTTATAATTAATACAATTATAATTATTACATTATATTATTACATTATAATATTACATGAAGTGAGCAAGAACAAACAGATGTTGGAAGCCTTCCAGGGACGGAGAGAAAGATAGAAGCGCGTGAAAGTAAATGTGATATAAATTAAAAGGAACCGTTACGAGAATGAATTACTGGAAGGAAAGACCCCACCCCCCACCCCCTCAAATTAAATGTGCCATGAATGATTCAAATAACAGGAAAGAGGGAACAACAGAACATGAATGTGCCATGAAATGATTCAAAGTAACAGGAATGGAGGGAACAGCAAACATTGATGGGCCATGAATGAATGTCAAGTAACAGGAATGGAGGGAACACAGAACATTGATGGTGCCAGAATGAAAACAAAGTAACAGAATGGGGAAACAACCGAACATTGGATGTGCCAGAATGATTCAAAGTAAACGGAAGGAGGGAACAACAGAACATTGATGGTGCCATGATCAATCAAAGTAACAGGATGGAGGGAGACAACAGAACATGATGGTGCCATGAATCAATCAAATAACAGAATGGGGGAACAACAAACATTGATGTTGCATGAATCCAAATCAAAGTAACAGGAATGGATGGAACTGCAGAACATGATGGTGCCATGAATCAATCAAAGTAACAGAATGGAGGGAACAGCAGAACATTTGGGGAAGATGGGGGTGGTTTGCCCCGATGAATCAATCAAAGTAACAGGAAAGGTAAGGGAACAACAGATCTCACCTGTAAAAGTTCACACACACACAATACACACACACACACCATACACACCACACATACATACACACAAACACACACAACACACACACATAAACACACACACACACAACACACACCACACACACACACACACACACACACACACACACACACACATACACACACACACACAACACACACTCCGCGAATTCCCAACGCAACTGAGCAACCTAACTACACCCACTCACTGTTCCCTCTGCCACCAACCCCCATATCACAAAACCTCACCCCAACAGCTGTCCCTTATGGGCATTCTGCCCCCACCCCATCAACACAAACCCCACCTACACCACAGCCCCATATAGGCCCCACCAAGGCTCTCGCTCCCCAAAACCCCAATATACTTGCATGACCACAATGATAGAAAAGAAACTAAAGGTTTGGTACACAAACGCGGATGGAATAACGAATAACATGAGGAGTGGAATGAAAGAATCAGTGAAAAATCCCCGACATCATAGCAGTCACAAAAAACAAAACCTGAGACAATAACAGACACAATTTTCCCCAACAGGATATCAGATCCTGAGGAAAGATAGGAGTAGAGGGGGAGGAGGGTTGAAACGCTCATAAACACCAAGGGGGATTTGAGGAAATGGAAGGCATGGACATGATTGGAGAAAGAGACTACATTGTAGGTACAATTTAGTCCGGGGAACATAAAGTAGCATTGGAGTGATGTAAACCCACCACAGAACTGCAGGAGGCCAAAGAGGATACGAAGAAAACAACAGGGGGATGGTGACACACTGGGTGAGGTGGCAAGAAGAGCTCACTCGAGCAGAGCAAAGTTACTGGTAATGGGCGATTTCAACCACAGGGAGATCGACTGGGAAAACCTGGAGCCAAAATGGGGGTCCCGAAACATGGAGAGCCAAGATGATGGATGTGGTACTTAAAAACTCATGCATCAACATGTCAGGGACACAACCAGAGAGAAAAGGGGAGGGTGAGCCAGCAAGACTGGATCTTGTGTTCACCCTGACAGTTCAGACATTGAGGACATCACTTACGAGAGGCCCCTTGGAGCTAGCGATCATGTGGTTCTGAGTTTTGACTATATAGTAGAGTTACAATGGGAGAAGGTAACAGGAACTGGAAAGGGGACAGGCCAAACTATAAAAGGGGGGACTACACAGGTATGAGAAACTTCCTGCAGGAGGTTCAGTGGGACAGAGAAAATGGTAGGAAAATCAGTAAACGAGATGATGGAATATGTGGAACGAAGTGCAAGGAGGCAGAGGAAAAAGTTTTGTTCCCAAGGGAAACAGAAATAATAGGAAGCCCAAAAAAACGATCAAGAGGTATGTGAGGAGCTCAACACGAGATTTAAGGAAGTATTTACAGTAGAGACGGGAAAGGGAAACTCTGGGGGACAGACCAGATGGGGACACCAACAAGGAAACACCAACAAGTGTTGGACGACTTTACATACAGATGAGGAGGAGGTGAAGAAACTGCTAAGGGACATCGATACCTCAAAGGCAATGGGACCGGACAACATCTCTCCGTGGGTCCTTAGAGAGGGAGCAGATATGTTGGCGTACCACTTACCAACAATCTTCAACACATCCCTGAAACTGGGCAACTACCTGAGGGATGGAAGACGGCAAATGTAGTTCCCATTTTTAAAAAAGGAGACAGAAAAGAGGCACTAAACTTTTAAAACCTTGTCATTGACGTGTATATTATGCAAAATTATGGAAAGATTATCAGGAGGAGAAGTGGTGGAGCACCTGGAACGGAACAGGATATAAAAACCAACCAGCACGGATTCACGGAAGGCAAATCCTGTGTCACAAACCTTCTGAGTTTTATGATAAAAAAACAGAAGTAAGACAAGAGAGAGAGGGGTGGGTTGATTGAATCTTCTTGGACTGCAAGAAGGCCTTTGACACAGTTCCTCACAAGAGATTAGTGCAGAAGCTAGAGCATCAGGCGCATATAAAAAGAAGGGCACTGCAATGGATCAGAGAATACCTGACAGGGAGGCAACAACGAGTCATGGTACGTAATGATGTATCACAGTGGGCACCTGTGACGAGCGGGGTCCCACAGGGGTCGGTCCTAGGACCAGTGCTATTTTTGGTATATGTGAACGACATGACGGAAGGGTTAGACTCAGAAGTGTCCCTGTTTGCAGATGATGTGAAGTTAATGAGGAGAATTAAATCTGATGAGGACCAGGCAGGACTTCAAAGAGACCTGGACAGACTGGACACCTGGTCCAGCAAATGGCTTCTCGAATTTAATCCTGCCAAATGCAAAGTCATGAAGATGGGGGAAGGGCAGAGAAGACCACAGACAGAGTATAGGCTAGGTGGCCAAAGACTGCAAACCTCACTCAAGGAGAAAGATCTTGGGGTGAGTAATAACACCGAGCATGTCTCCGGAAGCACACATCAAACAGATAACTGCTGCAGCATATGGCGCCTGGCAAACCTGAGAACAGCATTCCGACACCTTAGTAAGGAATCATTCAAGACACTGTACACCGTGTATGTCAGGCCCATACTGGAGTATGCAGCACCTGTTTGGAACCCGCACTTGATAAAGCACGTCAAGAAACTAGAGAAAGTACAAAGGTTTGCAACAAGGTTAGTTCCAGAGCTAAGGGGAATGTCCTATGAAGAAAGATTAAGGGAAATCGCCTGACGACACTGGAGGACAGGAGGGTCAGGGGAGACATGATAACGACATATAAAATACTGCGTGGAATAGACAAGGTGGACAAGGACAGGATGTTCCAGGGAGGGGACACAGAAACAAGAGGCCACAATTGGAAGTTGAAGACACAAATGAGTCAGAGAGATAGTAGGAAGTATTTCTTCAGTCATAGAGTTGTAAGGCAGTGGAATAGCCTAGAAAATGACGTAGTGGAGGCAGGAACCATACACAGTTTTAAGACGAGGTTTGATAAAGCTCATGGAGCGGGGAGAGAGAGGGCCTAGTAGCAACCGGTGAAGAGGCGGGGCCAGGAGCTAGGACTCGACCCCTGCAACCACAAATAGGTGAGCACAAATAGGTGAGTACACACACAATAAGACAGAAAGAGTTAGGATAAAATTGTTTTCTGCTCGTCCCATAGAAATGCCACCATTTGAAACATTAGATACATACATGCATGCAGACGGAGCTTGGTACATATACTCACTGTGTATAAGTCACACACACATACACACACACAGTTATGTAACAGCTCAGCGAGTGTCAGTAAGATGTCACCAGTTATGTAACAGCTCAGCGAGTGTCAGTAAGATGTCACCAGTTATGTAACAGCTCAGTGAGTGTCAGTAAGATGTCACCAGTTATGTAACAGCTCAGCGAGTGTCAGTAAGATGTCACCAGTTATGTAACAGCTCAGTGAGTGTCAGTAAGATGTCACCAGTTATGTAACAGCTCAGTGAGTGTCAGTAAGATGTCACCAGTTATGTAACAGCTCAGTGAGTGTCAGTAAGATGTCACCAGTTATGTAACAGCTCAGTGAGTGTCAGTAAGATGTCACCAGTTATGTAACAGCATTTCACTGTTCTGGACGGGTTTCCCTGTCATATTTCATTGTTCTGGACGGGTTTCCCTGTCATATTTCATTGTTCTGGACGGGTTTCCCTGTCATATTTCATTGTTCTGGACGGGTTTCACTGTAATATTTCTTTGTTCTTGACGGGTTTTCCTGTCATATTTCATTGTTCTGGACGGGTTTCACTGTAATATTTCTTTGTTCTTGACGGGTTTCCCTGTCATATTTCATTGTTCTGGACGGGTTTCCCTGTCATATTTCATTGTTCTGGACGGGTTTCACTGTAATATTTCTTTGTTCTTGACGGGTTTCCCTGTCATATTTCATTGCTCTGGACGGGTTTCCTTGTCATATTTCATTGTTTTGGACGGGTTTCCCTGTCATATTTCGTTGTTCTCGACGGGTTTTCGTGGAAGTGGAGGAGGTGGTGCAGGTCATGCCACTCACAACATCCTGGAGGTCATGCCACTCACAACCTCCTGGAGGTCATGCCACTCACAACCTCCTGGAGGTCATGCCACTCACAAATCCAACGTACGAGCCACAGCCCGGCTGGTCAGGTACCGACTTTAGGTGCTTGTCCAGTGCCTGCTTGAAGACGGCTAGGGGTCTATTGGTAATCCCCCTTATGTATGCTGGGAGGCAGTTGAACAGTCTCGGGTGGGCCAGGAGCTATGACTCCACCCCTGCAACCACAACTAGGTGAGAACAACTAGGTGAGTACCAGTTATGTAACAGCTGAACTCCCTTCCACACTTCCCTTGCTGGTGATGTACTGTTGGTGAGGGTGATGGAGTCATGGATCACCACAGACAGTTGAGCCATTTTTTTCCAGCACTTTCATAAAGCCTTTGAGGATTACTGGAATAGGAGAGGAACTGAGGCTATGAAAAAAATTATGTTCTACGAATGGTCTGGATCAAGATAGGATATTTTGTGGCTTAAATTAAGTACTAGATGTTCCAGGAAGTTGAGAGTGCATCAGCTCCAGGACACCACTTACCTTACTCTAGGAGGTGTCACACCACTTACCTTACTCTGGAAGGTGTCACACCACTTACCTTACTCTGGAAGGTGTCCACTAACAGTCACTGAGCTGTTACATAACTGGTGACATCTTACTAACAGTCACTGAGCTGTTACATAACTGGTGACATCTTACTAACAGTCACTGAGCTGTTACATTTACTCTGCATCAGCTCCAGTAAGTTGTGAGTGCGTCAGCTCCAGGAGGTGTGAGTGTATCAGCTCCAGGAAATTGTGAGTGCGTCAGCTCCAGGAGGATGTGAGTGCATCAGCTCCAGGAAGTTGTGAGTGCATCACCTCACCGCCATTCCATCACCCTCACCACCAGTCAGAAGCAGAGAGTGGGAGGAGGACCTAGTAGCGATCAGTGAAGAGGCGGAGCCAGGAGCTGAGTCTCGACCCCTGCAACCACAATTAGAT
Organism: Cherax quadricarinatus; assembly: GCF_026875155.1. Lineage (NCBI taxonomy): Eukaryota > Metazoa > Arthropoda > Malacostraca > Decapoda > Parastacidae > Cherax > Cherax quadricarinatus. The sequence continues at coordinate 37,184,142 of NC_069446.1, read as the reverse complement.
GAGTACAATTAGGTGAGTACACACACACACACACACACAACACACACACACACACACACACACACACACATGTCGCAGGTATTACTCTGGGAGATGTCACACCACTTACCTTACTGTGGAAGGTGTCATACCACTTACCTTACTGTTGAAGGTGTCACACCACTTACCTTACTCTGGGAGGTGTCACACCACTTACCTTACTCTGGGAGGTGTTATAATCAGAACATCTGAGGCACCGCCGACCTTAGGTTAGTGGGGAAGGGAAGACATCCGGGAGCGAACGGATGGTTCCTGAATTCATGTATCCAGGGAATCCTTCGTTCGCTCCCGGATGACTCACCTTCCACCAGTCCCCAAGGTCAGCCTCAACAACAACCTTCCCCAAGTTCATGTATCCAGGAATCCATCCGTTCGCTCCCGGATGTCTTCCCTTCCCCACTAACCTAAGGTCAGCGGTGCCTTCCACGGATCAGTGTCTCCAGGAGTCTGCATGTGTCACCTCAGGTGGCTCTCCCCCCCCCCCCCCCCTTATCTCTAGTGTTACATTGACATCAATTTGATACTGTATCTCTGTAATGTGTGAGTGATCAGCTTCCAGAAGTGTGAGTGCATCAGCTCCAGGAAGTAGTGTGTGCATCGCTCAGAAGTTGCAGAGTGCATCAGCTAAGAAGAAAGATGAGAAGTTGCATATCTCAGGAAGTTGAGAGTGCATCAGCTCCAGGAAACCCGTCCAGAACAGTGAAATGATGTTACATAACTGGTGACATCTTACTGACACTCACTGAGCTGTTACATAACTGGTGACACCTTACTGACACTCGCTGAGCTGTAAGACTCCCTTCCCCAAACGAATGCAGCGGGTTAATAACAACACCTGGAATGCAGCGGGTTAATAACAACACCTGGAATTGTTAGCGGGTAATAAACACACCTGAATGTAGCGGATTAATAAATAACATCTGGAATGTAGCAGGTTAATAAACAACACCTGGAATGTAGCAGGTTAATAAACAACACCTGGAATGTAACGGGTTAATAAACAACACCTGGAATGTAACAGGTTAATAAATAACACCTGGAATGTAGCAGGTTAATAAACAACACCTGGAATGTAGCAGGTTAATAAACAACACCTGGAATGTAACGGGTTAAAGAGCAACAACCTACATGGTTATAGAGATGGCAAATCCTGCTTCACAAACTTGTTAAAGTTCTATGACGAGGTTGAGAAGTGAGGGCCGATAGAAGAGAGGAGAGGCTGGGACTATTTCCATAGTTGCCAACTTTAGAATGATCATGATTCCAGCGTTGTGCCCTTGATGACCATCAAGGTGAACTGTAAGAATGATCTTGTGCAGCGTTGATTTGCTCTGATGATATCAAGGTGAACTTATGAATGATCATGATGCAGCGTGATGCTCCTTGATGACCATCAAGGTGAACTGTAGATGGGATCTTGTGCAGCGTGTGATGCTCCTTGATGATCTTCAAGGTGAAACTGTAGAAATCGATCTTGATGCAGGTTGATGCTCCTTGATGACATCACAAGGTGAACTGTAAGTGATCTTGATGCAGCGTTGTGATGCTCTTATGGACCATTCAAGGTGAACTGTAAGAATGATCTTGATGCAGCGTTGATGCTCCTTGATGACCATCAAGGTGAACTGTAAGAATGATCTTGATGCAGCGTTGATGCTCCTTGATGACTATCAAGGTGAACTGTAAGAATGATCTTGATGCAGCACGTTGGTTGCTCCTTGATGATCATCCAGGTGAAACAGTAAGAATGGATTTTCTTTGATGGCAGCGTGATGGCTCTTGATGATCATCAAGGTGAACAGTAAGAATGATCTTGATGCAGCGTTGATGCTCCTTGAGTGATCATCCAGGTGAACTGATGAAATGATCTTGAGCAGCTGTTGATGCTCCTTGATGATCATCAAGGTGAACTGTAAGAATGATCTTGATGCAGCGTTGATGCTCCTTGATGATCATCAAGGTGAACTAAAACTGTATCACCTGGTATTATAATTACTTGTATTACACTGAGGATAATTTAGAACACTTATTGTATACAAAAATAAAAAACTAAGAAATGATAAGTACTATACAAGTTAGAACTGTCCAGGCGGGACTTGACCTTCCTTGCCTGACTCACTTTGAACATTCGATGATTTAACCTGTCACATGCTGACTCACGTATTGTGATCTAACTGGTCACCAGGCTGACCCTTATTGTGTCTAACCTGTACACCATGCTGACTCTTATTGCTGATCTAACCTGGTCACCATGCTGACTCTTATTGCTGATCTAACCTGGCCAGCATGCTGACTCTTATTGCTGATCTAACCTGGCCAGCATGCTGACTCATATTGCTGATCTAACCTGGTCACCATGCTGACTCATTTGCTGATCTAACCTGGTCACCATGCTGATTCTTGTTGCTGACTTAACCTGGCCACTATTGCGACCCCTGAATGGGTCACAATGAATATAATGTATATTACCTGTTCATATAATTTTTTATTGCTTTATATTTGCGATATTAGCTAAATCGTAAATATATTGCTTTATATTATAATTTGACTTAGTTATATTATTAGGTAGGATATAACATTTATATATATTATTCAGTGCTCATAGCTCAAGTGTTAAGTAGCTGACGGCCTTGTCTAACAAGCGTTTCCGCTCGTTTACGCTGCTGGCTTCTCTGTGTTGCTGGGCCTTCAAAGTATTCACCACCGAGGGTTCTTTCACTGCTTGCCGCCGTGTTGTCCCATTACTTTAACGTGTAGAATTGTAACAAAATCTTGCTCCGATTATTGAACATTTTTTGTTCAAGAATTCATTGAGTGTCAGGGTTAACAACAAGTCCTCGTCCCGGATATCCTACCACAAAGAAAAACAGCACTACTTAGTGTAGCCTCGTTGTGCTGCAGTACAAGCAACTTTCAGTCACCACGAAGCTTCCACTGGTTGTTTGTTGCGAGGGGAAAAGTCAGTTTCTGCACAAATATATAAATTTATCAATGCTGTTCACGCAGTTATGTGGCATCTTCTTCCTAATTTAGCTGAAAAATGTCAACATCCAAAGCAAAAGGAACTGAGGTTTGACACGCGAGCACTGCATGACTTACGGGAATTTGTACTGATATAGTCTAGTAGAAATTAGGCTAATATAGTATCAAATTTTGTTCGTCAGACTTGAGTAAAAACAAACGTTGCCATAACCAAAGAAAGTTTGTACAATTGGTTGTCCATTCAGCAGCAGCCCGACCCCATCTTCACCTCCAGTTCCTGTTATTTTGATGATTAATGGCACCATCAATGTTCTGTTGTTCCTCTCCATTCCTGTTACTTGTTGATTAATGGCACCATCAATGTTCTGGTGTTTTCCCTCCATTCCTCGTTACTTTGATTGATTAATGGCACTACCACCATCAAACTCCTGGTCTGTTGTTCCTTCCCATTCCCACACTTCCGATAGTATGTACTTTGATTGATTCATGGCACCATCAATGTTCTGATTGTTCCTCCATTCCTGTACTTTGATGATTCATGGCACCATCAATGTTCTGTGGTTCCCCTCCATTCTGTTACTTTGATTGATTCATGGGCCACCATCAATGTTCTGTTGTTTCCCTCCATTCCTGTTACTATGATTGATTCATGGCACCATCAATGTTCTGGTTTTTCCCTCCATTCCTGTTACTTTGATTGATTCATGGCACCATCAATGTTCTGTTGTTCCCTCCATTCCTGTTACTTTGATTGAATTCATGGCGACCATCAATGTTTCTGTGGTTCCCTCCATTCCTGTTACTTTGATTAATGGCACCATCAATGTTCTGCTGTTCCCTCCATTCCTGTTACTTTGATTGATTCATGGCACCATCAATGTTCTGTTGTTCCCTCCATTCTGTTACTTTGATTGATCATGGCCCATCAATTGTTCGTGGTTCCCTCCATTCCTGTTAACTTTGATTGATTAAATGGCACCATCAATGTTCTGTGTTCCCTCCTTCCTGTACTTTATTACATGGCACCATCAATGTTCTGCTGTTCCTCCATTCCTGTTATTGATTGATTAATGGCACCATCAATGTTCTGCTGTTCCCTCCATTCCTGTTACTTTGATTGATTAATGGCACCATCAATGTTCTGCTGTTCCCTCCATTCCTGTTACTTTGATTGATTCATGGCACCATCAATAAATCTGTTGTTCCCTCCATCCTGTTATTTTGATACATTCATGGCCACCACAATATTTGTTGTTTCCCTCCATTCCTGTATTTTGATACATTCAAGGCACCATCAATGTTTGTTGTTCCCTCCATTCTGTTACTTAGTGGTCATTTTAAAAATAATTGAAAATAATTCATGATGTTGAAAAAAAGTCTTGTTTATTCCCTTGGTGATTGTTGTATTGTTTATATAATGTAACTCCATAGACAAATATTAATGAAGTTCACACAAGTTATTCTCCAATGAAAGGTCACCTACCACAGCAATGTAAACAATGAAAGGTCACCTACCACAGTAATGTAAACAATGAAGGTCACCTTACCACAGTAATGTAAACAATGAAAGGTCACCTACCACAGTAATGTAAACAATGAAAGGTCACCTACCACAGCAATGTAAACAATGAAAGGTCACCTACCACAGCAATGTAAACAATGAAAGGTCACCTACCACAGTAATGTAAACAATGAAAGGTCACCTACCACAGCAATGTAAACAATGAAAGGTCACCCTCCACCAGTCCATCACACTCACCACCAGTCCACCAGCCTCACTAACAGTACAATAACACACCAAGACAGTACAGTTTCAATAAACACAAGGACCAGTACAGTACAAATAACACAGAAGACCAGTACAGTACAATAACACAGATGGAGCAGTTATAGTACAATAACCAGAAGACCAGTATGTACCAATAACACAGAAGACCAGTATAGTACAATAACACAGAAGACCAGTATAGTACAATAACACAGAAGACCAGTATAGTACAATAACACAGAAGACCAGTATAGTACAATAACACAGAAGACCAGTATAGTACAATAACACAGAAGACCAGTATAGTACAAATAAACAGAAGACCAGTATAGTAACAATAACACAGAAGACCAGTATAGTACAATAAAACAGAAGACCGTATAGTACAATAACACAGACCAGTACAGTACAATAACACAGAAGACAGTATGTACAATAACACAGAAGACCAGTATAGTACATAAACACAGAAGACAGTATAGTACAATAAACACAGAACCAGTTACAGTTACAATAACACGGAAGACCAGTATAGTACAATAACACAGAAAGAAGACAGTATAGTACAATAACACAGAAGACCAGTTAGTACAATAAAACAAAAGACCAGTTATAGTACAATAACACAGAAGAACCAGTATAGTACATTACACAGAAGAACAGTTAGTACAATAACACAGAAGCCAGTATAGTACAATAACACAGAAGACTAGTTATAGTACTAATAAGACAGACCAGTACAGTACAATACACAGAGAAAGGACCCAGTTTTTTTGTTGGGTTAGTACAATAACACAGAAGACAGTACAGTAGTGTGGACACCTTCCAGAAGTAAAGTAAATGGTGGGACACCTCCCAGAGTAAGGTAAGTGGTGTGACACCTCCCAGAGTAAGGTAAGTGGTGGGATACCTCCCAGAGTAAGGTAAGTGGTGTGACACCAGCCAGACCATCTGTTTGACATCTGATTCTTTTATTGTCCGCATCAGGGATATTCCCCCTTCCCATTTTCTCCCACTTCCCCAAGGTATTCTCGCTTTTCCCAGGTCCATGTGTCCAGGAGTCCATCTGTGTCCCCTCAGACAGAGACAGGTTATTCCAGAGAGGGGGCACAGAAACAAGTGGTCACAATTGGAGGTTGAAGACCCAGATGAGTCAAATGGATGTTAAGAAGTAATTTCTTCAGTCATTAGAGGTAGTTCAAGAAGTGAAATATTCTAGCAAGTGAGGTAGTGGAGGCAGGAACGATACATAGCTTTAAGATGAGGTATGATAAAGCTCATGGAGCAGAGAGAGAGAGGACAATAAAGATAGTGTGTGGACGTGAATGACGAGGAGCCCCCCCCCCCCCCCCCCCCCCCCCCCCCCCCCCCCCCCGGGAGCCCCCCAACGACCCTACAGCCCCCCGACCCCCCCGAGGAGGAGGAAGTAGTAGCGGATAAACACACATAATATGACACAGGGAACTTGCTGTGAGTTATAGATCTACTTATCTGGACAGAAAGGCAAGAAACAAGTAATTTATTAACTACCATCAACATATGTTCAACATTCCGTCACTATAAACTCACCAAATATGTAGCACCAGGTGTCACACCACTTTACCTTAACTAATAAAAGAATCAGATGGCAAAAAGATGGTCTGGCTGGCTGGAGGTTTTCTCTTCTGGCTGGCTGGGAGGGCTCCTCTCTTCTGGCAGGCTGGGAGGTCCTCTCTTCTGGCTGGCTGGGAGGTTCCTCTCTTTGGCTGGCTGGGAGGTTCCTCTCTTCGGCTGGCTGGGGAGGTTCCTCTCTTCTGGCTGGCAGGGAGGTTCCCTCTCTTCTGGCTTGCTGGGAGGTTCCTCTCTTCTGGCTGGCTGGGAGGTGTTCCTCTCTTCTGGCTGGCTGGAGGTTCGCTCTTCTGGCTGGCAGGAAGGTTCCTCTCTCTGGCTGGCTGGGAAGGTTCTCTCTTCTGGCTGGTGTGGATGGTCCACTCTTCTGGCTGGCTGGCGAGGTTCCTTCTCTTTGGTGGCTGGAAGGGTTCCTCTCTTCTGGGGTGGCTGGGAGGTTCCCTCTCTTCTGGCTGGCTGGGAGGTTTTCCTCTCTTCTGGCTGGCTGGGAGGTTCCTCTCTTTCTGGCTGGCTGGGAGGTTCCTCTCTTCTGGCTGGGCTGGGAGGTTCCTTCTTCTTGGCTGGCTGGGAGGTTCCTCTCTTCTGGCTGGCTGGGAGGTTCTCTATTCTGGCTGGCTGGAAGGTTCCTCTCTTCTGGCTGGCTGGGAGGTTTTCCTCTTTCTGGCTGGCTGGGATGGTTCCTCCCCCTCTCTGGACTGGCTGGGAGGTTCCTCTCTTCTGGCTGGCTGGGAGGTTCCTCTCTTCTGGCTGGCTGGGAGGTTCCTCTCTTCTGGCTGGCTGGGAGGTTCCTCTCTTCTGGCTGGCTGAGGTTCCCTCTTCTGGATGGTGGGAGGTTCCTCTCTTCTGGCTGGCTGGGAGGTTCCTCTCCTTCTGGCTGGTGGAAAGGTTCTCTCTTCTGGCTGGCTGGGAGGTTCCTCTCTTCTGGCTGGTGGGATGGTTTTCCTCTCTTCTTGGCTGGCTGGGTGGTTCCTCTCTTCATGGCTGGCTGGGAGGTTCCTCTATTTGGGCTGGCTGGGAGGTTCCTCTCTTCTGGCTGGCTGGGAGGTTCCTCTCTTCTGGCTTGGCTGGGAGGTTCCTCTCTTCTGGCTGGCTGGGAGGTTCCTCTCTTCTGGCTGATGGGAGGTTTCCTATCTTCTGGCCTCAGGACTGGGAGGTTCCTCTCTTTCTGGCTGGATGGGAGGTTCCTCTCTTCTGGCTGGCTGGTGAGGTTCCTCTCTTCTGGACTGGATGGGAGGTTTCCTCTCTTTGGCTGGCTGGGAGGTTCCTCTCTTTCTGGCTGTGCTGGGAGGTTCCATACTCTTATGGCTGGCTGGGAGGTTCCTCTCTTCTGGCTGGCTGGGAGGTTCCTCTCTTCTGGCTGGCTGGGAGGTTCCTCTCTTATGGCTGGCTGGGAGGTTCCTCTCTTCTGGCTGGTGGGAGGTTCCTCTACTTCTTGGGACTGGCTGGGGAGGTTCCTCTCTTCTGGCTGGCTGGGAGGTTCCTCTCTATGGCTGGCGGTGAGGTTCCTCTCTTCAGGCTGTGGAAGGTTCCTCTCTTTCTGGCTGGCTGGGGGTTCCTCTCTTCAGGCTGGTGGGAGGTTCCTCTTGGCTGGTTGGGAGGTTCCTCTCTTTGGCTGGCTGGGAGGTTCCCTCTCTTCTGGCTGGCTGGGAGGTTCCTCTCTTCTGGCTTGGTGGGAGGTTCCCTCTCTTCTTGGCTGGCTGGGGAGGTTCTCTCTTCTGGCTGGCTGGGAGGTTCCTCTCTTCTGCTGGCTGGGTAGGTTCCTCTCTTCTGGCTGGCTGGAAGGTTCATCTCTTCTGGCTGGCTGGGGAGGTTCCTCTCTTCTGGCTGTCGGGGAGGTTCTCTCTTCTGGCTGGTGGGAGGATTCCTCTCTTCTGGCTGGCTGGGAGGTTCCTCTTTCTGGCTGGCTGGGAGGTTCCATCTCTTCTGGCTGGCTGGGAGGTGTCCTCTCTTCTGGTGGCTGGGAGGTGTTCCTCTTCTGATGGCTGGTAGGTTCCTCTCTTCTGGCTGGCTGGGAGGTTCCTCTCTTTGGCTGGCTGGGAGGTTCCTCTCTTCTGGCTGGGCTGGGAGGTTCCTCTCTTCTGGCTGCTGGGAGGTTCCTCTCTTCTGGCTGGCTGGGAGCAGTCTCCTCCTCTCTGGCTGGTGGGAGGTTCCTCTCTTTGGCTGGCTGGGAGGTTCTCTCTTTCTGGCTGGCGGGAGGTTCTCTCTTCTGGCTGGTGGGAGGTTCCTCTCTTCTGGCTGGCTGGGAGGTTCCTCTCTTCTGGGCTGGCTGGGAGGTTCTCTCTTCTGGCTGGCTGGGAGGTTTCCTCTCTTCTGGCTGGCTGGGAGGTTCCTCTCTTCTGGCTGGCTGGAAGGTTCCTCTCTTCTGGCTGGCTGGGAGGTTCCTCTCTTCTGGCTGGCTGGGAGGTTCCTCTCTTCTGGCTGGCTGGGAGGTTCCTCTCTTCTGGCTGGCTGGGAGGTTCCTCTCTTCTGGCTGGCTGGGAGGTTCCTCTCTTCGGCTGGCTGGGTGAGGTTCCTCTCTTCTGGCTGGCAGGGAGGTTCCTCTCTTCTGGCTGGCTGGGAGGTTCCTCTCTTCTGGCTGGCTGGGAGGGTTCCTCTCTTCTGGCTGGCTGGGAGGAGGTTCTCTCTTCTGGCTGGGCTGGGAGGTTCCTCTCTTCTGGTGGCTGGGAGGTTCCTCTCTTCTGGCTGGCTGGGAGGTTCCTCTCTTCTGGCTGGCTGGGAGGTTCCTCTCTTCTGGCTGGCTGGGAGGTTCCTCTCTTCTGGCTGGCTGGGAGGTTCCTCTCTTCTGGCTGGCGGGGAGGTTCCTCTCTTTGGCTGGCTGGACGGTTCCTCTTTCGGGCTGGAGATGGGAGGGTTCCTCTCTTTCTGGCTGGCTGGGAGGTTCATCTCTTTCTGGCTGGTGGAGGTTCCTCTCTTCTGGCTGGCTGGGAAGGTTCCTTCTTTATGGCTGGCTGGGAGGGGTTTCACTCTCTTTCTGGCGGCTGGGAGGTTTCCTCTCTTCTGGGCTGGTGGAGGTTCTATCTCTGGCTGGCTGGGAGGTTCCTCCTCTTCTGTGATGGCTGGGAGGGTTTCTCTCTTCTGGCTGGCGGAAGGTTCCTTCTTCTGGCTGGCTTGAGGTTCCTCTCTTCAGGCTGGCTGGGAGGTTCTCCTTCTGGGCTGGCGGGGGTTCTCTCTTCTGGCTGGGCTGGGAGGTTTCCTCTTTTTTCTTCTGGCTGGGCTGGGAGGGTTCCTCTCTTCTGGACTGGATGGGACGGTTCCTCTTTCTGGCTGGCGGGAGGTTCCTTCTCTTCTGGCTGGATGGAAGGTTCCTCTCTTCTGGGCCTGGCTGGGAGTTCCTACTTCTGGCTGGCTGGGAGGTCTCCTCTCTTTGGTGGTGGAGGTTCCTCTCTTCTGGCCTGGCTGGAGGTTCCTCTCTTCTGGCTGGCTGGAGGAGGTCCTCTCTTCTTGGCTGGCTGGAGGGTTCCTCTCTTCTGGCTGGCTGGGAGGTTTCCTCTCTTCTGATGGCTGGGAGGTTCCTCTCTTCTGGCAGGCTGGGGAGGTTACTCTCTTCTGGCTGGCTGGAGAGGTTCCTCTTCTCTGGCTGGTGGGAGGTTCCTCGCTTCTGGTGGCTGGGAGGTTCCTCTCTTCTGGCTGGCTGGGATGGTTCCTCTCTTCTGGTGACTGGAAGGTTCCTTCTTCTGCCTGGCTGGGGGTTCCTCTCTTCTGGCTGGCTGGGAGGTTCCTCTTCTTCTGGCTGGCTGGGAGGTTCCTCTCTTCTGGCTGGTGGGAGGTTCTCTCTTTCTGGCTGGCTGGGAGGTTCTCTCTTCTGGCTGGCTGGGAGGTTCCTCTTTTCTGGCTGGCTGGGAGGTTCCTCTCTTCTGGCTGGCTGGGAGGTTCCTCTCTTCTGGCTGGCTGGGAGGTTCCTCTCTTCTGGCTGGCTGGAGAGGTTCCTCTCTTCTGGCTGGACCTGGGAGGTTCCTCTCTTTGGCTGGCCTGCCCGGGAAGGTACCCTCTTTTCTGGCTGGCTGGGTAGGTTCCTCTCTTCTACCAGAGGGTCTTCTACCAATAAATCTTCTCGGTTAAACCAATCCTTCCAGTAGTGTCTTCAAGCTGTGTCCAGTCTTCTTACTCTCTTGAATCCTTCCAACAGAATCCTAACTAAAGAATCTTACTAGTAAGTGATCTATCAGGTATTTATCAAACAGGTTACATACGGTGTTACTAACTCTGGTGTAGTAGACAGTCTTTATATACATCAAAAACACAGGATGGTGGTGGTGGGTGGTAGTGGTGGTGGTCTGTGTGGTGGTGGTGGGGTTGTCGGTGGTAGTGGGCCCGGTTGTGGCAACACACAGTCGACTGGCCGGTTGGGGCAACCCCAAATGTACTGGCAGGTTGTGGCAAAAACACAGTGTACTGGCAAGGGTTTTGGCAACACAGTCGTACTGGCCAGGGTGTGGCAAACACAGGTTACTGGCCAGGTTGTGGCAACACCAGTCGTCTGGCCAGGTTGTGGGCACACAGTCGTACTGGCCAGGTTGTGGAACACACAGTCGTACTGGCCAGTGTGGCAACACACAGGGCGTACTGGCCAGGTTGTGGCAAACAGTCGTACTGGCCTGGTAAATGTTTGGGGGGGGCAACAACAGTGTACTGGCCAGGTGTGGGCTACTGGCCGGTTGTGGCAACACACAGTCGTACTGGCCAGGTTGGGGGCACACAGTCGTTACTGGCCAGGTTGGGCCAGCACACAGTCGTACTGGGGAGGTTGTGGCACAGTCGTATGGCCAGGTTGTGGCAACACACAGTTGTACTGGCCAGGTGTTGTGGCTGGCACCCCAGTCGTACTGGCCAGGTTGTGGGGTCGTAAATGGCCAGGTTGTGGCAAAAACACGTCGTACTGGCCAGGTTGTGGCCAACACACTCGTTTGGCCAGGTTGTGGCAACATTTTCAGTCCCCTTACCGGCCAGGTTGTGGCAACCCTTGTACTGGCCAGGTTGTTTGGCAAACCACAGTTGTACTGGCCAGGTTGTGGCAACACCAGTCGTTTTGGCCCGGTTTGGGGCAACACACAGTCGTACTGGCCAGGTTGTGGCACACACAGTTCCCTTTTCTGGCCAGGTTGTTGGAAGACACAGTCGTATGGCAGGTTGTGGCAACAACAGTCGTTACTGGCCAGGTTGTGGCCACACACAGTCGTACTGGCACGGTTGTGGCCCCACACAGTCGTATGGCCAAGGTTGTGGCAACACCAGTCGTACTGGCCAGGTTGTGGCAAACACAGTCGTATGGCCAGGTTTTTGGCACACACAGTCGTACTGGCCCGGTTGTGCAACTACAGTGTACTGGCCAGGTGTGGAACCAACAGTCGTACTGGCCAGGTTGTGGCCCGCACACAGTTTATGGCCAGGTTGTGCCCAACACCGGGGTATTGGCAGGTTTGTTGGAATCAAGTCGTAGGACAGGTTGTGCAAACTACAGTCTTTAACGGAATTGTGGCTCACCACAAGTGTACTGGCAAGGTGGATCCCGTTACTGGCCCGGTTGTCACCACACAGTTACTGGCCAAAGGGTTTTGGCAAACACATCGTAATGGCCAGGTTGTGGAACACCGTGTACTGGCAGGTTGTGGACAAAACCCCGGTACTGGCCAGGTTTGGAAACAAGTGTTTGGAAAGGTTGTGGCAACACAATCGTTTCTGCCAGGTTGTGGGAAACACAGTCGTATGGCAGGTTGTGGCAAAAAGTGTTGGGGGTTGTGGCCCCCGTGTTTGGCCGGGTTTTGGGGGGGTTTGGCCGGGTTTTGGAAAAAGGTTTTAGGAGGGTTTTTTGGAAAAAGTGTACTCAGGTTTAGACACATTATGGCCAGTTTGTGGCAGGCACCGGCGTCTGCCAGGTTGTGGAAAACCCCAGGTATTTGGCCAAGGTTGTGGCAGCACCAGCGTACTGGCGGTTGTACACAATCTTGGCCGGTTGGGCAAAAAATGTAAAGGGGTTTTGGAAATTTAGGGGG
>NC_069446.1:37155291-37171255 GCF_026875155.1 Cherax quadricarinatus | reverse complement strand
CAAAACTGAAACTCTTCTGAATCACTGAGCTTTTTACATAATGGTGAAAATTTAGACACTCACTGGTTTTCATAAGGTGACATTTTATGACACTCACTGAACTGTTACATAACTGGTGACATCTTACTGACACTTCACGAGTTGTTAACTAACTGTGCCCTTTACTGACACTCACTGAGCTGTTACATAACTGGTGACATCTTACGACACTCACTGAGCTGTTACATACTGTGACATCTTACTGACACTCACTGAGCTTTTAACATAACTTTTGACATCTTACTGACACTCACTGAGCTGTTACATAACTGGTGACTCTTACTGACACTCTCGCGAGCTGTTACATAACTGGTGACATCTTACGACCTCGCTGAGCTGTTACATAACTGGTGAACATCTTACTGACACTCGCTGAGGCTGTTACATAACTGGTGACATCTTACTGACACCCCACTGAGCTGTTACATAACTGGTGACATCTTACTGACACTCACTGAGCTTTTTACATAACTGTGACATCTTACTGACACTCAATGAGTTGTTACATAACTGGTGACATCTTACTGAACCTGCTGAGCTGTTACATAACTGTAACATCTTCTGACACTCACTGAGTTGTTACATAACTGTAACATCTTACTGCACTCCTGATTTTGTAAAATAACTGTGACATCTTACTACACCTCGCTGAGCTGTTACATAACTGTGAAAACTTACTGACACTCCTGAGTTGTACATAACTGGTGACATCTACGACACATCGCTGACTGTTACATAATGGTGACATCTTACTGACACTCGCTAAACTGTTACATAACTGTGACATCTTACTGACACTCACTGAGTTGTTACATAAGGGTGACATCTACTGACACTCACTGAGTTGTTTACATAACTGGTGACATCTTACTGCCCACTCGCTGACTGTTACATAACTGTGACATCTTACTGACACTCACTGAGTTGTTACATAACTGGTGACATCTTAACTGACACTCACTGAGCTGTTCCCATAACTGGTGACATCTTGCTGACACCACTGAGCTGTTACATAACTGGTGACATCTTACTGACACTCGCTGAGCTGTTACATAACTGGTGACATCTTACTGACACTCACTGAGCTGTTACATAACTGGTGACATCTTACTGACACTCGCTGAGCTGTTACATAACTGGTGACATCTTACTGACACTCACTGAGCTGTTACAAACTGGTGACATCTTACTGACACTCCCCTGAGTTGTACATAACTGTGACATCTACTGACACTCACTGACTGTTACATAACTGGTGACATCTTACTGACACTCGCTGAGCTGTTACATAACTGTGACATCTTACTGACACTCACTGAGCTGTTACATAACTGGTGACATCTTACTGACACTCGCTGAGCTGTTACATAACTGGTGACATCTTACTGACACTCACTGAGCTGTTACATAACTGGTGACATCTTACTGACACTCACTGAGCTGTTACATAACTGTGACATCTTACTGACACTCACTGAGCTGTTACATAACTGGTGACATCTTACTGACACTCACTGAGCTGTTACATAACTGTGACATCTTACTGACACTCACTGAGTTGTTACATAACTGGTGACATCTTACTGACACTCACTGAGCTGTTACATAACTGTGACATCTACTGCACTCACTGAGTTGTTACATAACGTGACATCTTACTGACACTCACTGAGCTGTTACATAACTGGAGACATCTTACTGACACTCACTGAGCTGTTACATAACTGGTGACATCTTACTGACACTCACTGAGTTGTTACATAACTGGTGACATCTTACTGACACTCACTGAGCTGTTACATAACTGTACCATCTTACTGACACTCACTGAGCTGTTACATAACTGTGACATCTTACTGACACTCACTGAGTTGTTACATAACTGGTGACATCTTACTGACACTCACTGAGCTGTTACATAACTGGTGACATCTTACTGACACTCGCTGAGCTGTTACATAACTGTGACATCTTACTGACACTCGCTGAGCTGTTACATAACTGTAACATCTTACTGACACTCGCTGAGCTGTTACATAACTGGTGACATCTTACTGACACTCGCTGAGCTGTTACATAACTGTTAACATCTTACTGACACTCATGAGCTGTACATAACTGGTGACATCTTACTGACACTCGCTGAGCTGTTACATAACTGGTGACATCTTACTGACACTCACTGAGCTGTTGCATAACTGTAACATCTTACTGACACTCACTGAGCTGTTACATAACTGTAACATCTTACTGATACTCACTGAGCTGTTACATAACTGGTGACATCTTACTGACACTCACTGAGCTGTTACATAAAAAGTTACATAAAAGTTACATCCTACCTAATAATATAACTAAGTCAAATAATAATATAAAGCAATATATTTACGATTTAGCTAATATCGCAAATATAAGCAATATAAAATTATATGAACAGGTAATATACATTATATTCATTGTGACCCATTCAGGGGTCGCAATAGTGGCCAGGTTAAGTCAGCAACAAGAATCAGCATGGTGACCAGGTTAGATCAGCAAATGAGTCAGCATGGTGACCAGGTTAGATCAGCAAATGAGTCAGCATGGTGACCAGGTTAGATCAGCAAATGAGTCAGCATGGTGACCAGGTTAGATCAGCAAATGAGTCAGCATGGTGACCAGGTTAGATCAGCAATATGAGTCAGCATGGTGACCAGGTTAGATCAGCAAATGAGTCAGCATGGTGACCAGGTTAGATCAGCAATATGAGTCAGCATGCTGGCCAGGTTAGATCAGCAATAAGGATCAGCATGGTGACCAGGTTAGATCAGCAATAAGAGTCAGCATGGTGACCAGGTTAGATCAGCAATAAGAGTCAGCATGGTGACCAGGTTAGATCAGCAATAAGAGTCAGCATGGTGACCAGGTTAAATCATCGACTGTCAAAGTGAGTCAGGTCAGCAGGTCAAGTCTGCCTGGACAGTTCTAACTTGTATAGTACTTATCATTTCTTAGTTTTTTATTTTTGTATACAATAAGTGTTCTAAATTATCCTTAGTGTAATACAAGTAATTATAATACCAGGTGATACAGTTTTAGTTCACCTTGATGATCATCAAGGACATCAAACAGCTGCATCATGATCATCATACAGTATCACCTTGAAGATCATCAAGGAGCATCAAACGGCTGCTCAAGATCATTCTTACAGTTCACCTTGATGATCATCAAGGAGCATCAACGCTGCATCAAGATCATTCTTACAGTTCACCTTGATGATCATCAAGGAGCATCAACGCTGCATCATGATCATTCTTACAGTTCACCTTGATGATCATCAAGGAGCATCAACGCTGCATCATGATCATTCTTACAGTTCACCTTGATGATCATCAAGGAGCATCAACGCTGCATCATGATCATTCTTACAGTTCACCTTGATGATCATCAAGATCCATCAACGGCTGCATATCAATGATCATTCTTACAGTTCACGCTTGATCATCAAGGAGCATCAACGCTGCATCAAATCATTCTTACAGTTCCCTTGATGACATCAAGGAGCATCACAAACGCTGCATCAAGATCATTTCTTCCAGTTCACCTTGATGGTCATCAAGGAGCATCAACGCTGCATCAAGATCATTCTTACAGTTCACCTTGATGATCATCAAGGAGCATCAACGCTGCATCAAGATCATTCTTACAGTTCACCTTGATGATCATCAAGGAGCATCAACGCTGCATCAAGATCATTCTTACAGTTCACCTTGATGGATCATCAAGGAGCATCAACGCTGCATCATCAATCATCTTTTACAGTTCACGCTTGATGATCATCAATAGCATCAACGCTGCATCAAGATCCATTCTTACAGTTCACCTGATGGTCATCAAGGAGCATCCAACGCTGCATCAAGATCATTCTTACAGTTCACCTTGATGGTCATCAAGGAGCATCAACGCTGCATCAAGATCATTCTTACAGTTCACCTTGATGGTCATCAAGGAGCATCAACGCTGCATCAAGATCATTCTTAACAGTTCACCTTGATGAATCATCAAGAGCATCAACGCTCATCAATCAAAGATCATTCTTCAGTTCACCATGATGGTCTTCCAAAGGAGCATCCCAACGCTGCATCATGATCATTCTTAAAAGTTGGCACTATGGAAATAGTCCCAGCCATCTCACTCCTATCGCCTCACTTCTCTAACCTCGTCCATATAACTTTAACAAGTTTTGTGAAGCAGGATTTGCCATCTCTATAACCATGTAGGTTGTTGCTTTTTAATAACCCCGCTAATTCCAGGGTTGTTTGATAACCTGCTACATTTCCAGGTGGTTGTTTATTAACCTGCTACATTCCAGGTGTTATTTATTAACCTGTTACATTCCAGGTGTTGTTTATTAACCCGTTACATTCCAGGTGTTGTTTATTAACCTGCTACATTCCAGGTGTTGTTTATTAACCTGCTACATTCCAGGTGTTGTTTATTAACCTGCTACATTCCAGGTGTTATTTATTAACCTGTTACATTCCAGGTGTTGTTTATTAACCCGTTACATTCCAGGTGTTGTTTATTAACCTGCTACATTCCAGGTGTTGTTTATTAACCTGCTACATTCCAGATGTTATTTATTAATCCGCTACATTCCAGGTGTTGTTATTAACCCGCTGCATTCCAGGTGTTGTTATTAACCCGCTGCATTCGTTTGGGGAAGGGAGTCTTACAGCTCAGCGAGTGTCAGTAAGATGTCACCAGTTATGTAACATCATTTCACTGTTCTGGACGGGTTTCCTGGAGCTGATGCACTCTCAACTTCTTGGAGCTGATGCACTCTCAACTTCCTGGAGATAATGCCACTCTCATCTTCCTCTAGCTGATGCACTCTCAACTTCCTGGAGCTGATGCACTCACAACTTCCTGGAGCTGATGCACTCACAACTTCCTGGAGCTGATGCACTCACAACATTACCAGAGATACAGTGATCAAATTGATGTACATTGTAACACTAGAGATAGAGTCCACCTGAGGTGACACATGTAGACTCCTGGAGACATGTGATCCGTGGAAGGCACCGCCAACCTTAGGTTAGTGGGAAGGGAAGGACATCCGGGAGCGAACGGATGGATTCCTGGATACATGATTCAGGAATCCATCCGTTTTCGCTCCCGGAGTCTTCCCCTTCCCCCACTAACCTAAGGTCGGCGGTGCCTGAGATGTTCTGATTATAACACCTCCCAGAGTAAGGTAAGTGGTGTGACACCTCCCAGAGTAAGGTAAGTGGTGTGACACCTTCACAGTAAGGTAAGTGGTTATGACACCTTCCACAGTAGGTAAGTGGTGTGACATCTCCAGAGTAAATACCTGCGACATGTGTGTGTCCCCCCGCTCCCCCGCATATGTGTGTTACTCACCTAATTGTACTCATCTAATTGTGGTTGCAGGGGTCGAGACTCAGCTCCTGGCTCCGCCTCTTCACTGATCGCTACTAGGTCCTCTCCCTCTCTGCTTCCTGGAACTGGGTGGCGCCGAGGGTGATGAAATGGCGGTGAGGTGATGCACTCACAACTTCCTGGAGCTGATGCACTCACATCCTCCTGGAGCTGACGCACTCACAATTTCCTGGAGCTGATGCACCTCACATCCTCCTGGATGCTGACGCAACTCACAACTTACTGGAGCTTAATGCAGATAAATGTAACAGCTCCCAAGTGTGGGGGGGGGGATGTTTAAGTAAGATGTCACCAGTTATGTAACAGCTCAGTGACTGTTAGTAAGATGTCACCAGTTATGTAACAGCTCAGAGTAAGGTAAGTGGTGTGACACCTTCCAGAGTAAGGTAAGTGGTGTGACACCTCCGAGTAAGGTAAGTGGTGTGACACCTCCTAGAGTAAGGTAAGTGGTGTCCTGGAGCTGATGCATTCTCAACTTCCTGGAACATCTAGTACTTAATTTAAGCCACAAAATATCCTATCTTGATCCAGACCATTCGTAGGAATAGTGTAGAACATAATTTTTTTCATTGCCTCAGTTCCTCTCCTATTCCAGTAATCCTCAAAGGCTTTATGAAAGTGCTGGAAAAAAAAATGGCTCAACTGTGTGTGGTGATCCATGAATCCATCACCCTCACCGACCGACACATGTGTCACAGACCGGGCCGCGGGGGCGTTGACCCCCGAAACTCTCTCCAGGTAAACTCCAGGTAAGACAGTACATCACACAAGGGAAGTGTGGAAGGGAGTTAAGCTGTTAATAAATGGTACTCACCTATTGTTCTCACCTAGTTGTGGTTGCAGGGTGGAGTCATAGCTCTGGCCCACCCGAGACTGTTCAACTGCCTCCCAGCATACATAAGGGGGATTACCAATAGACCTCTAGCCGTCTTCAAGCAGGCACTGGACAAGCACCACAAAGTCGGTACCTGACAGCCGGGGCTGTGGCTGTACGTTGGAATTGGTGCAGCCAGACAATAAACCAGTTGGTTGATAGGCTCTGATCCACAGGAGGCCTGCGGTCACAGACTGGGCCGCGGGGGCGTTGGCATATATAAATATTATGATATTTTATACTTATATTTATATATATATATAATTATATATATTATAGTTGGGAATTAGGCTAAAATAAATTGCGCATGTTATAATATCGTTCTTTGTAACAAAATTAATTAATTTTTTAATAAATTAAAATGAAAAAATGTATCTTTAAACGTATAAGAGAAAATTTTAGAAATTGTGGGACCCAAAGCCTCGGAGAAGTGGATGAAAAGGCTTCAAGGAAGAATATGTATTTGAATTTCTTCCTTAAGCCGTTTGAATATTCTACTTCTCCTACCACCCCATCTTTTCATTCTTTTTTACCAATAATTATGTTTTATTACATAATATGGTACAAAAGTTTTAAGAGATACATTGCTGATATGAAGATGGCATATAGGGTGCGAGAGATACATATTTATTTATTATCACACTGGCCGATTCCCACCAAGGCAGGGTGGCCCGAAAAAGAAAAACTTTCACCATCATTCACTCCATCACTGTCTTGCCAGAAGGATGCTTTACACTACAGTTTTTAAACTGCAACATTAACACCCCTCCTTCAGAGTGCAGGCACTGTACTTCCCATCTCCAGGACTCAAGTCCGGCCTGCCGGTTTCCCTGAACCCCTTCATAAATGTTACTTTGCTCACACTCCAACAGCACGTCAAGTATTAAAAACCATTTGTCTCCATTCACTCCTATCAAACACGCTCACGCATACCTGCTGGAAGTCCAAGGCCCCTCGCACACAAACCTCCTTTACCCCCTCCCTCAACCCTTTTAGGGAGACAGGACTACCCGCATGCCTTCCACACAGATGATACACTCTTGAAGTCATTCTGTTCGCTCCATTTCTCTACCATGTCCGAACCACCTCAACAACCCTTCCTCAGCCCTCTGGACAAAACAGTTTTGGTAATCCCGCACCTCTCCTAACTTCCAATCTACGAATTCTTCTGCATTATAAAATTTTTCAACCACACCACACATGCCATCGAATGACATCTCCACTGCCTCCAGCCTTCTCCCTCGCTGCAACATTCTATCACCCATGCTTCCACCCATATAAGAGCTTGGTTTAATGAATATACTCTCATACATTCCCTCTTTGCTCCAAGGGACAAAGTTCTTGTGTCAGAGACTCCTAAGTGCACCACTCCCCTTTTCCCTCATCAATTTATGATTCACCTCATCTTTCATAGACCCAGCGCATGACTCGTCCTCTCCCAAATATCTGAATACTTCACCTCCGTTCATACTCTCTCACTCCAATTGATATCCATAATCTTCATCACCAATCTTGTTGTTATTCATAATACCTTTACTCTTTCCGGTAGTATCGTTCAATTGTCTTCTTTTGAACACCCTACCAATTCATCACCAATCTCTGCAAGCTCTCTTCCAGAATCTCCCTATTGTGCACAGTGATCATCAGCAAAGAGCAACTGTGACTCTCCCTACTTTATGTGTGTTTCTTTATCTTTTAAACTCACGTCCTCTTGCCAAGACCCTCGCATTTACTTCTCTTACAAAAACCATCTATAAAATATATTAAACCAACACGGTGTCTTCTCATCATCTTGTCTAAGCCTACTTTTTACTGGGGATATATTGATCCCTCTTGCCTCTACGCTAATGTGCCGTCCACGTGAAGATGTTTATAGATGCTAGGCGGTCTGGTTTCCGTACAAGAATTACACATGTACTACGGCTTCTGCTGCACATTGCCCCCCTAGCATACCTGGATGTCTAAGGGGACTTTGCATGTTTGGAATATTTGTAAGAGTGTGCAGGTGAGTTGTCGGGGCTAGGTTGTGGGTGCTCGGGTTTATAATGAGACATATCTCCAAAGTTAAGGGAGTTGAGAAGGGGGCTGCGGCAAGTGAAGTGGAGAGGAGGTGAGGTTGGAGGGATTGTTGTTAGAGTAATGTAAAGGGGCATGGGTGTAGATTATTTTATGTGAAAACAGTGTTGTGGGGATAGAGAGGGGTGACCCGGGGAGGGTGGTTTTGGTTCAAGTGGATGGAGAGAGGAATTGCAGTGGGTAAGGTAAAGCGGACCATGTCTTTGGTTGGTTTGTTGGGCTAATTAATGACATTTTAGTGTGAAAATAAGGACGGGGATCCAATTGCGTGGCTGGAGACCTGCTTTGCCGGCGGCAGGTACACAGGGCTGGGGTACGTTAGGCACGCTCGTCGGACCACTCTCGCTCTCATGGCGAGGCCGAACGACGTCTTGTGGGGGGGAAGCGGAAAGCTGTAAAGTTTGATATGAGGAAAGTGAGATGATTATGGGTTTATTGGAAAGCTTTTGTGCGAAGAATTAGGAAAATGTCAGGTTAGAGATGGGTTGTTCGAGAAGGAAGTGGGGCGTTTAGGGATTTGAATGGGGGGAGCGTGGAGGGAGGTCTCGGGGGTTGAGCCCGCCTTTTAGGGGGGAGGTGGGGATTAATTTTGGGGGGGGATGTTATGAGATAAATAGAGCGATGGGGATGAGAGGGGGTATGGGAGGGATAATAGAGAGGTTCAAGGGAAGAGGGGAGAATGTGTAGAGGAAAGAAAGGTATGAAATACGGGAGTAGGGGGTTTTTAGGAGATGTGGGATGTTAGGGGGAGAAAGGGTAGCTAGAGAGGATACTGATGATGGAATACTTGATGCAAGACAGAGGAAGAATGATAAATAGGAAGCGGGTTAAGAATTTAGGCGGAGGTTTATAGAGTGATAGTATGGGGGTTTAAGTAAATAGTAAGAGGAGTAAAATGGGAAGTGGAGAGATGGTGAAAGAGTGGAAGAATAGTGAGGGGGTGTGAGGTAAGGGTTAAGGAAAGAATAGGGGTGGGGTGTTTAAGGATAAGAGAGCAGGAAAAGGTGGGATGAAGTGGAGAAGGGGTGAAATGCGTAAGGGGTAAGAAGATGGGGAGGGTGGAGTATTGTGTATTCGGGTTGTGGTGGTGATGAGGGGGCGATCAAAAAAGCAGTCGTTAATGGGTATGACGGTTGGGAGTCAGATTATGGAGGGGTGAGTAATTGTATGTTGAAAATTATTTCCTTCGTAGGGGCTGGGAGAAAGTCATTCTGTGCGTGTTTTATGAGTGTTGCAGAGGTGTCGGTTGTAAATATGTATTACCCATTAACTAAACCCTTTCTATACCAACTTCAACTCAAAAGGGCTTCCCATTATCATTTACACCTGGTACCCCAAACTTACCTACCACACCACTCTCTAAAAAGGTTTCTCCTTCTTTAGCATTCAGGTCCCCTTCCTACAATTACTCTCTCACTTGGTTCCAAGGAGCTTTTCAAGTCTCGTTTCATTATCCCTATTTCTCCTCTCTCCTCCTTGCACATTCCTACTATTCCTCCAGGTTTTGGGGATTAAACGCTTATTTGAACCCCCTTCTTCGCATCCAACCTTTACTTTAATCAATAATTCTTGATATTTACACATTCATATCTCTCTTTTCTCCTTCCTTAACTGATCCATTCAACATTACTAGCCTACCCCTTCATTTGCTCTAACCTCTATCACGATTCCAGTTTTATTACAATTTATTTCACCCCACCGGAAAAACGACACGTCCCACTGCTGAGGGGGGGAGAGGAGGGCAGGGTCTATGAAATAGGCAGGGGATTGCTGTTATTAAGCTATGTATCGCGGTTCTTGTGCTTCTCGCACTTGTATCATCCCGCACATATTTAAGCATCCCAGTTTTATACAGTTTTCTCTTATTCCTCTTTTTTAGATTAAATGTCATACAGAGAGAAGGAGTTACTAGCCATTGCTCCCGGCATTTTTTAGTGCCTCATACGACACGCAATGGCTTACGCGACCCCCCCCCCCCCCCCCCCCCCCCCCCCCCGAAACCCCGCATCTTTTCACTTCCCCATGGACATAGAAGAAATTAAAGAGGAACAACGAGTATTTAGGAAAAGGAGAAAAAACCTAGATGTATTGTTATATATATGCATGTGCGTGTCTGTGAGTGTGACCAAAGTGTAAGTAGTAGTAAGCAAGATATCCTGTTATCTGGCGTGTTTATGAGACAGAAAAAAGAAACCAACAATCCTACCATCTTGCAAAACAGTTACAGGTTTCTGTTTTCACAGTCCATCTGGAGGACGGTAGTACTTCCCTGGGTGGTTGCTGTCTACCAACCTACTGGCCTATAGAGATACATGTCTAGATACATATTGGTCCGCTCCGCGTTTGTTACTGGATTATAATGCGAAAAATCTCATCCAGTTCCTCAGCAGCTGGGGACACGTGCCCAAAAATACAGCAGGCATTACCTCCTCTGAACAGAGCGCCGAGTCTGCTGGAACAGGAAAACTAGCTACCATGGATCCCTAGTTCACCCCTGATGAGTCTTTTGGCCTTAGCTTCTTAAGGGAACTTTAGATGCACTCTTTCCCCTGAACAAGGGACTCTGTCTTTATGGTAACAAACAGATAATGATGGGCAATTTTCATTATTTTCTAGACTTTTTGGGAATCCCTGGAAAGTTGGCGGCTGCCCCTTTCTTCCTCCTTTGTGTAATTGGAGGTGGGTATCAGCAAGGTAGATGCAATGTTTAGTCCCAAACCACCTGCTTTGCCTGTTTGTCCAGGCTTGGAAGGGTGATCCATCTGGGGACACTTCTGGCTTGCCATCAGATCATGCATAGTTGGGGGTGGCTCTCTTACTGCTGGGCATCGGGCTGTTGTGAAGTCCTCTTGATAACGTTAGTAACCTCCTAATGTTTCGCCAATTTTTCCTTCGGATTTAAGGCACACAAGACCATTGTTACCCGAATCGGTCTGCTGCTTCACTGCCCACAAATGTCAGTGGAAAACGCCTTCCATCTTGAAACAAAAAAACTAATGGAAAAAGAAAATGATAAATAACACTCTACGAAAAATTAAGAATAATGACTTTGAGGATTTTACTTAAAATTTAAATATAATAAAAATGGCCTCTGGTTTGTGTTGGTGTAGTTGGCAGCAGAAGGTAAGGCCCTGGCACGATCTCTGATGGTATTGATGTAGGTTTCCTGGGCAGATCGGTAACACTCCGATGTTTTGGAATCTTCTCTACCACTTGGTTGGAGCACCACAAGTAGAATAAATAGGCCGGCCAGTAGTTGAATAATGTTAATAAGTCCCAATTAAACAAATGTCTGCTCCTTTATCTGGCGGTCTATCCTGGATGACCACGCCAGGAACAGAGCTGGTAATAAGAAAAAATAAAACTGGTTACCAATGGTTATGATAATATACAATTTAAGAATGAAAAGGAAGTGGTAAAAGTCAAAATCATTACTGGTAACCAGCAAACAAAAGAAAGAACGTACAGTAATACTCCTGGTAGACCACTTACCTGATCAGGAGAAGAGTGGGAGGTGAAGTAAGTGACTCTCCAAACTTCAACCCACACCAGAGTAAGGTCAAATACTACCAGGGTAGAAATTGAAACAATCAGACACCAGGAACTTGAGTTTCGACCCAGCCCGCTAGAGGGGGGGGGGGGAGTGCGCGACCGAAACTCGCTAATGGTTCTGGTTGCTGAACAACCCTTACCCACTTGCACCCACTTTTCCCTCACAACAAATACCCTGTGTTCGGCGAGAATAGCTGCGGCAAGTCGAAGGGCAACACCAGTGCGGAAGTCTGTGGGTCGGAGGCGTGTGCCCAAGGTAGGAGTTAGGAACAGAAAAAGTTCCCTGCATGAAGAGCTCTCAACTGCATGAGGCGGGCTTTTTCTTCCCTGACACAACTGAAGCATTCGGGCCCATCCAGTGCGATGTTTCGTTGTTGTTGGGGGAAGCGGTCTGGTTTCAGAGCCCGTTAGAATTATCCCAGATCATGCTCTGTCATTGAAACTTTTGGCCTGGACTTTCAATCTTTGTCCTAAGATGTTCAAGGAGAATCGCTGCTACAAGACTCTGTATACAACGCTTGAGGACAGAAAAGGCAGGTAGTGCAATGTGTGATGGACTTGCGGGACCATCTAATGCCTCCTAGTCTGGACATGGAAAGTTGTAGCAACTAGAATGGTCACTGCCCGTTTCTAGGTAAGGTTAAAGTACCTTTCAGTAAAAATCTTACTCAGCTATGCTGTCATATTCGTCGTGTGCAATATAGGGTTATCATATGAAGGTGCCACATCTTAGGAAATATGTCAACCTGGGCAGACTCAAGAACTTAGATGAGGAAGGTACGAGGCAATGATGAGGGTTGTCAAGATTGTCTATTTCGTATTGCATTCCATTCTCTTCAATCTTACCAATTGTGTTAATGGCATCGCTTCCCAGGGGGCTCCAAGCCAAGACGGTATTTGTAGATGCAATGACTGATGCTCCTGGGTAGTTTTGATCTTTACTGCCTCGATCACTTGTTGCCATAACTGAGATGGTTTCACATTTGGATAGATTCAGGATGAGACCCATTTCTGTCCCCGTGTCTAATCACCTGTGTAAGATCATCTAGGAGGGACTTTATTTTTTTTCCCCCTTTGTACCTCCCTAGTGTGCCGATCATCCAGGAACCATATATATAATATATATATATATATATATTATATATATATATAGGCCTTAGGACATGGATGTGTGATGGTCACCGGGCGCATGTTTAATCTTTTTTATAGATGGGGTTGAAATAGAAAGTAAATGCGAGGGTCTTGGCAAGAGGCGTGGAGTTAAAAGATAAAGAATCCACACATTAAAGTGGAGTTGTCACAAGTTGCTTTGCTGATGACACTGTGCTCTTGGGAGATTCTGAAGAGATGTTGCAGAGGTTGGTGGCATGAATTTGGTAGGGTATGCAAAGAAGAAAATTAAAAAGTGGTAAGGTTATGAGGATAACAAAAAGATTAGGTGATGAAAGATTGGATATCAGATTGGAGGGAGAGAGTATGGAGTTCTGTGGAGATAAAAAAACTTTGTCCTTGGAGGCAAAGAGGGGAATGTATGAGAGTATAGTTTTACCAACGCTCTTATAGGGGTTTGTGAAGCATGGGTGATAAATGTTGCAGCGAGGAGAAGCTGGAGGCAGTGGAGATGTCATGCTGAGGGCAATGTGTGGTGTGAATATAATGCAGAGAATTCGCAGTTTGGAAGTTAGGAGGAGGTGCGGGATTACCAAAACTGTTGTCCAGAGGGCTGAGGAAGGGTTGTTGAGGTGGTTCGGCCATGTAGAGAGAATGGAGCGAAACAGAATAACTTCAAGAGTGTATCAGTCTGTAGTGGAAGGAAGGCGGGGTAGGGGTCGGCCTAGGAAAGGTTGGAGGGGGGGGGTTTAAAGGAGGTTTTGTGTGCGAGGGGCTTGGACTTCCAGCAGCATGTGTGAGCGTGTTTGATAGGAGTGAATGGAGACAAATAGTTTTTAATAACTGGACGTGCTGTTGGAGTGTGAGCAAAGTAACATTTATGAAGGGATTCAGGGAACGGCAGGCCGGACTTGAGTCCTGAAATGGGAAGTACAGTGCCTGCACTCTGAAGGAGGGGGTGTTAATGTTGCAGTTTAAAAATGAGTGTAAAGCACCTTCTGGCAAGACAGTGATGAGTGAATGATGGTGAAAGTTTTTTTTTTTCGGGCCCCCCTGCCTTGGTGGGAATCGGCCAGTGTGTTAATATTATATATATATATTATATATATATATATATATATATATATATATATATATATATATATATATATATATATATATATATATAAATGTGGAGAAATTTTCTCCAGGAGGGGGTATCAGCCCCCTTCAGCCCCTTTCAGCCCTTTTCAGCCCTGAGGGGCCCAGCCCTCTCAGAAGCGGCAAATGTCTTGTTCACTGCTACAGCGAGTAATTGATAGCAGATGCAGTATGAGTATGGGACGTGGTCGCTTCGACCGACGCTTCTTGCAGTGTTGCAAAGTGTAGTTTAATAAGAGACAGTACATCTCTTACCTTAGCAGGACAATTAAGGAAAATCCTGCTCCCACTTTAATACCATGGTAAAAATAGTGGACATTGTTGTCTATGCTTAAGACAGCAAGAATCAAACATTCTGCTTTGCTTCATCGAGGAAGTGGCAAGGAAGCAAAAGTACTAGGTCAGCTTTTCGTTTGTGCTAGGGGAGTAACGGCGTGGGGTGCTGTGGCGTCTTCAGATTACTTTTCACTCTACTGAGAGTGACACTGACGCCAGGATAACCAACAAAGAACACTGATCTGTGCGTTAGTGTGAACAAATATCTCATAAAACACAATGAACACTTAAGAGAAGTGTGATCAGCTTCTTTAGTGATAAGATTGTGAACAATAAAGACAAATCTTGTGGAACATAGTGTACCAGTGTGCATCTTCCTAGACTATGGAAGATGTGGACATCCAAGGACACTTCAGCTTCTATCAAGTCACCGATACCTGTCGAAGGTGTGAAGAACACCATAGCTCACGCTACAAGAGCAAGGTAGGTTACGAATTTCTTGCAGTACGGGGGACTGCGCAGTTCTTGAGTAGCAAGGAGTTTGTAATCAACCTATAGTCGGCAGTAAGGTGCGGACTTTTGAGTCCAAACAAGTACGTAATTTGTCAGCAATCAGTGAATGAAATATGCTGACATAACACCCCCTAGAGGTAATTTATAATCTTACAAATTATAACTCTTTACACTCCGTTGAGAGATGACTTCGACAGCTTCTCAAGACCTCGTCTGCAGGGGCGGCTGTGTAGACGATGAGTTGTCTTTCTAAGTTAAGTTTTCACTGTTTAAACTTATCTGATAACCCATTTCTCAACAATATATATATATATATATATATATATATATATATATATATATATAATATATTTTATATTATATTATATATGTGTGTGTGTGTGTGTGGTTTTGTGGTGTGGTGCCGAATAGACAGAACTTGCCCTCTTGGCTTAAATAGCAACGCTCATCTTGTCATATAGGGGCAAGTGAAAAATTTGTGTATGCAATAAATTTTGCCAAAATCATTCTGAACCTAACGAAAAAATATATTTCACTGTGTTTGTTTAGTATTAAATTATTGTAAACAAATCTAAAATATATTTAGTTGGGTTAGGCTAAAATAAATTGTTCTTGTTATAGTTAGGTTAGGTTTAAATTTTCTAAGATCTTTTGGAGAAAAATTAAATTTTTAAATTAACATTAATTAAAAAAAATCTTTAAAAGTATAAGGAAAATTTTGAAAGGGTTTTTTTAAATGAGTTCTTGCTAATTGACCAGTTTTTCATATTTTGGACAATATATATATATATATATATTTTATATATATAATATATATATATATATTTTTTATATATATATAATTTTTATATATATATATATTATTATATATATATATAATATATTTTTATATATATTGTTTCGTGCGTGTGTTCAGTGGCCTGGTGGTAAAACTCCGCTCAC
>NC_069446.1:37134209-37154791 GCF_026875155.1 Cherax quadricarinatus | reverse complement strand
AATAAAGGTGGGGGGAAAAAACAGAACTTTGTGGGCCTTAAAATTTCAAAATAACAGGAATGGGGGAAAAAGAACATTTGATGGTGCCATAAATTTTTAAAAATAACAGGAATGGGGGAACGCAAAACATTGATGGTGCATGAATGAATCAAAAGTAACAGGAATGGAGGGAACAACAGAACATTGATGGTGCCATGAATGTACAATATAACAGGAATGGAGGGAAAAGAACATTGATGGTGCCATTGAATCATTCAAAGTAACAGGAATGGAGGGGAAGACAGCGAACATTGATGGTGCCATGAATGTATCAAAATAACAGGAATGGAGGGAACAACAGAACATTGATGGTGCCATGAATGTATCAAAATAACAGGAATGGAGGGAACAGCAGAACATTGATGGTGCCATGAATCAATCAAAGTAACAGGAATGGAGGGAACAACAGAACATTGATGGTGCATAATTATCAAAATAACAGGAATGGAGGGAACAACAGAACATTGATGGTGCCATTAATCAATCAAAGTAACAGGAATGGAGGGAACAACAGAACATTGATGGTGCCATTAATCAATCAAAGTAACAGGAATGGAGGGAACAGCAGAACATTGATGGTGCCATTAATCAATCAAAGTAACAGGAATGGAGGGAACAACAGAACATTGATGGTGCCATGAATCAATCAAAGTAACAGGAATGGAGGGAACAACAGAACATTGATGGTGCAATGAATGAATCAAAGTAACAGGAATGGAGGGAACAACAGAACATTGATGGTGCCATGAATCAATCAAAGTAACAGGAATGGAGGGAACAACAGAACATTGATGGTGCCATGAATCAATCAAAGTAACAGGAATGGAGGGAACAACAGAACATTGATGGTGCCATTAATCAATCAAAGTAACAGGAATGGAGGGAACAGCAGAACATTGATGGTACCATTAATCAATCAAAGTAACAGGAATGGAGGGAACAACAGAACATTGATGGTGCCATTAATCAATCAAAGTAACAGGAATGGAAGGAACAACAGAACATTGATGGTGCCATTAATCAATCAAAGTAACAGGACATGGAGGTGATGATGGGGTCGGGCTGCTGCTGAAAGGACAACCAATTGTACAACTTTCTTTGGTTATGGCAACGTTTGTTTTTAAGTCAAGTCTGACGACAAAATTTAGATAATATATTAACCTAATTACTTACTAGAATATTTCAGTACATTCCCGTAAGTCATGCAGTGCTCGCGTGTCAAACTCAGTTTCCTATTTGCTTTGGATGTTGACATTTTCAGCTAAATTTGGAAGAAGATGCCACATAACTGCGTGAACAGCATTGATAACTTTTATTATATTTGTGCAGAACTGACTTTTCCCTCGCAACAAACAACAGTGGAAGCTTCGTGGTGGCTGAAGTTGCTTGTACTGCAGCAACAACGAGGCTACACTAAGTATTGCTGTTTTCTTTGTGAATAGGATATCCGGACGAGGACTTGTTGTTACCCTGACACTCAATGAATTCTTGAACAAAAAATGTTCAAGAATCGAGCAAGATTTTGTTACAATTCTTACACGTTAAAGTAATGGACAAAACGGCGGCAGCAGTGAAGAACCTCGGTGGTGAATATTTTAGGGGGCCCAGCAACACAAGAAGCCAGCACGAACGAGCGAAACGCTTGTTAGAAAGGGCCTCAGCTACTTCAAACACTTGAGCTATGAGCAATTGAATTATTTATTTAAATGTTATATCCTACCTTAATTAATATAACTATTCAAAATTATATATAAAGCAATATGTTACGATTTTAAGCTAATATCGCCTAATATAAGCAATATAAAATTTTACTGAACAGGTAATTACATTATATTCAATGTGACCCATTCAGGGGTCGCATAGTGGCCAGGTTAAGGTCAGCAAAAAGAATCAGCATCATGGCGACAGGTATAGTATCAGCCAAATGATCAGCATGGTGGACCAGGTTTTAGAATCAGCAATATGAGTCAGCATGCTGCCAGGTTAGCATCAGCAATTAGAGGTACATGATGGGCCAGGTTAGATCAGCATTAAGGTCAGCTTGCGTTGACCAGGTTAGATCAGCAAATATGAGTCAGACTGGCTGGCCAGGTTAGATACAGCAATATGACGTCAGCATGCTGACCAGGTTAGATCAGCAATATGAGTCTGCATGATGGCCAGGTTAGATCAGCAAATGAGTCACAGCATGGTGAACCAGGTTTAGCATCAGCAATATGAGTCAGCATGGTGACCAGGTCTTGATCCACGCCAATAGGTGTTTCAGCAGGCTGTCCAGGTTTGATCTGCAATAAGAGTCAGCATGTGACAGGTTAAATCATCGGACTGTCAAATGTGAGTCCAGGTCAGCAGGTCAAGTCCGCCTGGGACTGTTCTAACTTATTTTAGTTATTATCATTTCTTTGTTTTTTATTTTTGGTTTACCAATAAGTGTTCTTAATTATCCTCAGTGTATTACAAGTAATTTATAATAACCAGGGATACCAGTTTTAGTTCACCTTGATGATCATCAAAGAGCATGAATCGCTGCACTCAAGGTCATTCTTACGTTAACCTTGATGTTCTTCAAGGGCTCAACGCTGCAACAAGACTTCGTTCTGACAGTCACCTTGTTGATCATCAAGGAAGCTTCAACGCTGCATCAAGTATATTCTTACAGTTCACCTTGCTTGATCATTCAAGGAGCATCAACCGCTGCATCAAGAATCTATTCTTTTCAGTTACTTCACCTTGTTGATCATCAAGAGATCAACGCTGCATCAAGATCATTCTACAGTTCACCTGATGATCATTCAAGGAGCATCAACGCTGCATCTTGATCATTTCTTAAAGTTGGCAACTTTGCGTAAATAGTCCAGCCATTCCTCTCTTCATATCGCCTCATTTCTCTAACTCGTCATAGAGAAACTTTAACAAGTTTGTTTGAAGCAGGATTTGCCAATCTCTTTAACCATGTTGGTTGTTGTTGCTTTTTTAACACGCTACATTCCAGGTGTTTGTTTATTACTGCTACATTCCAGGTGTTGATTATTAATACCTGACTTCATTCCAGTGTGTAGTTATTAACCTGCTACATTCCAGGTGTTATTATTAAACTCGTTACTTTCCCAGGTGTGTTTATTAACCTGCTACAATTCCATGTGTTATTTATGTTCCTGTTTCATTCTAGGTGGTTGTTTATTAACCGTTACATTCCAGAGTGTGGTTTATTAACCTGCACTACATTCCAGGTGTTGTTTATTAACTGCTACATTCCAGATGTTTTTTATTAACTCCGCATTACATTCTGGTGTTTGTTGTTTATTAACCCGTTACATTCCAGGTGTTGTTTAATAACCTGCTACATTCTGGTGTTGTTATATTAACCTGCTTCACTTCCAGAGGTCTATTATTAATCCGCTTACATTCTGGTGTTGTTTTATTAACCGCATACATTCCAGGTGTTGTTATTCAACTCCGCATGCATTCCAGGTGTTGTTATCCTAACCCGCTGCATTCGTTTGGGAAGGGAGTCTTACAGGCCATCAGCGAGTGTCAGTAAGGGTGTCACCAGTTATGTAACAGTCAGTGAGTGTCAGTAAGATGTCACCAGTTATGTACAACATCTTTTCACTGTTGGACGGAGTTTCTGGAGTGATGCAATCTCAACTTCCTGGAGATATATGCCACTCTAATCGTACTCTAGCTGATGCACTCTCAACTCCTGGAAAGCTGATGCACTCACAACTTCCTGAGCTGATGCCTCTCACAACTTCCTGGAGTGATGCACTCACAACATACCAAGGAGATACAGTGATCAATTTGATGTACATTGTAACACTAGAGATAGAGTCCACCTTAGGGGAGGACTCATGCAGACTCCTGGAGCACACTGGTCCGTGTAAGGCACGCTGTACCTTCAGGTTAGTGGGGAAACCCCCCACCCCCCGCCCCAAGAAGACATCGGGAAGCGATCGGATGGATTCCTCGGATACATGAAACTTTGGGAAGGTTGTTGTTAGAGGCTAACCCTTGGGGACGTGGTGAAGGGTGAGTCATCCGGACTCGAGCGCATCGCGATGGATTCCTGGATACTTGATTCAAGGGGAATCCTTCCGTTCGCTCCCGGATGTCTTCCCCTTCCCACTAAACTAAGGTCGGCGGTGCCTCAGATGTTCTGATTTTAATAACCACCTCCCAGAGTAAGGTTAAGTGGTTGTTGTGACCACCCCTCCGCAGAGTAAGGCTTAAGTGGTTTGTTTGTGATACCTTAACAGTAAAGGTACCGTGGTATGACACCATCCACCAGTAGGTAAGTGGTTTGTGACATCTCCCAGGGAGCTAATACCTGCTGACTGTGTGTGTGTGTGTGTGTGTGTGTGTTGTGTGCGTGTGGGAGCTGTGTGTGTGTGTTGTGTGTGTGTGTGTCGTGTCGTGTCGTGTGTGTGTGTTGTGCTGAACTCACCTAATTGCTTCTCATCTAATTGTGGTTGCACAGGGTGTGGGTCGGAGACTCAGCTACTGGCTCCCGCCTCTTCATGATCGCTTACTAGGTCCTCCCTCAATTGCTTCCTGGCTGGTGGTGAGGGTGTTGGTATGGCGCGGAGGTGTTGCTACTTCACAACTTCCTGGAGCTGATGCACTCACATCCTCCTGGAGCTCGCACAGCATCACAATCTTCCTGGAGTGATACTCTACATCCTCCTGGAGCTGACGCACTCACAACTTACTGGAGCTGATGCAGAGTAAATGTAACAGACTAGACAGTGATGTTAGTAGATGTCACTGTTAGGTACATACAGCTCAGTGACTGTTAGTAAGTGTAACCAGTTATGTTAACAGCTCAGTGCTGGTAGTGGGACACCTCCCTGAGTAAGGATGGTAATGGTGTGGTCATCTTCCGAGTAAGGTATAAGTGGGTGAAACCTTCACAGAGTAAGAGTTAGTGGTGTGACACCTCCTAGAGTTAGAGTAAGGTTGCGTGTCCTGGAGATGTTTGCTCTCTTCTAACTTCCCTGGAAAATCTAGTACCTTAATTTAAGCCACAAAATATCCTATCTTGATCCAGACCATTCGTAGTAGATCATAATTTTTTTCATGCTCAGTCCTCTCCCTATTCCAGTTAATCATCAAAGGCTTTATGAAAGTGCTGGAGAAAAAAATGGCTCTCAATCTGCTCTGTGGTGCATCAATGACTCCATCACCCTCACCAACAAGTACATCACCAGCAAGGGTATCTAGTGTGGAATGGGAGGAGTTCAGCAGTTACATAAACTGGTACTCACCTAGTTTTCTCACCTAGTTGTGGTTGCAGGGGTGGGTACATAGCTCCTGGCCCAATCCCGAAGGGACTGTTCAATGCCTCCCAGCTTACATAAGGAGGGATTACCAATAGGACCCCTAGCCGTCTTCCAAGCAGGCATGGACAAGCACCTAAAGTCGGTACCTATGACCAGCGGGCTGTGGCTCGTAAGTTGGATTTGTGAGTGGCATGAACCTCCAGGAGGTTGTGGTGGCCTATGACCTCCAGGAGGTTGTGTGTGCATGACCTCCTGGTGTTGTGAGTGGCATGACACGCACCACCTCCTCCACCCTCCAGAAAACCGTCGAGAACAACGAAATTGACAGGGAAACCCGTCCAAAAACAATGATATATGGAACAGGGAAAACCCGTCCAGAACCAATGAAATATGACGGGAAACCCGTCAAGAACAAAGAATATTACAGTTGAAACCCGTCCAAGAACAATGAAACATTGACAGGGAAAACCCGTCCAGAAAATGTAAATATGACAGGGAAACCCGTCAAAACAAGAAATATTACAGTGTAAACCCCGTCCAGAACAATGAAAATTATGACAGGGAAAACCCGTCCAAGAACAACGAAATATTACAGTGAAAAACCCCGTCCAGATCTATGAAATATGACAGGGAACACCTCGTCCAGAACATATGAAATATTGACAGGGAAACCCATCAAAACAAAAAGAAAATTACGGTGAAACCCGTCCAGAACAATGTAATATATGACAGGGAAACCCGTTCAAAACAAAAAGAAAATTTTAAGTGAAACCCGTCCTGAACATGAAATATGGACAGGGGAAACCCGTCCAGAACAGTGTATGTGTTAATCAACTGGTGACATCTTACTGACACTCACTGAGCTGTTACCATAAACTGGTGTGACATCTTACTGACACTCACTGAGCTGTTACATTACTGGTGACATCTTACTGAGTCACTGAGTGTTACATAAACTGGTGACATCTTACTGACACTCACTGAGCTGTTACATATCTGGTGACATCTTACTGACACTCCACTGAGCTGTTACATTTACTGGCAGGTGGACACCTTACTGACACACGATATGAGCGGTTACATAACTGGTGAACATCTTAATGACCACTCACTGAGCTGTTACATAACTGGTGACACCTTACTGACACACGCCTGAGATGTTACCATAACTGTGGATTGTGTGTATGTGTGTGTGACTTATTCACTGTGAGGAGATGATACCTAGCTCCTCTGCATGGATGTATCTAATGTTTTTCCAAAAATGGTGGCATTTTCTATGGACGGCAGAAAACAATTTTTCCTAACTCTTTCTGTCTTAATGATGTGTGTACTCACTCGATTTGTGCTCACCGTATTTGTGGTCTGCAGGGGTCGTGTCCTAGTCCTGGCTCCGCCTCTTCACCGGTTTTGCTACTTGGCCCTCTCTCTCCCCGCTCCATGAGCTTTACCAAACCTCGTCTTTAAAACGTGTGTATGTTTCCTGGCCTTCCACTAACGTCATTTCTAGGCTTATTCCACTTGCTTACAAAATATATGTCTGAAGAAATATTCCTACTATCTCTCTGCTCATTTGTTTCTTTCAACTTCCAATTGTGGCCTCTGTTTCTGTGTCCCTCCCTGGAACATCCTTGTCCCTTGTCCACCTTGTCTTTCCACGCAGTATTTTATCTGTCGTTTTTTGTCTCCCTGACCCTCCTGTCCTCCAGTGTCGTCAGGCCGATTTAACTTAATCTTTCTTCATAGGGACTTTCCCTTAGCTTGGAATAACCTTGTTGCAAACCTTTGTTCTTTCTCTAGTTTCTTGACGTGCTTTTATCAAGTGGGGTTACAAACAGGTGCTGCACTGACTCCAGTATGGGCCTGACATTACACGGTGTACAGTGTCTTGAAAGATTCCTTACTTGGTGTCGGATGCTGTTCTCTCAGGTTTGCCAGGCGCCCATATGCTGCAGCAGGTTATCTGTTTGGATGTGTGCTCCGGAGACATGCTCGGTTGTTATACTCACCCCAAGATCGTCTCCTTGGTGAGGTTTGCAGTTTTTGGCCACCGAGGCTTTACTCTGCTGTGGTCTTCTGTGCCCCTTCCCTATTTCATGGGACTTTGCAATTTGGCTGGATTAAATTCGAGAAGCCATTTGCTGGAAGGTGTCAGTTGCCAGGTCTCTTTGTAAGTCTGCCTGGTCTCACAGATTTAATTCTCCTCTTTAACTTCACATCTCTGCAAAACAGGGACACTTCTGAGTCTACCCTTCCGTCATGTCGTTCACTATTACCAAAAATAGCACCTGGTCCTAGGACGACCCCTGTGGGACCCCGCTCGT
Source organism: Cherax quadricarinatus (assembly GCF_026875155.1). Lineage (NCBI taxonomy): Eukaryota > Metazoa > Arthropoda > Malacostraca > Decapoda > Parastacidae > Cherax > Cherax quadricarinatus. The sequence continues at coordinate 37,147,152 of NC_069446.1, read as the reverse complement.
CATCAGGTTGCCCTGTGATACATAACTTTCGTACCATGACTCGTTGTTGCCTCCTGTAGGTATTTCTGATCATTGCAGTGCCCTTCATGTTTATATGCGCCGATGCTCTAGCTTATGCATAATCTCTTGTGTGGAACTGTGTCAAAGGCCTTCTTGCAGTCAAGAAGATTCAATCAACCCAAAACCTCTCTCTCTTGTTTGCTTCTGTTATTTATCATAAAACTCCAGTATGGTTTGTGACACGGATTTGCCTTCAGTGAATCCGTGACTGGTTGGCATTTATATACCTGTTCCGTTTTCCAGGTGCTCCACTCTCTCCCCTGATAATTTTCTCCATAATTTTGCATACTATACACGTCAATGACACAGGCTATAGTTTAGTGCCTCTTTCTGTCTCCTTTTTTGAAAATGGGAACTACATTTGCCGTCTTCCATACCTCAGGTAGTTGCCCAGTTTCCAGGGGTGTGTTGAAGATTGTGGTAAGTGGTACGCACAACATATCTGCTCCCTCTCTAAGGACCCACGGAGAGATGTTGTCCGGTCCCATTGCCTTTGAGGTATCGATGTCCCTTAGCAGTTTCTTCACCTCCTCCTCATCTGTATGTATGTCGTCCAACACTTGTTGGTGTATTCCTTGTTGGTGTCCCCTTTGGTCTGTCCCCCCAGAGTCCTTCCTGTCTCTACTGTAAATACTTCCTTAAATCTCGTGTTGAGCTCCTCACATACCTCTTGATCGTTTTGGTCTTCCTATTATTTCTGTTTCCCTTGGGAACAAAACTTTCCTCTGCCTCCTTGCACTTCGTTGCCACATATTCCATCATCTTTTTTTACTGATTTTCCTACCATTTCTCTGTCCCACTGAACCCCTGCAGGAAGTTTCTCATACCTGTGTAGTCCCCCCTTTTATAGTTTGGCCTGTCCCCTTCAGTTCCTGTTACCTTCTCCACTTGTAACTCTACTATATAGTCAAAACTCAGAACCACATGATCGCTAGCTCCAAGGGGCCTCTCGTAAGTGATGTCCTAAATGTCTGAACTGCTCAGGGTGAACACAAGATCCAGTCTTGCTGGCTCATCCTCCCCTCTCTCTCTGGTTGTGTCCCTGACATGTTGATGCATGATTTTTCAAGTACCACACCATCATCTTGGCCTCCATGTTTCGGGACCCCATGGGCTCCAGGTTTTCCCGTCGATCTCCCTGTGGTTGAAATCGCCCATTACCAGTAACTTTGCTCTGCTCGAGTGAGCTCTTCTTGCCACCTCAGCCAGTGTGTCCACCATCCACCTGTTGTTTTCTTCGTATCCTCTCTTGGCCTCCTGCAGTTCTGTGGTGGGTTATACATCAAATCCAATGACTACTTTATGTTCTCCGGACTGAATTGTACCTACAATGTAGTCTCTTTCTCCAATCTTTTCCATGCCTTCCATTTCCTCAAATCCCCATTGGTGTTTTTGAGCAGTGCAACCCCTCCTCCCCCCCCTACTCTATCTTCCTCAGGATCTGATATCCTGTTGGGAAGATTGTGTCTGTTATTGTCTCAGCGAGTTTTGTTTCTGTGACTGCAAAGATTCTGGGGATTTTTAAACTAAATTTTTCTTTCCCCACCCTCATTTTTTTTTCTTTTATTCCATCCGCGTTTGTGTACCAAACCTTTGTTTCTTTTTATCATTGTGGGCATGAAAGTAAAATTGGGGTTGGGGGAGCGAGAGCCTTGGGGGGGGCCCTATATGGGGCTGGGGGTTGGTAGGGGGGGGTTTGTTTTGGGGGGGTTGGGCCCAAAATTTCCCAAAGGGGACAGCTGTTTGGGGTGAGGTTTGGGGATAGGGGGGTTGGTGCAAGGGAACAGTGAGGGGGTTTTGTAGTATAGGTTGCCCCATTTTGCGTTGGGAATGTCGGGGGGTGTGTTTTGTTTTGTGTGTGTGTGTTGTGTGTGTGTGTGGGTTGTGGGGTGGGGTTTGTGTGTGTGTTGTGTGTGTTGTGGGGTTTTTTGTTTTTTTTTTAAAGGGGTGTGTGTGTTTTGTGTGTGTTTTTTATGTAAGTTGGGGTTGTTTTTTTCCTTTATTTGTTTTTTGGGGGTAATGTTTGTTTTGTTTTGACTTTTTTTCATTTGGAATTTTTCCCTTGTTGTTCCCTCCTTTCCGTTACTTTGATTAATTCAGGGACCATAAATGTTCTCCCTTTTCCCCTCCATTCCTGTTACTTTAAATTATTCAGGGGCCACCACCCAATGTTCTGTTGTTCCCTTCCTTTCCCTGTTACTTTTTTTGATTCAATGGCCCCAAATCAATGTTTTTTGTTTTTTGTTCCCTCCCATTTTCCTTTTTACCCGGGGATTTGGATTCTTTTGGCACCATAATTTTTCTGTTTTCCCTCCTTTTCCTTTTTCTTTAAATTTTTAAATGGCACCATAAATTTTTGGGTTTTTCCCCTCCATTCCTTTTACTTTGAATCATTCATGGCACCATAAATTGTTTTTGTTGTTCCCTCCATTCCGTTATTTTTAAATTTCATTCTGGCACCATCAATTTTTCTGTTTTTCCCCTTTTTTCCATTCCTGTTATTTTAAATTCTTTCAGGGCCCCATCAATGTTCTGTTTTCCCCTTCCATTCCTTTTACTTTAAATTCATTCATGGCACCACAATTTTTGGTTTTTCCTCCTTTTCCCTGTTACTTTAAATCATTCTTGGACATTTAATATGACTTTCCTTCCCGTATTAAATTCGGGAAAATTTTTTCCTTTTTAAATTTTTATCACATTTCCCTTTCACTGGGGCTTTTTATTTTTCTCCCCGCCCCCTGGAAGTTTTCCCAAACAATTCCTGTTTTTTCTTGCTCACTTCCAAGTAAAAATTTAAAATTATTTAAATTAAATTTATAATGTAAAAATTTAAAAAAATTTTGTAATAATTATAATGTAAATAAATTATAATGTAATTTATAATGTTTTAAATTAAAAATTTTGAAAAAAGAATAATTTTTAAATTTAAATAAAAAGGTGTTGAGCAGACCGGGTAAAGTGTGCAGTTTAATTTTAAAAAAATACTGTTTTATTCATTTAATTATTCACTTTAAAAAGGTTAAAAAAAAAAAACCCTTTAAAATAAATCGGGGGAACACAGATAGACTCCGGGATACATAAAACCTGGGAAGACTTAGTGTAGGGAAATTTGGGAAATGTAGGATAGGAAGTTTTGGATAGGGAAAAAATGTAGGAAAGGGAAAATGGGAAGGAAAAAATTCTGGGGGGGACCCCAGATAAACTCAGGTCCCGGCGGGCCCTCCCCCCCCCCAAAACCAAAACCCTTTTTTGTGGGCTGCAGAAAAAAATATTTAAGTTCCCAAAAATGAGAAAAAAACAAAATTTCTCCGATATGGGGAAACCTGAAAATTAAAACTTCGGTCAAAAAAAAATTCCCCTTTTACCCAAAAAAGAGCGAAAAAACCAAAATCCCAAAAACCTGGGGGAGTGGGTCATGTCGGAGGATCCCATTCAAGGACCAAAAACATTGGGATCAAACACATTTTGCTACAAAAAAGACAGGAGGTAATAAAAAACCTTCAAAACCCGGGGCCAAGCCCCCTTTATTTTACCCTCTTCAGGTCGCTTGTTCTATCTAGGCTGGAATTTTTTGCAAAACCAAAAAGCAAACCTTTTTAAGGCAGGGGAAATTGCTGAAACCCCAGAAAATGTACAAAACCTTCACGGCGCGCATAACGGAGATAAAACACCTCAATTACTGGGAGCGCTTGAGGTTCCTGAACCTGTACTCCCTGGAACGCAGGCGGGAGAGATACATGATTATATACACCTGGAAAGTCCTAGAGGGACTAGTACCGAACTTGCACACGAAAATCACTCACAACGAAAGCAAAAGACTCGGCAGACGATGCAACATCCCCCCAATGAAAAGCAGGGGTGTCACTAGCACGTTAAGAGACAATACAATAAGCGTCAGGGGCCCGAGACTGTTCAACTGCTTCCCAGCATACATAAGGGGGATTACCAATAGACCCCTAGCCGTCTTCAAGCAGGCACTGGACAAGCACCTAAAGTCGGTACCTGACCAGCCGGGCTGTGGCTCGTACGTTGGATTGCGTGCAGCCAGCAATAACAGTCTGGTTGATCAGGCTCTGATCCACCAGGAGGCCTGGTCACAGACTGGGCCGCGGGGGCGTTGGCATATATAAATATATATATATATATATATATATAATATATATATATATATATATATATATATATATATATATATATATATATATATATATATATATATATATATATATATATATAGTTGGATTAGGCTAAAATAAATTGCGCATGTTATAATACCGTTCTTTTGAAACAAAATTATTAATTTTTAAATTAACATAAATGAAAAAATGTATCTTTAAACGTATAAGAGAAAATTTTAGAAATTGTGGGACCCAAAGCCTCGGAGAAGTGGATGAAAGGCTTCAAGGAAGAATATGTATTTGAATTTCTTCCTTAAGCCGTTCGAATATTCTACTTCTCCTACCACCCCATCTTTTTATTCTTTTTTACCAATAGTTATGTTTTATTACATAATATGGTACAAAAGTTTTAAGAGATACATTGCTGATATGAGGATGGCATATAGGGTGCGAGAGATACATATTTATTTATTATCACACTGGCCGATTCCCACCAAGGCAGGGTGGCCCGAAAAAGAAAAACTTTCACTATCATTCACTCCATTACTGTCTTGCCAGAAGGGTGCTTTACACTACAGTTTTTAAACTGCAACATTAACACCCCTCCTTCAGAGTGCAGGCACTGTACTTCCCATCTCCAGGACTCAAGTCCGGCCTGCCGGTTTCCCTGAACCCCTTCATAAATGTTACTTTGCTCACACTCCAACAGCACGTCAAGTATTAAAAACCATTTGTCTCCATTCACTCCTATCAAACATGCTCACGAAATGCCTGCGGAAGTCCAAGCCCCTAGCACACAAAACCTCCTTTACCCCCCCCCCCCCCCTCCAACCTTTCCTAGCCGACCCCTCCCCCGCCTTCCTTCCATTACAGACTGATACACTCTTGAAGTTATTCTGTTTCGCTCCATTCTCTCCACATGTCCGAACCACCTCAACAACCCTTCCTCAGCCCTCTGGACAACAGTTTTGGTAACCCCGCACCTCCTCCTAACTTCCAAACTACGAATTCTCTGCATTATATTCACACCACACATTGCTCTCAGACATGACATCTCCACTGCCTCCAGCCTTCTCCTCGCTGCAACATTCATCACCCATGCTTCACACCCATATAAGAGCGTTGGTAAAACATACTCTCATACTTTCCCCTCTTTGCCTCCAAGGACAAAGTTCTTTGTCTCCAGAGACTCCTAAGTGCCCCACTCACCCTTTTCCCCTTTCATAAATTTCTATGATTCACCCTCATCTTTCATAGACCCATCCGCTGACACGTCCACTCCCAAATATCTAAAATACATTCACCTCCTCCTACTCTCTCCCTCCAATCTGATATCCAATCTTTCATCACCTAATTTTTTTTGTTATCCTCTAACCTTACTCTTTCCTGTATTCACTTTCAATTTTTTTTCTTTTGCACACCCTACCAAATTCATCCACCAATCCCCTGCAACTTCTCTTTAGAATCTCCAAGAGCACAGTGTCATCAGCAAAGAGCAACTGTGACAACTCCCCACTTTATGTGTGATTCTTTATCTTTTAACTCCACGCCTTTGCCAAGACCCTCGCATTTACTTCTCTTACAACCCCATCTATAAATATATTAAACAACCACGGTGACATCACACATCCTTGTCTAAGGCCTACTTTTACTGGGATATAATTTCCCTCTTTCCTACATACTCTAACTTGAGCCTCACTATCCTCGTAAAAACTCTTCACTGCTTTCAGTAACCTACCTCCTACACCATACACCTGCAACATCTGCCACATTGCCCCCTATCCACCCTGTCATACGCCTTTTCCAAATCCATAAATGCCACAAAGACCTCTTTAGCCTTATCTTTAAAAACTGTTCACTTATATTGTTTCACTGTAAACACCTGGTCCACACACCCCCTACCCTTTTCCCAAAGCCTCCTTGTTCATCTGCTATCCTATTCTCCGCTTACTCTTAATTCTTTCAATAATAACTCTACCATACACTTTGCCAGGTATACTCAACGACTTATCCCCCTATAATTTTTGCACTCTCTTTTATCCCCTTTGCCTTTATACAAAAGGAACTATGCATGCTCTCTGCCAATCCCTAGGGACCTTACCCTCTTCCATACATTTATTAAATAATTGCATCAACCACTCCAAAAAACTATTCCCCACCTGCTTTTTAAAATTTCTATCTTTATCCCATCAACCCCGCTGCCTTACCCCCTTTCATTTTACCTACTGCCTCACGAACTTCCCCCCACACTCACCTGGCTCTTCCTCACTCCTACAAGATGTTGTTCCTCCCTTTCCCTATACACGAAATCACAGCTTCCCTATCTTCATCAACATTTAACAATTCCTCAAAAAATTTTCCCCCCACTTCCCAATACCCCTTTAAATCTCCATTTAAAACTCTCCTCTCCTATTTTTAACTGACAAATCCATTTGTTTTTCCCAGGCTTTCTTAATTTTTTAATCTCACTCCAAAAAATTTTTCTTTTTTTCAAAAAAATTTTTTGATGAAGATTTAGACACTTATGCGCATAGGGAATTTTATTTAGGAAATTTTGCCACACAGTGCTTCATCAGTCCAAAAAAAAGGGAAGGCAAAGGGAGAGGAGGGAATGGGGTAAAATCCTCAACCGGGAGTCGAGTGTTCAGTCCATCAGTCTTGTAGAATGTACACATAGGGCCGTAGCTGGCTTATATACTGTATGAGGTGACGTGAAGCAGAGGGAGGCGGGGTCATAGTGGACCACCCCTGTCGAAGTGGTTTTCGTCCAAAAGGTTGAACAAGTGTTGAAGAAATTCTTTGTAACAAGACCCCATGATCGCCGTGTCTGACGTTGTGATGATTGGTTTGAAAAACCGACAAGTTGAAGATTGAGACACTTAAGCTAAGGGAATTTTTATTCAGGAAACGTTTCCTGAAAAAAAGATTCCGTATGCTGCATAAGTGTCCAATCTTCAATTGTCTTTTTTTCAAACCATTCGTCAAAAACTGCAACACGGCAGACATGGGGTTTTGTTACAAAAAATTTTTTCAACACTGTTAAACCTTTTGGGACGAAGACCTATTGATGTGGAGTACCCCTATGCCCCCGCCTCCTCTGTTTCACGTCCCCTCACTCATAATAAGCCACGTTAGGCCTATGCTGTACATTTTTAAAAATTTGAGGGAAAACTGAAACATCGACCCGGGTTGAGGACTGATTACCCATTCTCTCCTCTCCTTACCCCTTTCCCTTTTTGTTTTGGACTGATAAACCCACTTGGGCGAAACGTTTCCTGAATAAAGTTTCCCATATGCTGCAAAATGTCTCAATCTTCAACTTGTCTTTTTTTAAAACCCTTTTCATCAAAAAATTTGTTGATAACATCTCACCCACTCTCTCATTTGCTCTTTTTTACATTGCTTCACCCTCTCTTAACCTCTGTCTTTTTCTCCAATACTTTCCCCCTTGCATCATTCTATTTGGAAAAACTTCTCATAGCTAACTTTTTCCCCCTTTACTATCTCTTCCATCTCTTTCCCCACCAATCGCCCCTCCCCCCAGCCCCCATTTTCCCTGAAACCCTCAAATTTCTGCTGAACACTCAAACACTACTTTTTAAACCTCCCCCATCCCTCTTCGCCCCATTCCCTTGCTCTCATTACCCAATCTATCCCCAAAAGCGTTTATATCTTCCCTAATCCCTCCACTTTTTAGTTTAAAAAAACCTTCACCTATTTCCCCGATGCTTCTATTTCCTTGTACCCCATCTACCTTTTATTCAGTGTACACACTAGAAAGTGCGATATATCTGGGGCCCCCTCTAAAAAATGTCATCCTGAATCTACTAAACAGTTTTTTATCTACCAATACTAATCAACAAACTTTGTCATTTCGCCCTACACATATTTTTCCCTGATGCTTTATTCTCCTTGTATCCCTCTACCTTTTATTCAGTGTAGCTAAAAACTAGAAAGTGATCTGATATATCTGTGGCCCCTCTATAAACATGTCCCCTGAAGTCTATAAAACGTCTTTATCCCAATACATAATCCAAAAAAAACTACTGAATTTCCCCCCTCATCATATTTTTGTATACTTATTTATCCTCTTTTTTTTAAAATATGATTCCCTATAACTAAACCCCTTTCTATACAAGGGCTCCCTTTTTACTTTTTACACCTGGTTCCCCAAATTTACCTCCCACCCCCTCTCTAAAAGTTTCTCCTACTTTAGCATTCAGGTCCCCTACCACAATTACTCTCTCACTTGGTTCAAAGGCCCCTATACTTCACTTAACCTCCCAAAAATCTCTCTCTCTCCTCTGCATTCCTCTCTTTCCGGGTCCATTACACGCTTTTTATGACCCACTTCTCCATCCAACCTTTATTTTTAATCCCATAATTTTTAAAATTTACACATTATATTTCTTTTTCTCCTTCCATTAAAATTTCAACGTACCCTTCCCTTTTGCTCTAACTCTCTCAGATATCCGATTTAATCCCATTTATTTCCCCCCACCAAACCCCCCCTACCCCCTTCAGTTTGTTTCGCTTGGCCAGGACATCCAATTCTTTTCTTCATAACATCGCAATCTCTGTTTCTTGTCACCCGCACTAATCCACGCCATTTAAGCACCCCAAATTTTTTTAAAGTTTTTTCATTCTTTTTTAGTAAATGTCTACGGGAAAAGGGGTTACTAGCCCATTGCCCCCGGGCATTTTAGCGCCTCATACGACACGCAGGGCTTACGGAGGAAAGATTTTTTTCCATTTCCCCCATGGACAATGAAGAAATAAAGAGGAACAAGAGCTATTTAGAAAAAGGAAAAAAAAAACCTAGATTTATTATATATATATGCATGGGGGGTGTCTGTGAAGTGGACCAAAGTGTAAGTAGGGTGCAAGATATCCCTGTTATCTAGCGTGTTTTATGAGACGAAAAAAAAACCCAAAGCTTTTCCTACCATTTTGAAAAACAGTTACAGGTTTCTGTTTCACATCATGGGGGGAAAGACGGAGTATTCCTTTGGGGGGTTTTGCTTTTCCCCAACCTACTCCCTATAGAGTACATGTCTATACATATTGGCTGCGTTTGTTCGTTTTTTAATGCGAAAATCTCATCCGTTCCTCAGAGCTGGGCACTGCCCAAAAATACAGGGGGGCTTCCCCCCTTTAAACAGCAGCGCCGAGTCGCCCCGGAACAGAAAATAGTATCCATGGATCCCTAGTCACCCGAGAGTCTTTTGCCCAGCTTTTAAAAACTAGATGCCTCTTTCCCCATGGGAACAAACCCTATAATGATGGGAATCTCTTTTTCAGACTTTTTTGGAACCCGAAGCGGGGGTTTTTTTTCCCCTTTTTCCTCCCTTGGGTATTGGGGGATGGGTTCAGCCAAGGTGATGCAATGTTTGTCCCAAACCACCTGGTTCCCTGTCCAGGCTTTAAGGGGGATCCCTCGGATCTTTGCTGCCATCGTCTGCTAGTTGGGGGGCTCTTTACTGTGGGGGACCGGCGTTGTTTGGGGTCCTCTTGATAGCGTTTGTAACCTCCCAAGTTCGCATTTTTCCTTGGATTTTTGGCACACGCCATGGTACCCAAACGGGGCTCTGCTTCCTGCCCAAATGTCAGTGGAAAAAGCCTTCCTTGAACAAAAAAATAATGGAAAAAAATAAATAAAGAAACCTCTACGAAAAATAAGAATAATGAGTTTTGAGGATTTTCTTGAAATTTAAAAAAAAAAAAAATGGCCTTGGTTTTTGGGTTTGGGGTAGTTTGGGGAGCAGTTGGTAAGGCCCTGGACAGATCTCTGTGTTAAAGATGTAGGGTTTTCCTGGGAGATGGGAACACTCCGATGTTTTTGGGAAATTTTTCCCACCACTTGGTTGGAGCACCACAAGTAGAAAAAATAAGGGGGCCGGAGTAGTCGAATAAAAGTTTAAAAAGTCCAATTAAAAAAATGTCTTTTCCTTTATTGGCGTCTATCCTGGAGACCACGCCCGGAACACAGCTGGGAAAAAAGAAAAAAATAAACTGGTTCCAATGGGTTTTATAATATAAAATTTAAGAATGAAAAGGAGGGTAAATGTCAAAATCTTACTGGTAACCACAAACAAAAGAAAGCACGAACAGTAATATCCCGGAACCACCTTACCTGATCGGAGAAGGTGGAGGTGAATGACTCTCCAAAATTCAACCCCAAAACCAGGTAAGGTCAATATTTCCAGGAGTAGAAAAAAGAAACAAATCAGACACCGGGAAATAGGTTTCGACCCAGGGGCCCCCTAGAGGGGGGTGGGAGTGCGGGGGACGTAACTCGCTAATGGTTCCTGGTTGCCTGAAAAAAACCCTTACCCCCTTGCACCCCCTTTTCCCCCACAACAAAAACACCTGTGTTCGGCGAGAATACTGCCGGCAAGTCGAAAGGGGAACACCATGCGGTTTTTCTGTGGGGCGAGGCGTGTGCCAAGGGAGGAGTTAGGAACAGAAAATTCCCTGCATGAAGGCTCTTTACTGCCAGGAGGGGGGGTTTATTCTTCCCCCGAAACACAAAGAATTGTTGAGGGTTTCCTCCACTATCGGGGGCCCTCCCAGTGCGTGTTCGTAGTTGTTGGGGGGAAGCAGGTTGGTTTCAGAGCCTTTAGATTATCCCCCAATCAGGCTCTGTCATTTAAAAATTTTGGCCCCGGGCTTCTATTTGTCCCTAAGATGTTCAAGGAAAATCGCTGCTACAAGACCTCTGGAACAACGTTGGGACAGAAAGGCAGGTATCAATGGGGTTGATGCGGACACTAATGCTCCCAGTCTGACTGGAAGGTAGAATGGGTTTTACTGCCCGTCTTCTAGATAAGGTTAAATACTTTCGTAAAAAAATTTTTCAGTTTTTCTGTCATATTCGTCGTGCAATAAGGGGTTTTCATTGAAGGTGCACATCTTAGGAAAAAATGTCAACTGGGGCCCCGACTAAGATTAGTGAGAAGGTCGAGGGATCGTGGGTGCAAAATTCCTATTCGTTGTTCCCTTCTCTTCAACTCTTACAATTGTGTTAAGGCATCGTTCCCAGAGGTGCCCAAGCAAACGCTATTTTTAGATGCAATGACTGAGACCTGGTAGTTTTGATCTTACTGCCTCGATCACTTTTGCATAACGAGATGGTTTCACATTTGGTAGATTTAGGATGAGACCCATTTTCTGTCCCCGGTCATCACCTGTGTAAAATCATCTGGAGGGACTCCCTTTTTTTCCCTGCTATTTTTGCCATATCAGGAAAATTTTTAATATATTTTTTTTTTTAAAATTTTTATTAAATAATATTTTTTATTTTTTTTTATTATTTTATTTTTAAAATTTTTTATTTATATATATATATATATTAAAAAAAATTTTATATTTATTTATATTTTATATATATATATATAAAAATTTATATTTTATAATATATATATATATAAAAATTTTATAATTTTTTAAATATATATATATAATATATTAATTATATATATATATATATATATTTAAAATAGGCCTTTGACAAGAATGTGTGATGTCACCGTGGTTGTTTAATAATTTTTGAGGGGGGGAAAGAGAAATAAATGCGAGGGCTTGGGAAGAGGCGTGGGTTAAAAATAAAGAATCAACCCTAAAGTGGGGTTGTCCCCAGTTGCTCTTTTTGAGACAAGTGCTCTTGAGAATTCTGAAAGAAGTTGCAGAGGTTGGTGTTGGGGTTTGGGGGGGTATGCAAAAGAAGAAAATTAAAAGTGTAAGGTTTGAGGATAACAAAAAGATTTGGTGATGAAAGATTGGTTTTAGATTGGGGAAAAGAGTATGGATCTGTGGAGACAAAGAATTTGTCCTTGGAGGCAAAGGGGGAATGTATGAGAGTATAGTTTTACCAAAGTCTTATATGGGTGTGAAGCATGGGGGATGAACTTGCAGCGAGGAGAAGGCTGGAGGGAGTGGAGTGTTAGTCTGAAGGCAATGTGCGGGTTTTGAATATAAAACAGGAATTCGTAGTTTGGAAGTTGGAGGAGGGGGGTTACCCAAAATGTTTTCCCGAGGGCAGGGGAAAGGGTTGTTGAGGGGGGTTCGGACATGTAGAGAAATGGAGCGAAAAAAAATGACTTCAAAAGTGTATCAGCTGTAGGGGGGGAAGGCGGGGGAGGGGTCGGGAGGAAAAGGGTTTGGGGGGGAAAAAGGGTTTAAAGGAGGGGTTTTTGTGCGAAAAGGGGGTTGGGCTTCCAGCAGGCAGGGGTGAAGTGTTTCATAGGTGAATGGAGACAAAAAGTTTTTAATACTTGACTGCTGTTTGGAGTGTGACAAAGTAAATTAATGAAGGGATTCAGGGAAATCTCCATCCCCCCCCACCTCCATCACCTCACCCCTGTCCGTCACCCTCCCACCAGTCCATGCCCTCACCCCCAGTCCCCTCCCCCTTCCCACCAGTCCCTCCCCCTCACACCAGTCCACCCCTCACACCAGTCCATCACCCTCACCATAGTCCGCCACCCCCACCACCCTTCCTCCCCTCCCCAGTCCCTCCCCCCCACAACCAGTCCCTCCCCCTCACGACCATCTATCCCCCAACCACCAGTCCCCTCACCCTCCCAATAGTCCGTCACCTTCACCACCAGTCCATCGCCATCCCACTAGTCCGTCACCCCCCCACCAGTCCTCACCCCCCCCTTTCCTCCATCACCACAAGCCAAAAACTCTCACCAAAACCTATCACCCTTTTAAACACTTTTAAGCAGAGGATGATAAAACCCGGCTCGGGGAGAGTGACCCAG
>NC_069446.1:37109712-37133709 GCF_026875155.1 Cherax quadricarinatus | reverse complement strand
TTTTCCCCCAATTTTCTTGTTAACGGTTTCTCTGTAAATTTCATTGTTCTGGGCGGGTTTTCCGGTCATATATTATTGTTCAGTACGGGTTTCCTTCTCATATTTTATTGTTGTGGATGGGTTTCAGTGTCATATTTCATTATTCTGGACGGGTTTCCCTGTCATATTTTATTGTTCTGGACGGGTTACCTTCTCATATTTCATTGTTTTGGACGGGTTTTCTTCGCACATTTCATTGTTCTGAACGGGTTTCCTTCTCATATTTCATTGTTCTGAACGGGTTTCCTTCTCATATTTCATTGTTCTTGAAGGGTTTCCCTGTCATATTTCATTGTTCTGGAAGGGTTTCCCTGTCATATTTCATTGTTCTGGACTGGTTATCTTCTCAAATTTCATTGTTCTTGACGGTTTCCTTATCATATTTCATTGTACTTAAAGGGTTTCTCTGTCATATTTTATTGTTCTGGGCGGGTTTTCCTGTCAAAAATTATTGTTCTCTACGGGTTTTCTTATATTTCATTGTATTGGAAGGGTTTCAATGTCATATTTCATTGTTCTGGACAGGTTTCCCTGTCATATTTCTTTGTTCTGGAAGGGTTTCTGTCATTTTTCATTGTTCTGGACGGGTTACCTTCCATATTTCATTGTTCTGGACGGGTTTCCTTCCAATATTTCAATATTCTGGATGGGTTTCCCTGTCATATATCATTGTTCTACACTGTTTTCCGTTTCATTTATCAATGTTCTGGACTGGTTTCAATGTTATATTTCATTGTTCTTGAAGGGTTTCCTTTTCATGTTTAATTGTTCTGGACGAGTTTCCCTCTCACATTTCATTGTTCTGGACGGGTTTCCTTCTCACATTTCATAGTACTGGACAGGTTTCATTCTAATATTTCGTTGTTCAGGACGGGTTTCCTTTTCATATTTCATTATTCTGAACGGGTTTCCCTGTTATATTTCATTGTTCTGGATGGGTTTCCTTCTCATATTTCATTGTTATGGACGGGTTTCCCTCTCATATTTCATTGTACTGGACGGGTTTCCATCTCATATTTCATTGTTCTGGACGGGTTTCCTTCTCATATTTCGTTGTTCTGGACGGATTTCCCTGTCATATTTGCATGTTCTATACGGGTTTCACTTTCATATTTCATTCTTCTGGACAGGTTTCAATGTCATATTTCGTTGTTCTAGACGGGTTTTCTTATTATATTTCATTCTTCTAGCCTGGTTTTCTTCTCATATTTCATTGTTGTGAACGGGTTTCATTCTCATATTTCATTTTTCTGGACTGGTTTCCTTCTCATATTTCATTCTTCTGTACGGATTTCCTTCTCATATTTCAGTGTTCTGGAAGGGTTTCTCTGTCATAATTCATTGTTCTGGACGGGTTTCCCACTCTTATTCCATTGTTCTGGATGGGTTTCCTTCTCATATTTCATTGTTCTTGACAGGTTTCCCTGCAATATTTCGTTGTTCTGGAGTGGTTTCCTTCTTATTTTTCATTGTTCTGGATGGGTTTCCCAGTCATATTTCATTGTTCTGGACGGGTTTCCCTGTCATATTTTGTCGTTGTGGTCGTGTTTCCCTGTCATATTTCATTTTTCTGGACTAGTTTTCTTCTCATATTTCATTGTTCTGGACGATTTCCTTCTCACATTCCATTGTTCGGAACGGGTTTCTCTGTAATATTTCATTGTTCTGGACGGGTTTCCCTGTCATATGTTATTGTTCTGTACGGTTTCCTTCTCATATTTCATTGATCTGGACGGGTTTCAATGTCATATTTCATTGTTCTGGACGGGTTTCCCTGTCATATTTCATTGTTTTGGACGTGCTACCTTCTCATATTTCATTGTTCTGTACGCGTTTCCTTCTCATATTTCATTGTTATGGATGGGTTTCCCTGTCATATTTCAATGATCTGGATCTGTTTCCCTGTCATATTTCATTGTTCTGGACGGATTTCCTTGTCATCTTTCATTATTCTGGAAGGGTTTCCCTGTCATATTTCATTGTTCTGAATGGGTTTCCCTGTCATATTTCATTGTTCTTGACGGGTTTCCCTCTAATATTTCATTGTTATTAACGGCTTTGCTTCTCAAATTTCATTCTTCTGGATGGGTTTTCTTCTCATATTTCATTGTTCTGGACGGGTTTCCCTGTCATATTTCATTGTTTTGGACGGGTTTCTTTGTCTTATTCCATTGTTCTGGACGGGATTCATTCTCATATTTCATTGTTCTGGACGGGTTTCCCTCTCATATTTCATTGTTCTTTAAGGGTTCCCTCTCATATTTCATTGTTCTGGATGGGATTCCTTCTCATATATCATTGTTCTGGACGGGTTTCCTTCTCATATTTCATTGTTCTGAACGGTTAGCTCTGTTATATTTCATTGTTCTGGACGGGTTTCCCTGTCATTTTTCATTGTTCTTGAAGGGTTTTCCTCTCATATTTCATTGTTATGGACGGGTTTCCTTCTGATATTTCATTGTTCTTGGTGGGTTTTCCTGTCATATTTCATTGTTCTCGACGGGTTTCTCTGTCATAATTCTTTGTTCTGGACGGGTTTTCTTCTCATATTTCATTGTTCTGGACGGGTTTCCTTCTCATATTTCATTATTCTCTACGGGTTTCATTCTCATATTTCATTGTTCTGGACGGGTTTCCTTTTCATATTTCATTATTCTCTATTGTTTCATTCCTCTATTTCATTGTTCTGAACGGTTTTCCTGTCATCTTTCATTGTTCTCGACGGGTCTTCACTCTATATTTTATTGTTCTGACGGTTCTGCTTCCAATTTTTCAATACTTCTGGATGGGTTTCCCTGTCATTATTCTTGGTTGGAAGGTTTCCTTTTCTATTCATTGTTCTGCACGGATTGCCCTCTCTTATTCCATTGTTCTGATACTTCTTTCTTATCGTATTTCATTGTTCTGGAAGGCTTCCATGCCATATTTCATTGTTGTGTGGGGTTCTTCTTATATTTCATTGTTCTTGGAGAGGTTTCTTGGTTATATTGTATGTTCTTGACGGGTTTCCAGTCATATTTGTTGTTTTTGTCGGGGCTTCCTTGTCCTATTATTGTTCTGGACTGGTTTTCTTTTCATATTTCTTTGTTATGGACGGTTTCCTTCTATATTTCATTGCTCTGTACGGTATCTCTGTCATATTTCATTGTTATGGCGGGTTTTACGGTCATTATATTATTGTTCAGTAGGGTTTCCTTCTCATATTGTATTGTTCTGGATGGGTTTCAGTGTCTTATTTCATTATTCTGGAACGGGTGTTTATTCCATTGTCATATTTTATTGTTCTGGACGGGTTACCTTCTCATATTTCATTGTTCTTGGAGGGGTTTTCTTCGCACATTCATTGTTTCTGAAAACGGGTTTCCTTCCATATTTCATTGTTCTGAACGGGTTTACCTTCTCATTTTCATTAATCCATACCCCCGGAAGGGATTGAACCGCGGTCATAGAGTCTTCCAATATAAAAAAAAACTCCGCGGGATCATCCCGGCCGGGGGTATGGTTTATTTGCAATCGTGTCATTACGATTCTTTACTCATATTTCATTGTTCTTGATGGGTTTCCCTATCAATTTCATTGTTATGGACGGGTTTCCCTGTTCATATTTCATTGTTTACTGGAAATGGTTTCCCGGTCTTATTTTACTGTTCTGGGACGGGTTTCCCTGTCATATTTCATTGTTCTGGACTGGTTTTCTTCTCAAATTTCATGTTCTTGACGGTTTCCTTATCATATTTCATTGTACTTAAAGGGTTTTTCTCTGTCTATTTTATTGTTATGGGCGGGTTTTCCTGTTATAAATTATTGTTCTCTACGGGTTTTCTTCTCATTTTTCATTTTATTGGACGGGTTTCAATGTCATTTTTCATGTTTGGACAGGTTCCTGTCATTGTCTTTGTTCTGGAAGGGTTTTCTGTCATTTTTCATTGTTTCTGGACGGTTACCTTCTCATATTTCATTGTTCTGAGGGGTTACCTTCTCATATTTCATGTTCTGACGGGTTTACTTTCCAATATTTCAATATTATGGATGGGTTTCCCTGTCATAAATACGCATTGTGCTACACTGTTTTCTTTCAGTTATCAATGTTTGACTGGTTTTCAATGTTATATTTCTTTGTTCTTGAAGGGTCTTCCTTTTCCTGTTTAATTGTTCTGGACGAGTTTCCCTCTCACATTTTCATTGTTTGGACGGGTTTACCTTTCACATTTCTAGTACTGGTCAGGTTTCATTCTAATATTTCGTTGTTTCAGGACGGGTTTCCTTTTATATTTCTTTATTCTGAACGGGTTCATGTGATATTTCCATTGTTCTGGATGGGTTTCCTTCTCATATTTCATTGTTATGGGAAGGGTTTCCTCTCATATTTCATTGTATGGACGGGTTTCCTTCTCATTACTTTCATTGTTCTGGAAGGGTTTCCTTCTCATATTTCGTGTTCTGGACGGATTTCCCTGTCATATTTGCGATGTTCTATACGGGTTTCTCTTTCGTATTTCTTTCTTCTGGACTGATTTCAATGTCATATTTCGTTGTTCTAGACGGGTTTTCTTAATTTATGTCATTCTTCTAGCTGGTTTTCTTCTCATATTTCATTGTTATGAACTGGTTTCATTCTCATATTTCATTTTTCTGGACTGGTTTCTTCTCATATTTCATTCTCTGTACGATTTCCTTCTCATATTTCAGTGTTTTGGAAGGGTTTCTCTGTCATAATTCATTGTTCTGGAGGGTTTCCCACTCTTTTTCCATGTTCTGGATGGGTTTCCTTCTCGTATTCATTGGTCTTGACAGGTTTCCCTGCAATATTTCGTGTTTGGAGTGGTTTCCTTTCTTATTTTCATTGTTCTGGATGGGTTTCCCAGTCATATTTCATGTTCTGACGCGGTTTCCCAGTCATATTTCATTGTTTCTGGAGGGTTTCCATGTCTATTTTGTGTTGTGTAGTGTTTTCACTGTAATATTTCATTTTTCTGGACTAGTTTTCTTCTATATTCTCATATGTTCTGTGACGGTTTCCTTCTCACATTTCATGTTCGGACGGGTTTCTCTGTCATATTACTCATTGTTCTGGATAGGGTTTCCCTGTCATATGTTATGGTTCTGTACGGTTCCTTCTCATATTTCATGCATCTGGTCGGGTTTCAATGGTTCATATTTCTTTGTTCTGGAAGGGTTTTCCTGTCATATTTAATTGTTTTGGACGTGCTACCTTCTCATATTTCTTCTTGTTCTGTACGCGTTTCCTTCTCATATTTCATTGTTATGGAGGGGTTCCCTGTCATATTTCAATGATCTGGATCTGTTTCCCTGTCATATTTCTATTGTTCTGGACGGATTTCCTTGTCATCTTTCATTATTCTGGAGGGTTTCCCAGTCATATTTCATTGTTCTTGGACGGGTTTCCTTCTAAATTTCATTGTTATACGGGTTTCTTCTCAAATTTCTTTTTCTGGATGGGTTTTTCTTCCATATTTCTTGTTCGGACGGGTTTCCCTGTCATATTTCATTGTTCTGGACGGGTTCTTTTTCTTTTTCCATTGTTCCCGTACGGGGTTATTCTCATATTTTTGTTCTGGCGGGTTTTCCTTCATTTTTTATTGTTCTTGAAGGGTTTTTCCCCTCTATTTCATTGTTATGGACGGGTTTCCTTTTGAATTTCATTGTTCTTGGTGGGTTTTCCTGCATATTTCATTGTTTTTCGACGGGGGTTTCCCTGCAAATTCTTTTTTTGGACGGGTTTCCCCGTCTGTTATAGTTTTCACGTGTATCGTTTTCATGTTTCGCTGTTTGGACGGGTTTATCTGTCATATTCATTTTTCGGCGGGTTTCCCTCTCAATTTCATTTTCGGGAGGGTTTCCTTCCCTTTTCATTATTCTGCTCGGGTTTCCCTGTCATATTTCATTGTTTGGCAGGGTTTCCTTTTTTTTTCATTTTGGACTTTTTTCCCCCTCTTAATTTCCCTTGTTCTGGAAGGGTTTCCCCTTTTTTTCATTGTTCGGACAGGTTTCCCTGCCAATTTTTATTGTTCTGGAGGGTTTCCTTCTTAAATTTTATTGTTTTGGACGGGTTTCCTGTTTATTTTTATGTTTTTTGACGGGTTTTCCCCGTCAATTTTGTTGTTTTGGTCGAGTTTCCCTGTCACTTTCATTTTTGGAAGGCTTTTTTCTAATTTCATTGTTCTGGACGGTTTCCCTTTTCATAAATTTTTATTGTTCTGAACGGTTTCTCTGTCATATTTCATTGTTTTGGACGGGTTTTCCTGTCTATATTTTGTTCTGGACTCGTTTCACTCTCATATTTTTTTTTTTCTGGACGGGTTTTCCCGGGCATATTTCATTGTTTTGGACGGGGGCCTTCTATATTTTATTGTTCTGGGTAGGTTTCAAAGTATATTTCTTATTAAAGGACGGTTTCCCTTTTCTGTTTCATTTTTCTGGAAGGTTTCCATATCAATTTCTTGTTCTGGACGGGTTTTTTCTCTATTTTATTGTTCTGGGGGGTTTTCCCTTTTCATATTTCATTTTTCTTGGGTTTCTTCTATTTTCATTGTTCTGGAAGGGTTTCCTTGTCTATTTTTTGTTTGAAGGGTTTTTTTCATCTCTTCATTGTTCTCGAGGGGGTTCCCCCCTAATAATTTTGTTTGCCGGGTTTCCCCCTTTTTTCCATTTTTCTGACTTCTTTCCCTTTTTGATTTCATTGTTCTGGACAGGTTCCCAAACCAGTTTTTTTTTGTTTGGAGGGGTTTCCTTTTTATTTTCATTGTCCCGGATAGGTTTCCCTTTTTTTTTTTACTGTTTTGACGGGTTTCCCAGTATATTTTTTTGTTATGGTCGGGTTTCCCTTTTCCTATTTCATTGTTTGGATGGTTTTCTTTCATATTTCTTTTTTCTGGCGGTTTCCTTCTCTATTTCATTGCTGTGAACGGTTTCTCTGTCATATTCATTGTTTTGGACGGGTTTTTCCGGTAAATTTATTGTTCAGTCGGGTTTCCTTCTCATATTTCATTGTTTGGACGGTTTAGTGTTAAATTTTATTTTCTGGACAGTTTCCCTGTCATATTTAACTGTTCTGGACGGGTTTTTCCTGTCATATTTTTTTGTTCGGAAGGGGTTTTTCTGTCATTTTTTATTGTTCTGGCGGGTTACCTTTTCTATTTCTTGTTCCGACTGGTTCCTTCTATATTTTCATTTTTTTGAAAGGGTTTTCCCGCTATTTCATTGATCTGGACGGTTTTCCGTGTCATATTTCATTGTTCTGAACGTGTTTTTCTGTCATATTTCAATGGACGGGTCTCCCTCTAATATTTCATTGTTCTTGACGGGTTTCCTTCTCATATTTGATTGTTCTGGACGGGTTTTCTTCCCAAATTTCATTAGGGACGGGTTTCCCTGTCATATTTCATTGTTCTGGAAGGGTTTCCTTTTCATATTTCATTGTTCTGCACTGGTTTCATACTCTTATTCCATTGTTCTGAACTGTTTTCCTTCTCGTATTTCATTGTTCTGGACAGGCTTCCCTGCCATATTTCATTGTTCTGGAGGGGTTTCCTTCTTATTTTTCATTGTCCTGGATTGGTTTCTCAGTCATATTTTGTTGTTATGGACGGGTTTCCTATTCATATTTCATTGTTCTGTACGGGTTTCCTATTCATATTTCATTGTTCTGGACTGGTTTCAATGTTATTTTTCATTGTTCTGGACTGGTTTCAATGTCATTTTTCATTATCTGGACGAGTTTCCCTGTCATGTTTTTTTTGTTCTGGACGGATTTTCTTCATATATTTCATTGTTCTGTACGGGTTTCCTTCTGGAACTGTTTACCTGTCATATTTCATTGATCTGGACGTGTTTCTCTGTCATATTTCATTGTTCTGGACGGGTTTCCCTGTCATATTTCATTGTTCTGGACGGGTTTCCCTGTCATATTTCATTGTTCTGGACGGGTTTCCCTGTCATTTCATTGTTCTGGACGGGTTTCCCTGTCATATTTCATTGTTCTGGACGGGTTTCCCTGTCATATTTCATTGTTCTGGACGGGTTTCCCTGTCATATTTCATTGTTCTGGACGGGTTTCCCTGTCATATTTCATTGTTCTGGACGGGTTTCCCTCTAATATTTCATTGTTCTGAACGGTTTTTCCTGTCATATTTCATTGTTCTCGGACGGGTTTCTTTGTCTTATTTCATTGTTCTGGACGGGTTTCCCTCTAATATTTCATTGTTCTGAACGGTTTTTCCTGTCATATTTCATTATTCTTGACGGATTTCCCTGTCATATTTCATTGTTCTGGACGGGTTTCAATGTCATATTTCATTATTCTGGACGGGTTTACTTGTCATATTTTATTGTTCTGGACGGTTTTCCTGTCATATTTAACTGTTCTGGACGGGTTTCCCTGTCATATTTCATTGTTCTGGACGGGTTTCCCTGTCATATTTCATTGTTCTGGACTGGTTACCTTCTCATATTTCATTGTTCTGGTCAGGTTTCAATCTCATATTTCATTGTTCGGAACAGGTTTCATTCCCATGTTTCATTGTTCTGGACGGGTTTCCATATCATATTTCCTTATTCTGGACGTTTTTTCTTCTCACATTTCATTGTTCTGGACGGGTTTCCTTCTCATATTTCATTGTTCGGGACAGGTTTCATTCCCATGTTTCATTGTTCTGGAAGGGTTTCCCTGTCATATTTCATTGTTCTAGACGGGTTTCTTTGTCTTATTTCATTGTTCTGGACGGGTTTTCTTCTCATATTTCATTGTTCTGGACTGGTTTCCTTCTCGTATTTCCTTCTTCTGTACGGGATTCTTTCTCATATTTCATTGTTCTGTAAGTGTTTCCTTCTCATATTTCATTGTCCTGGAAGGATTTCCCTGTCATATTTCATTGTTCTGGACGGGTTTCCTTGTCATGTTTCATTGTTCTGGAAGGGTTTCCCTGTCATATTTCATTGTTCTCAACGGGTTTCCCTGTCATATTTCATTGTTCTGGACGGGTTTTCTTCTCATATTTCTTTGTTCTGGATGGTTTTCCCTGTCATATTTTACTGTTCTGGACGGGTTTCCCTGTTGTATTTTGTTATGGTCGGTTTTCTTTCTCATATTTCATTGTTCTGGACGGGTTTTCATGTTGTATATTATTGTTCTGAACGGGTTTCCTTCTCATATTTCATTGTTCTGGACGGCTTTTATTCTCATATTTCATTGTTATGGACGGGTTTCAATATCATATTTCATTGTTCTGGACGGGTTTCCCTGTCATATTTCATTGTTCTGGAAGGGCGTCCCTGTCATATTTCATTGTTCTGGACGGGTTTCCTTGTCATGTTTCATTGTTCTGGAAGGGTTTCCCTGTCATATTTCGTTGTTCTCAACGGGTTTCCCTGTCATATTTCATTATTCTGGACGGGTTTCGCTCTAATATTTCATAGTTACTGACGTTTTTCCCTCTAATATTTCATTGTTATTGACGGCTTTCCTTCTCATATTTCATTGTTCTGGACGGGTTTTCTTCTCATATTTCATTGTTCTGGAAGGGTTTCCCTCTCATATTTCATTGACCTGGACGGGTTTAACTCTCATATTTTATTGTTGTGGGCGGGTTTCAATGTCATATTTCATTGTTCTGGACGGGTTTCCTTCTCATATTTCATTGTTCTGTACGGGTTTCCTTCTCATATTTCATTGTTCTGGAAGGGTTTCCCTCTCATATTTCATTGACCTGGACGGGTTTAACTGTCATATTTTATTGTTGTGGACAGGTTTCAATGTCATATTTCATTTTCTGGACAGGTTTCCTTCCCATGTTTCATTGTTCTGGACGGGTTTCCATATCATATTTCATTGTTCTGTGTTTCCTTCTCATATTTCATTGTTCTGGAAGGGTTTCCCTGTCATATTTCATTGTTCTGGAAGGGTTTCCCTGTCATATTTCATTGTTCTGGAAGTGTTTCCCTGTCATATTTCATTGTTCTGGACGGTTTCCTTCTCATATTTCATTATTCTGAACGGGTTTCTCTCTCATATTTCATTGTTCTGGACGGGTTTCTCTGTTATATTTCATTGTTCTGGAAGGGTTTCCCTGTCATATTTATTTCATTGTTCTGGACGGGTTTCCACATCGTATTTCATTGTTCTGGACGGGTTTTGTTAGCACATTTCATTGTTCTGGACTGGATTTCTTCTCATATTTCATTGATCTGGACGGGTTTCCCTCTAATATTTCATTGTTCTGAACGGTTTTCCCTGTCATATTTCATTGTTCTGGACAGGTTTCTCTGTCTTATTTCATTGTTCTGCACGGGTTTCCTTCTCATATGTCATTGCTCTGGACGGGTTTCCTTCTCATATGTCATTGCTCTGGACGGGTTTCCTTCTCATATTTCATTCTTCTGAACGGGTTTCTCTGTTATATTTCATTGTTCTCGACGGGTTATTTTCCCATATTTCATTGCTCTGGACGGGTTTCCCTCTCATATTTCATTGTAATCTATGGGTTTCCATCTCATATTTCATTGTTCTGGACGGGTTTCATTCTCATATTTCATTCTTCTGGACAGGTTTCAATGTCATATTTCGTTGTTCTGGACGGGTTTTCTTCTAACATTTCATTCTTCTAGCCGGGTGTTCTTCTCATATTTCATTGTTCTGGACTGGTTTCCTTCTCGTATTTCCTTCTTCTGTACGGGATTCTTTCTCATATTTCATTGTTCTGTAAGTGTTTCCTTCTCATATTTCATTGTCCTGGAAGGATTTCCCTGTCATATTTCATTGTTCTGGACGGGTTTCCTTGTCATGTTTCATTGTTCTGGAAGGGTTTCCCTGTCATATTTCATTGTTCTCAACGGGTTTCCCTGTCATATTTCATTGTTCTGGACGGGTTTTCTTCTCATATTTCTTTGTTCTGGATGGTTTTCCCTGTCATATTTTACTGTTCTGGACGGGTTTCCCTGTTATGGTCGGTTTTCTCTCTCATATTTCATTGTTCTGGACGGGTTTTCATGTTGTATATTATTGTTCTGAACGGGTTTCCTTCTCATATTTCATTGTTCTGGACGGCTTTTATTCTCATATTTCATTGTTATGGACGGGTTTCAATATCATATTTCATTGTTCTGGACGGGTTTCCCTGTCATATTTTATTGTTCTGGACGGGTTTTCCTGTAATATTTCACTGTTCTTGACGGGTTTCCTTCTCATATTTCATCGTTCTGGACGGGTTTCTCTGTTAGATTTCATTGTTCTGGAAGGGTTTCCCTGTCATATTTCATTGCTCGTGACGGGTTTTCTTCTCACATTTCATTGTTCTGAACGGGTTTCCTTCTCATATTTCATTGTTGTGTACGGGTTTTCTTCTCACATTTCATTGTTCTGAACGGGTTTCCTTCTCATATTTCATTGTTGTGTACGGGTTTCCTTCTCATATTTCATTGTTCTGTATGGGTTTCTTTCTCATATTTCATTGTTCTGGACAGGTTTCATTCTTTCAATAATAACTCTACCATACACTTTACCAGGTATACTCAGCAGACTTATCCCCCTAAAATTTTTGCAATCTCTTTTATCCCCTTTGCCTTTATACAAAGGAACTATGCATGCTCTCTGCCAATCCCTAGGTACCTTACCCTCTTCCATACATTTATTAAATAATTGCACCAACCACTCCAAAACTATATCCCCACCTGCTTTTAACATTTCTAATCTTTATCCCATCAATCCGGCTGCCTTACCCCCTTTCATTTTACCTACTGCCTCACGAACTTCCCCACACTCACACCTGGCTCTTCCTCACTCCTACAAGATGTTATTCCTCCTTGTCCTATACACGAAATCACAGCTCCCTATACCTTCACTCATCAATTAACAATTCCTCAAAAAAATATTCCCTCCTCTTCCCAATACCTCTAACTCTCCATCAAATAACTCTCCTCTCCTATTTTTATACTGACAAACCATTTGTTCTCTAGGCTTTCCTAACTTGTTAATCCTCACTCACTTAATTATATATATATAATATATATATATATATATAAATATATATATATATATATATATATATATATATATATATTATTAACGACACTGGCCGATTCCCACAAGGCAGGTGGCCCGAAAAAAAAAACTTACACATCATTCACTCCATCCTGTCTTGCCAGAAGGATGCTTTTACACTACAAGTTTTTAAAATGCAACATTAACACCCCTCCTTCAGAGTGCAGGCACGGTAACTTCCCATCTCCGGACTCAAGTCCGGCTTGCACGTATTTCCCTGACTCCCTTCATAAATGTTACTTTGCTCACACCTCCAACAGCAACGTCAAGTATTAAAAACAATTTGTCTCCATCACACCTATCAACACGCTCACGTATGCCCTGCTGGAAGTCAAGCCCCTTCCACACAAAACCTCCTTTACCCTCTCCACGTCCAACCTTTCCTAGGCCGATCCTACCCACCTTCCTTCACTACAGACTGATACACTCTAGAAGTCATTCTGTTTCGCTCCATTCTCTCTACAATGTCCGAACCACTCCAACAACCTTCCTCAGCCCTCTGGACAACAGTTTTGGTAATCCCGCACCTCCTTCCTAACTTCCAAACTACGAATTCTCTACATTATATTCACACCGCACATTGCCCTCAGACATAACATCTCCACTGCCTCCGCCTTCTCCTCGCTGCAACGTTCACACCCATACCTCTAAACAACCTATATCAACATTGGCTCTTTACCTCCAGACATTCTTTGTCTCCACAAGGACCAAAGTTACTCTCTCCCCCAACTGATATCCATCCTTCCTCCCAATCTGTTATCCATCCTTACTATCAACTTAATCTTTGTGTTATCCCAAAACCTTAACACTTTTAATTTCTCTTGCATACCCTGCAAACTTCTCCATCCAGATCTCCAAACCATCTTCATACCCCAAGAGAAACGAACCCCATTTATGTGATTCTTTATTTTAACTCACAACTCTCCAAGACCCTCCATTTTTCTCTTCAACCTTCATTATATATTAAACTCCGCCCTTGACTTACCACCATCTTGTTTCAAGCCCATATATAAATATATTAAATAAACTAGTACATAAACATCTATTTAAGCATAATATTATATATATTATGTTCCTGGATGAGGCACACTAGCAGGTACAAAGAGTCCCTCCTAGATGATCTTACACAGGTGATGACACGGGGACAGAAAATGGTCTCATCCTGAATCTATCCAAATGTGAAACCATCTCATTATGCAACAAATGATCGAGGCAGTAAGATCAAAACTACCAGGAGCATCAGTCATTGCATCTACAAATAACGTCTTGCTTGGAGCACCTCTGGGAAGCGATGCCATTAACACAATTGTAAGAGTTGAAGAGAATGGAACAACGAATAGGCAATCTTGACACCCACGATGCCTCGTACCTTCTCACTAAGTGCTTGAGTCTGCCCAGGTTGACATATTTCCTAAGATGTCACCTTCATATGATAACCCTGTATTGCACGACGAATATGACAGCATACTGAGTAAGATTTTTACGAAAGTACTTAACCTTACTCTAGAAGACGGGCAGGGGAACCATTCTACCTTCGTCAGACTAGGAGGCATTAGTGTCCGCAAGTTCATCACACATTGCACTACCTGCCTTTCTGTCCTCAAGCGTTGTATCCAGAGGTCTTGTAGCAGCGATTCCCTTGAACATCTTAGGGACAAGATGAAGTCCAGGGCCAAAAGTTCAATGACAGAGCCATGATCTGGGATAATCTAACGGGCTCTGAAACCAGACCTGCTTCCCCCAACAACTACGAACAGTCGCACTGGGAAAGGCCCGATAGTGGAGGATATAGCCTCAACAAAGCTTCAGTGTGTGTCAGGGAAGAATAAAGCCCGCCTCCTGGCAGTGAGAGCTCTTCATGCAGGGAACTTTCTGTTCCTAACTCCTGCCTTGGCACACGCCTCGACCCACAGACAATCCGCACTGGTGTTGCCCTTCGACTTGCCGCAGCTATTCCCCGCCGAAACACAGGTTTTTTTGTTGTGGGGGAAAAAGTGGGTAAGGGGGGTAAGGGCTGTTCAGGTAACCGGGAACCTTTTAGCGAAGTTTAGTCGCGCATTTTCCCCCCCCCCCCCTTAGGGGGTTTGGGTCGAAACTCAAGTTCCGGTGTCTGTTTTTGGTTTCAATTTCTATCCGGTAAAAAGGCCTTAAACCGGGTGTGGGTTGAATTTGGAGAGTATTTAAAACCCCACCCCTCTCCTGATGGGTAAGGTGGTCTACCGGAAAAAAATTACGTTCGTGCTTTCTTTTTTTTCGGGTTTTACCACCCCTTTTCATTTTTAAAAATTTTTATATTATCAAAACCCATTGGAAACCCAGTTTATTTTTTTCTTTTTACCAGCTCGTTCCTGGCTGGTAATGCGGGGATAGACCCCAGTTTAAAAAAGCAAGAAAATTTGTTAATTGGACTTTTTAACATATTCAAATCACTACCGGCCCTTATTTATTCTATTTTGGGGTTGCTCCAACCAAGTGGTAGAAAAGATTCCAAAAAAACGGAGGTTACCATCTGCCCAGGAAAAACCTACATTTTTAAACCCAACGGATCTGCCCAAAGGGCCCTTTCCTTTTCCCTGCTTCCCCAACTAAAACCAAACAAAAAAAAGGGGGCCCATTTTTTTTATTTTAAATTTTAAGTAAAACCTCAAAAGTAAATTTTATTTATTTTTCGTAAGAGTTTTCTTTTTTATTTTTTTTCCATTGTTTTTTTTTTCCGATGGAAGGCGTTCCACTGACATTTGTGGCGGGTTGCAGCAGCAGACCGTTTCCCGGGTACCATGGTTTGTGTGCCATAAACCCGAAGGAAAAATTGCGAAAAATTGGGGAGGTTACTAACGTTACCCAAGAGGAGCCTCACAACAGCCGATGCCCAGCAGAAAGAGACCCACCCCAACTATGCAGATCTGATGGCACCAGAAGTGTCTAGATGAAATCACCCTTCAAACTGGACGGGAAGGCAAGCGGGGGTTTTTGGGACTAAACTGTGCTTTTTCCTTGGCTGATCCCAAATCTCCAATACCCAAGGGAAAGGAAAAAAGGGGCACCCGCCAGTTAAAGGGATTCCCAAAAGTCTAGAAAATAATGAGAACTTGCCCCACTTTAAATTTTGTTTGTTCCCATAAGCTCAAAAGACCCTTGGTTCAGGGGGAAAAGATGCATTTTAATTTCCTTAAGAAAGCGGGGCAAAAGCCCTCTTCAGGGTGACTAGGATCCTGGGGTACTATTTTCTCTTTTCCCACGATCGGCGTGTTTTAAAAAGGGGTTTAATGCTGTGTTTTTTTGGGCCCCCATGTGTCCCCCCCTTGGGGAAAACGGGGTGAGATTTGCATTAAATCAGTAAAAAAAGGGCGGACCAATATTACTAGACATGTATCTCTATGGGTATTAGGTTGGAAGACAGCAACCCCCGGGGAAGTACTACCTTTCCCTGCCGGATGACTGTGAAACAAAAACCCTTTGTAACTTTTTTGAAAAGAGGGTTTGGGTTTCCCGGGTTTTCCTTTTTCGGGTCTCAAAAACACCTAGATAACAGGTTATCTTGCAATTTCCCTTTTTACATTTTGGGCCAAAACTTCACAGACACGCAATGCAAAATATATATAATACATACACCCTGGGTTTTTCCCCTCCTTTTCTAAATGTCTTTTTTCCCCCTTTATTTCTTCTATTGTCCAGGGGGAAAGGGGGAAAAAAGAATTTTCCCCCCGAAAGCCTTTGCGTGCGTATGGGGGCGATTTAAAAATCCCGGGGAAGCAAGGGGCTAGTAACCCCCTTCTCCTGTGGGAATTTACTAAAAAAGAGAAAAAAAAGAGAAATTTTAATAAAACTGGGATGCGTAAATGGGCGTGGATTTTAGTGCGGATGCCCGGGGGGGAAAAAAAAAAAACAGAGGGATTGCTGATTTTTATGAATAAAAAGAAGGGGATGTCCTGGCCCAACCCGAAAAAAAGGGCTGAAGGGGGCAGGGGGGGGTTTTCGGTGGGGGGAAATAAATGGGTTTAAAATTTCTGGAGTATCTGAAGATTTTAGAGCAAAGGAAGGGGTAAAAGTAAGGGTTAAAATAAACCCAGTTATGGAAGGAGAAAAAGAGAATTTGAAGTGTAAATTAAAAATTTATGTGGTTTAAAAGTAAAGGTTGGATCCCGGGGAAGTGGGTAATAATTTAAGCTTTGTATGCACCTGGAGAAGAGGGAATGCAGAGGAGAGAGAGAGTTTTTGGGAGATGTTAAGTGAATGTATAGGACCCTTTGGGAACCAAGTGAGGGGAGTAATTGGGGTGGGAAAAATGAATGCTAAAGTGGGAAGAAACTTTTAGAGAGGGTGTGGTGGGTTTAATTTTTTTGGGGCCCCGGGTGAAAATGAAAAAGGGAGCCCTTTGATTGAACTTTGAAATAAAAGGGGGGGTTTTAAGTTATGGGTTAAAAATTTAAGAAAAAGAGGTTTAAATTTAAGTATAAAAGGGATTTGAGGAAGGGCAAAAATGACATTTAGTTTTTGGGATTTGTTTTGGGTAGATAAAAAAAGGGTTTAAAGAGACTTCGGGAAAAGTACATTTTTTATAGGGGGCCCCCCACAGAATATAAGATCCTTTCTGGGTTGGGGTACACTGAGAGAAAAAAGGTAGATGGGATAAAAAGGAAAAAAGGGAAAAGCACCCGGGGAAGATAAAAAAGGTGAAGGTTTAAAACTAAAAAGTGGGGCATTTAGGGTAAATAAAAAAAAAAAAAGCTATTGGGGGATAGATGGGCTAATGAGAGAATGGGCCCAATGGGGTCGAAAGGTATGGGGTAGGTTTAAAAAAGGTAGTGTTAAGTTTTCAGCGAAGTTTGAGGTTCAGGAAAGTGGGGGGGCTGGAGGGAAGAGGAGCGTTTGGGGGAAATGTGAGTGAAGAGATTATTTAAGGGGGGAAAAAGTTAGCAAATGAGAATTTTTTTACAAAGTAGAAGTGATGTAAGGAGGGAAGAGTATAGGGGGGGAAAAAGAGGGGGGTTAAAAGAGTGGGAAGCAAAATAAAAAAAAGAGCAAATGAAAAAGATTTTGGGGGAGATTTTTATCAACAAATTTTTTTGGGGGGGAAAAAAAGGAAAAATTTTTTGGGGTGGGGATTTAACCCAATTAAAAAGCCCAGAGGAAAAAAATGGATTTGTCATTAAAAAAAGGAGAGGAGGTTATTTTAAAAGGAGAGTTTGAGGTTTGGGAAGATGGAGGGAATATTTTGAGGGAAAAGTTAAATGTTGATGAAGATAGGGAAGCTTGATTTTGTGTATAGGGCAAGGGGGAACAACATTTGTAGGAAATGGGAAAACCCGGTGTGAGTTTTGGGGGAAGTTCGTGAGGCCCGTAGGTAAAATGAAAGGGGGGGAAAAGGGACCGGGATTTAAAGGATTTAAAGGGGTGGAAATGTTAAAAGCAAAGGGGGGATATATTTTTTAGTGGTTGGTGCAATTATTTAAAAAAAAAAAAAATGTATGGAAGAGGGTAAGGGACCTAGGGGCTGGCAAGAGCAAAGCATAGTTCCTTTGTATAAAGGCCAAAGGGGATTTAAAAAAAGTTGCAAAAAAAAAAAAATTTTTGGGGGTTTAAGGGCTGTTGAGTAACTGGCAAAAAGGGATGGGGGAGTTATTATTGAAAGGAAATTTAAAATAAGGGCGGAGAATAGGATAGCAAAGAACAAGGAGGCTTTAGGAAAAAGGTTTGGGGGTGTGTTTTTACCAGGTGTTTACAAATTAAAAAATATAAGTGAAAAAGTATTTAATAAGGCCCAAAGAGGTCTTTGTGGCATTTATGGGTTTTTTAAAAAAACGTATGACAGGGGGGGATAGGGGGCAATGTGGCAGGGTGTTGAAAGGGGAAAGGGGTGGAGGTAGGTTTCTGAAAGGTGAAGAGGTTTTTTTTTGGGGTAGGAGGCTCAAGTTAGAGTATGTAGGAAAAGGGAAAATTTTATCCCAATTAAAAATAGGTCCCTTGGGCAAGGGGTGTGTGAATTTTACCGTGGTTTTTTAATATATTTATAGATGGGGTTTTTAAAGAAATTTAAAAGCGGGGTCTTGGCAAGAGGGCCCTGGAGTTAAAAGATAAAAAATCCCCAAATAAAAATGGGGTTTGGGCACGTTGCTCTTTTCTGAAGGCCCCGTGCTCTTGGGAGAAATTTTGAAGAGAAGTTGCAGAGATTGGTTTGGAAAGAAATTTTGGGAGGGTGTTTCAAAAGAAGAAAAAAGAAAGTAATACAGGAAAGGAAGGTTTTGAGGATAACCAAAAAAATTTGGTGATGAAAGATTTGGAATCAGATGGGAAAGGGGGATGTTGGAGGAGGGTTTAATGTATTCAGTTTTTTTGGGAGTGGACGTGCAGGGATGGGGCTTGAAAAAGGGTGAAAACAAGAATTTAGAAAAGGGAAAAGGGGGGGGTTTGGGGGCCCTTGAAGGGCTTGGGGGACAAAGGGCCTTTTTCCTTGGAGGCAAAGAGGGGAATTTTTGAGAGTATAGTTTTAAAACCAAAGTCTTTATGGGTTGAAGCATGGGGATGAATTTGCAGCGGGAAAGGGTGGAGGGGCCCGTGGAGAAGTCATGTCTGGGAGCAATGTTGGTGTGAAAATAAAAGCGAGAATTTGTGTTTGGGAAATTAGGAGGGGGTGGGGGGATTACCAAAAAATGTTTGTCCAGAGGGCTGAAGGGAAAGGGTTTTTGAGGTTTGGTTTTTTGGGCAGTGGGGGAATGGAGCGAAAAAAGAATAACTTCAAGGTGCATCATCTGTAGTGGAAAAAAAAGGCGGGGAAGGGGTCGGCCCAGGAAAAAATTGGGGGGGAGGGGGTTTTAAAAAAGGGGTTTTTTGTGCGAGGGGGTTGGACTTTTCCCCAGGCAAAGCTGAGCATGTTTTTATAGGAGTGAAAGGAAGGGGCAAATGGTTTTTAAAAACTTGCGTGCTTTTTGGAAATGTGAGCAAAGTAAATTATGAAGGGGGGTTCCGGAAACCCGGGAGGCCCGGGCTTGAGTCCTGGAATGGGAAAAATACAGTGCCTGCACTCTGAAAAGGGGGGGTGAAATGTTGCGTTTAAAAAAATGGAAATGAAAAACAAACCCCTTTTGGCCCAAAACAGTGATGGAGTGAAAGATGGGAAAGTTTTTTTTTTTTTCCGGGGCCCCCCCGCCTTGGTGGAATCGGCCAGGGGTGATAATTTGATAAATAAGTATTTTCTCGCACCCTATATGCCCTCCCAAAACAAACCAAAGATCTCTTTAAAAATTTGTACCATAATTTTGTTAAAAAAAAAAAAACTTTTTGGAAAAAAAAGAAAAAAAAAGTTGGGGGGGGTAGGAGAAAGGGAGAATATTCAAAAGGCTTAAGGGGAAAAAATTCAAATTTCATTTTTTTCCCCGGGAACCTTTCATTTCCCCTTTTCCGAGGGTTTGGGGCCCAAAAAATTTCTAAAAATTTTTTTTTTTATAAAGTTTGAAGATCATTTTTTCATTTATGTTTTAAATTTTAAAAATTTTAAAAATTTGTTTTAAAAAAAACGGTTTAAAACGCGCAATTTTTTTTTTAACCTAATCCCAACCCAAAATATATATATATATATATAAAATATATTTATATAAAAAATATAAAAAAATATATATAAATTTTATAAAATATATATATAAAATGTATATATATATATATAATATAAAATATATTTATATATATATAAATTTTTATATATAATATATTAAAAAATTTATATTTTTATATTATATAAAAATATTTTAAAAAAATGCCAACCCCCCCCGCGGCCCAGTCAGGGGACCAGGCCCCTTGGTTGGGTCAGAGCCTGATCAACCCGACTGTTATTGCTGGCTGCAAAGCAAAACCAAAGTACGACCACAGCCCGGTGGTCCCCCTACCGATTTATGTCTTGTCCCCGTTTGCTTGAAAACGGCTAGGGGGCTTTGGTAAACCCCCTTAAGTAAAGCGGGAAGCCTTTGAACAGTCCCCGGGCCCCTGACGCTTATTGTATTGTTCTTTAAGTGCTGTGACACCCTGTTTTTTAAATTTGGGGGGGTGTTGGGATTTGTCTGCCGGGCCTTTTTTCTTTGTTTTTGGGTGATTTTTTGTGTGCAAGTTCGGGACATTCCCTCTAGGACTTTCCCGGTGTATATAATATGTATCCTCCCCCCTTTCGTTCCAGGGGTTTCAGGGTTTTGGAACTTCAAGCCCTCCCCGTTTAA
Source organism: Cherax quadricarinatus (assembly GCF_026875155.1). Lineage (NCBI taxonomy): Eukaryota > Metazoa > Arthropoda > Malacostraca > Decapoda > Parastacidae > Cherax > Cherax quadricarinatus. Next base: position 37,113,411 of record NC_069446.1, on the reverse strand, counting down.
ATTTAGGTGTTTTATCTCCGTTATGCGCGCCGTGAAGGTTTTCTGTACATTTTCTAGGGCCGCAATTTCAAACCCGCCTTTAAAAGGGGGCTGTTAGTGTGCAGCAATATTCCAGCCTAGATAGAAAAAAGTGACCTGAAAGTGTCATTTATGGGCTTCGATCCCTGGTTTTGAAGGTTTTTTATTGTCCATTTCCCGTCATTTTTGGGAGCAGATGCGATTGATACAAATTTTTTTGGGCCCCTTTAAGGTGAGATCCTTTCCCACATGATCAAATCCCAGGTTTTTGACGGGTTTGGTTTTTTTTGCTTTTATTTTTGAAAGGAATTTTTTTTTGTACTCTGAAATTTTTAATTTTTCCCCATGTTTACCATATCTGAGTAATTGAAATTTCTCATCGTTGAACTTCATATTGTTTTCTGCAGCCCACTGAAAGATTTGGTTGATGTCCGCCTGGAGCCTGAGTCTATCTGTGTCCCCTCAGACATTCTCCCTTCCTCACTTCCCATCCTACACTTCCTATCCTAAACTTCCTATCCTACACTTCCAATCCTACACTAAGTCTTCCCCAGGTTCATGTATCCAGGAGTCTATCTGTGTCCCCTGATTTATTTAAGGTTAATATTTACCTTTATAAAGTGAATAATTAAGTGAATAATCAGTATTTATTAATTAAGCTGACACACTTTACCTGGTCTGCTCAACACTCTTATTACATTATAATTATTACATTATAATTATTACATTATAATTATTACATTATAATTATTACATTATAATTATTACATGGAAGTGAGCAAGAACAAACAGGAATTGTTGGAAGCTTCCAGGGACGGAGAGAAAAGTAAGAAGCCGAGTGAAAGTAAATGTGATATAAATTAAAAGGAACCGTTACAGAATGAATACGGGAAGGAAAGTCATATTAAATGTGCCATGAATGATTCAAAGTAACAGGAATGGAGGGAACAGCAGAACATTGATGGTGCCATGAATGAATCAAAGTAACAGGAATGGAGGGAACAGCAGAACATTGATGGTGCCATGAATCAATCAAAGTAACAGGAATGGAGGGAACAGCAGAACATTGATGGTGCCATGAATCAATCAAAGTAACAGGAATGGAGGGAACAGCAGAACATTGATGGTGCCATTAATCAATCAAAGTAACAGGAATGGAGGGAACAACAGATCTCACTGTGTATACGTCACACACACACACATACACACACACACACGCATACACACACACATACATAAACATACACACACACACACACACACACACACCACACACACACACACACACACACACACACACACACACACACACTACACTGGAGGACAGGAGAGATAGGGGGGGACATGATAACGACATACAAAATACTGAGAGGAATTGACAAGGTGGACAAAGACAGGATGTTCCAGAGATTGGACACAGTAACAAGGGACACAGTTGGAAGCTGAAGACACAGATGAATCACAGGGATGTTAGGAAGTATTTCTTCAGCCACAGAGTAGTCAGTAAGTGGAATAGTTTGGGAAGCGATGTAGTGGAGGCAGGATCCATACATAGCTTTAAGCAGAGGTATGATAAAGCTCACGGCTCAAGGAGAGTGACCTAGTAGCGATCAGTGAAGAGGCGGGGCCAGGAGCTCGGACTCGACCCCCGCAACCTCAACTAGGTGAGTACAACTAGGTGAGTACACACACACACACACACACACAATAAGACAGAAAGAGTTAGGATAAAATTGTTTTCTGCTCGTCCCATAGAAATGCCACCATTTGAAACATTAGATACATACATGCATGCAGACGGAGCTTGGTACATATACTCACTGTGTATAAGTCACACACACATACACACACAGTTATGTAACAGCTCAGCGAGTGTCAGTAAGGTGTCACCAGTTATGTAACAGCATTTCACTGTTCTGGACGGGTTTCCCTGTCATATTTCATTGTTCTGGACGGGTTTCACTGTAATATTTCTTTGTTCTTGACGGGTTTCCCTGTCATATTTCATTGTTCTGGACGGGTTTCACTGTAATATTTCTTTGTTCTTGACGGGTTTCCCTGTCATATTTCATTGCTCTGGACGGGTTTCCTTGTCATATTTCATTGTTTTGGACGGGTTTCCCTGTCATATTTCGTTGTTCTCGACGGGTTTTCGTGGAGGTGGAGGAGGTGGTGCAGGTCATGCCACTCACAACATCCTGGAGGTCATGCCACTCACAACCTCCTGGAGGTCATGCCACTCACAAATCAATCGTACGAGCCACAGCCGGTGGTCAGTCACGACTTAAGGTGCTTGTCCAGTGGGAATGCTTGAAGACGGCTCGGGGTACTATTGGTAATCCCCCTTATGTATGCTGGGAGGCAGTTGAACGTTTCGGGTGGGCCGGAGCTATGCCCCACCCCTGCAACCCACAACTAGGTGGAACAATGGTGGTACCAGTTATGTAAAGCGGGCTCCCCTTCCACACTTCCCCTTGTGGTGTTGTACTGTTGGTGAGGGGGATGGGTCATGGATCCCCACACACAGTTAGCCTTTTTTTTCCACCCTTTTTAAAAAGCCTTTGAGGATTATGGAATAGGAGAAGAACTGAGGCTAGAAAAAAATTATGTTCTACGAAGGGTCGGGATCAAGATAGGATATTTTGGGGCTTAAATTAAGTACTAGGTTCCGGGAAGTTTGAGAGTGCATCAGCTCCAGGACACCACTTCCCTTATCTAGGAGGTGTCACACCACTTACCTTACCTGGAAGGGTCACACCACTTACCTTCTTTAAAGGTTCACACCACTTACCTTACTCTGGGAGGTGTCCACAAACGTCATACTGTTACATAACCATTTTAAAAATTGGGAAAAATTTTACTTTTACTAACGTCACTGGCTGTTTACAAACTGGTGACATCTTACTAAAGCACGGCTTTACATTTACTCTGCATCAGCCCCAGTAATTTGTGGTGCGTCGCTCGGGAGGAGTGAGGTATCAGCTCCAGGAAATTGTGAGTGCGTCAGCCCCGGAGGATGTGGTGCATCGGGGGGCCCCCCCCCCCCCCCCCCCCGGGGGGTCCCCACCCACCCCATTCCATCCCCCCACCACCATCCAGGAAGCAGAGAGGGGGAGCCTAGTAGCGACAGGAAAAGGCGGAGCAAGCGGTCTCGACCCCTGCAACCACAATTAGATGAGTACAATTAGGGACCCAAAAACACACACCACACACATGTCCAGGTATTTCTCTGGGGAATGTCACACCACTTACCTTACTGTGGAAGGGTCTACCCTTACCCTTTTGTTGAAGGTGTCACACCACTTACCTTACCTGGGAGGTGTCACACCACTTTCCTTTTCTGGGAGGTGTTATAATCAGCATCTGAGGCACCGCCAAACCTTAGGTTTTTTTGGGAAGGTAAGAATCGGGAGCGAAAGGATGGATTCCTGAATATGTATCCCGGAATCCATCCGTTCGCCCCGGAGATCACCTTTCCCCCGTCCCCAAGGTAGCCTCAACAACAACCTTTCCCCCAAGTTCATGTATCCCGGAATCCCTCCCTCGCTCCCGGGTGTCTTCCCTTCCCCATAACCTAAGGTCACGGTGCCTTCCACGGATCAGTGTCCCAGGAGTCTGCAGTGTCACCTCAGGTGGATTTTCTAGTGTTACAATGTACATCAATTTGATCAATTATCTCTG
>NC_069446.1:37090560-37109212 GCF_026875155.1 Cherax quadricarinatus | reverse complement strand
CTTTTTATTTATTAATCCGCAAAATTCCAGGTGTTGTTTATTAACCCGCTACATTCCAGGTGTTGTTATTAACCCGCTGCATTCCAGGTGTTGTTATTAACCCGCTGCATTCGTTTGGGGAAGGGAGTCTTACAGCTCAGCGAGTGTCAGTAAGGTGTCACCAGTTATGTAACAGCTCAGTGAGTGTCAGTAAGATGTCACCAGTTATGTAACATCATTTCACTGTTCTGGACGGGTTTCCTGGAGCTGATGCACTCTCAACTTCCTGGAGATAATGCCACTCTCATCTTCCTCTAGCTGATGCACTCTCAACTTCCTGGAGCTGATGCACTCACAACTTCCTGGAGCTGATGCACTCACAACTTCCTGGAGCTGATGCACTCACAACTTCCTGGAGCTGATGCACTCACAACTTCCTGGAGCTGATGCACTCACAACATTACCAGAGATACAGTGATCAAATTGATGTACATTGTAACACTAGAGATAGAGTCCACCTGAGGTGACACATGCAGACTCCTGGAGACACTGATCCGTGGAAGGCACCGCTGACCTTAGGTTAGTGGGGAAGGGAAGACATCCGGGAGCGAACGGATGGATTCCTGGATACATGAACTTGGGGAAGGTTGTTGTTGAGGCTGACCTTGGGGACGTGGTGAAGGTGAGTCATCCGGGAGCGAACGGATGGATTCCTGGATACATGATTCAGGAATCCATCCGTTCGCTCCCGGATGTCTTCCCTTCCCCACTAACCTAAGGTCGGCGGTGCCTCAGATGTTCTGATTATAACACCTCCCAGAGTAAGGTAAGTGGTGTGACACCTCCCAGAGTAAGGTAAGTGGTGTGACACCTTCAACAGTAAGGTAAGTGGTATGACACCTTCCACAGTAAGGTAAGTGGTGTGACATCTCCCAGAGTAATACCTGCGACATGTGTGTGTGTGTGTGTGTTACTCACCTAGTTCTCACCTAGTTGAGGTTGCGGGGGTCGAGTCCGAGCTCCTGGCCCCGCCTCTTCACTGATCGCTACTAGGTCACTCTCCCTGAGCCGTGAGCTTTATCATACCTCTGCTTAAAGCTATGTATGGATCCTGCCTCCACTACATCGCTTCCCAAACTATTCCACTTACTGACTACTCTGTGGCTGAAGAAATACTTCCTAACATCCCTGTGATTCATCTGTGTCTTCAGCTTCCAACTGTGTCCCCTTGTTACTGTGTCCAATTTCTGGAACATTCTGTCTTTGTCCACCTTGTCAATTCCTCTCAGTATTTTGTATGTCTTATCATGTCCCCCCTATCTCCCCCTGTCCTCCAGTGTCGTCAGGTTTGATTTCCCTTAAACCTCTCCTCGTAGGACATACCTCTTAGCTCTGGGACTAGTCTTGTTTTCAAACCTTTGCACTTTCTCTAGTTTCTTCACGTGCTTGGGTAGGTGTGGGTTCCAAACTGGTGCCGCATACTCCAATTATGGGCCCCAACGTACACGGTGTACAGGGTCCCTGAATGATTCCTTAATTTAAAATGTCGGAATGCTGTTCTGAGGTTTTGCCAGGCGCCCATATGCTGCAGCAGTTATTTGGTTGATGTGCGCTTCAGGAGATGTGCCTGGTGTTATAAATCACCCCCAAGATCTGGCCCCCTAGACTGTACTCCGTCTGCGGTCTTCTTTGCCCTTCCCAAACCTCATTGCCTTTGCCCTTGGTGGGATTGAACTCCAGGAGCCAATTGCTGGACCAGGTCTGCAGCCTGTCCAGATCTCTTTGTATTTTCTGCCCTGGTCTTCGATCGAGTGAATTCTTCTCATCAACTTCACGTCATCTGCAAACAGGGACACCTCAGAGTCTATTCCTTCCGTCATGTCGTTCACAAATACTAGAAACAGCACTGGTCCTGGACTGACCCCTGCGGGACCTCGCTGGTCACAGGTGCCCACTCTGACACCTCGCCACGTAACCATGACTCGCTGCTGTCTTCCTGACAAGTATTCCCTGATCCATTTGTAGTGCCTTCCCTGTTATCCCTGCTTGGTCCCAGTTTTTGCACCAATCTCTTGTGTTTGGGAAATGTGTCAAACGCCTTCTTACAGTCCAAGAAAATGCAATCCACCCACCCCTCTCTCTCTTGTCTTACTGCTGTCACCATGTCATAGAACTCCAGTAGGTTTGTGACACATGGATTTTTCCCCTCCCTGAAACCATGTTGGCTGCTGTTGATGAGACGTTCCTTTCTAGGTGTTCCACCACTCTTCTCCTGATAATCTTCTCCATGATTTTGCATACTATACATGTCAGTGACACTGGTCTGTAGTTTAATGCCTCATGTCTGTTCCCCCTTTTTTAAAGATTGGGACTACATTTGCTGTCTTCCATGCCTCAGGCAATCTCCCTGTTTCGATAGATGTATTGAATATTTTTGTTAGGGGTACACATAGCACCTCTGCTTCCCTTCTCAATACCCAATGGGAGATGTTATCTGTGCCCCCTTGCCTTTGAGGTATCTAGCTCACTCAGAAGCCTCTTCACTTCTTCCTCGGTGGTGTGCACTGTGTCCAAGCACTTGTCAAGTGGTGTGACCACCTCTCCGTCTATTTTGGATTATGGAGTCCCTTCTGTTTCCTCTGCCGTGAACATTCATTGAATCTTTGTTGAGTTCTTCATCATACTTACGGTCATTTCTTGTTGACTACCTCCTTCCTTCCTTAGCCTGATTACCTGGTCCTGACTGTTGTTTTCCTCCTTGATGTGGCTGTACAACAGTTTTTTGGGTCAGATTTGGCATTCGCTGCTATGTCATTTTCATATTGTCTTTGGGCCCTCCCTTCTTATCTGTGCATATTCGTTTCTGGCTCTACGACTGGTCTCCTTATTCTCCTGGGTCCTTTGCCTTCTATATTTCTTCCATTCCCTAGCACACTTGGTTTTTGCCTCCCTGCACCTTTGGGTAAACCATGGGCTCATCCTGGCTTTTTGTTGGTGTGTGGTGTGAGTGTGTGTGTGTGTACTCACTAATTGGTTTTTTTTTAACTTCATCGAATTGTAGTTGCAGGGGGGTCGAGACTCAGCTCCTGGCTCCGCCTCTTCACTGATCGCTACTAGGTCCTCTCCCTCTCTGCTTCCTGGACTGGTGGTGAGGGTGATGGAATGGCGGTGAGGTGATGCACTCACAACTTCCTGGAGCTGACGCACTCACAATTTCCTGGAGCTGATACACTCACATCTTCCTGGAGCTGACGCACTCACAACTTACTGGAGCTGATGCAGAGTAAATGTAACAGCTCAGTGACTGTTAGTAAGATGTCACCAGTTATGTAACAGCTCAGTGACTGTTAGTAAGATGTCACCAGTTATGTAACAGCTCAGTGACTGTTAGTAAGATGTCACCAGTTATGTAACAGCTCAGTGACTGTTAGTGGACACCTCCCAGAGTAAGGTAAGTGGTGTGACACCTTCCAGAGTAAGGTAAGTGGTGTGACACCTTCCAGAGTAAGGTAAGTGGTGTGACACCTCCTAGAGTAAGGTAAGTGGTGTCCTGGAGCTGATGCACTCTCAACTTCCTGGAACATCTAGTACTTAATTTAAGCCACAAAATATCCTATCTTGATCTAGACCATCCGTAGAACATAATTTTTTTCATTAGCCTCAGGTTTCTTCTCCTATTCCAGTAATCTCATGGCTTTATGAAGAAGTGCTGGAAAAAAAATGGCTCAACTGTGTGTGGTGATCCATGACTCCATCACCCTCACCAACAGTACATCACCAGCAAGGGAAGTGTGGAAGGGAGTTCAGCTGTTACATAACTGGTACTCACCTAGTTGTTCTCACCTAGTTGTGGTTGCAGGGGTGGAAGTTTAGCTCCTGGCCCACCCGAGAACTTGTTCAACTGCCTCCAGCATACATAAGGGGGATTACCATAATAGACCCTAGCCGTCTTCAAGGCAGGCACTGGAAAGCACCTAAGTCGGTACCTGATCAGCGGGTGTGGGTCTACGTTGGATTGTGAGTGGCATGACCTCAGGAGGGGGTGTTGGTTTGAGTGGCATGACCTCCAGGAGGCTGTGAGTGCATGCCTCCAGGATGTTCGTGAGTGGCATGACCTGCACCACCTCCTCCACCTCCACGAAAACCCGTCGAGAACAACGAAATATGACAGGGAAACCCGTCCAAAACAATGAAATATGACAAGGAAACCCGTCCAGAGCAATGAAATATGACAGGGAACCCGTCAAGAAACAAAGAAATATTTACAGTGAAAAACCCGTCCAGAACGAATGAAAATATGACAGGGAAACCGTCCAGAACAATGAAATATGACAGGGAAAACCCGATCAAGAACAAGAAATATTAAAGGGATGAAAAAACCACGTTCCAGAACAATGAAATATGACAGGGAAAACCCGTCCAGAACAGTGAAATCTGTTACTAACTTGGTGACACCTTACTGACATCGCCTGAGCTGTTACATAAACTGTGTGTGTATGTGTGTGTGACTTATACTCAGTGAGTATATGTACCAAGCTCCGTCTGCATGCATGTTATGTATCTAATGTTTCAAATGTTGGCATTTCTATGGGACGCAGCAGAAAAACAAATTTTATCCTAAACTCTTTCTGTCTTATTGTGTGTGTGTGTGTATGTGTGTGTTGTGTGTACTCACCTAAGTTGTACTCACCTAGTTGAAGGGTTGGGGGGTCGAGTCCGAGCTCCTGGCCCCGCCCTCTTCACTGATCGCTACTAGGTCACTCTCCTTGAGCCGTTGAGTTTTTTCATACCTCCTGTTTCCTTAATGCTATGTAAGGAGCCTGCCTCCACTACATCTCTTCCCAAAACTATTCCATTACTGACTACTCTGTGGCTGAAGAAATATTCCTAACATCCTGTGATCATCTGTGTCTTCAGTTTCCAACTGTGTCACCTTGTTACTGTGTCCAATCTCTGGAACTTCCTGTTTTGTCCTCCTTGTCAATTCCTCTCAGTATTTTTGTATGTCGTATCATGTCCCCCTATCTCTCATGTCCTCCAGTGTCGGTGTGTGTGTTGTGTGTGTGTGTTGTGTGTGTTTGCTGTGTGTGTGTGTGTGTGTGTGTGTGTGTATGCGTGTGTGTGTGTGTGTGTGTGTGTGACTTATATACAGTGAGATCTGTGGTTCCCTCCATTTTCCTGTTACTTGATTGATTCATTGCACCATCATGTTCTGTTGTTCCCTCCATTCCTGTTACTTTGATTGATTCATGGCACCATCAATGTTCTGCTGTTCCCTCCATTCCTGTTACTTTGATTCATTCATGGCACCATCAATGTTCTGTTGTTCCCTCCATTCCTGTTACTTTGATTCATTCATGGCACCATCAATGTTCTGCTGTTCCCTCCATTCCTGTTACTTTGATTCATTCATGGCACCATCAATGTTCTGTTGTTCCCTCCATTCCTGTTACTTTGAATCATTCATGGCACCATCAATGTTCTGTTGTTCCCTCCATTCCTGTTACTTTGATTCATTCATGGCACCATCAATGTTCTGCTGTTCCCACCATTCCTGTTACTTTGATTTATTCAAGGCACATCAATGTTCTGTTGTTCCTCCCAGTCCTGTACTTTGAATCATTCAGGCAACCATCAATGTTATGTTGTTCCCTCAAATTCCTGTTACTATTTGAATCATTCATGGCACCATCAATGTTCTGCTGTTCCCTCCATTCCTGTTACTTTGATTCATTCATGGCACCATCAATGTTCTGTTGTTCCCTCCATTCCTGTTACTTTGAATCATTCATGGCACCATCAATGTTCTGTTGTTCCCTCCATTCCTGTTACTTTGAATCATTCATGGCACATTTAATATGACTTTCCTTCCCGTATTCATTCTGTAACTGTTCCTTTTAATTTATATCACATTTACTTTCACTCGGCTCTTCTTTTCTCTCCGTCCTGGAAAAAAGTATAGAGCTTCCAACAATTACTGTTTTGTTCTTGCTCACTTCCATGTAATAATTATAATGTAATAATTATAATGTAATAATTATTATGTAATAATTATTATGTAATAATTATTATGTAATAATTATTATGTAATAATTATTATGGTAATAATTATTAGTAATAATTATTAAGTAATATTATTATTATAATTAAATGTAATAATTATAAAGGATATTATAATGAAATAAGAGTGTTGAGCAGACCCAGGTAAAGTGTGTCAGTTAATTAATAAATACTGATTATTCATTCATTATTCACTTAATTAAGGTAATATTAACCTTAATATAAATCAGGGGACACAGATAGACTCCTGGTACATTGAACCTGGGGAAGACTTAGTGTAGGATTGAGAAGTGTAGGATAGGAAGATAGGATAGGAAGTGTAGGTTGGGAAGTGGAGGAGGGGAGAAATGTCTGAAGGGGACACAGATAGACTCCAAGCTCCCAGGAGGACATCAACCAGGCGGACATCAACCAGGCGCGGACTCAACCAGGCGGACATCAACAGGCGGACTCAACCAGGCGGACATCAACCAGGCGGACATCAACCAGGGCGGACATCAACCAAGCGGACATAAACAAGCGGACATAACCAAATCTTTCAGTGGGCTGCAGAAAAACAATATGTAAGTTCACGATGAGAAATTTCAATTTCTACGATATGGTATAACATGAGGAAATTAAAACTTCAGAGTACAAAACTAAATCCCTTTCACAAAATAGGCGAAAAAAAAACCAACGTCCAAAAAGACCTGGGAGTGATCATGTCGAGGATCTCACCTTCAGGACCATAAAATTGTATCCAATGCATCTGCTACAAAATGGAAGGTGGATAATAAAATCTTCAAAACCAGGAGTCCAAGCCCATGATGGACACTCTTCAGGTCACTTGTTCTATCTAGGCTGGATTTTGCTGCACACTAACAGCACCTTTCAAGGGCAGGTGACATGCTGGACTAGAAAATGTACAGAGAACCTTCACGGCGCGCATACAGTATATAAAACACTCAATTTACTGGGAGTGCATGAAGGTCCTGAAACCTGTTACTCCCTGGAACGCAGCGGGAGAGATACTGATTATATACACTGGAACGTCCTAGAGGGGACTAGTACCGAACTTGCACACGAAAATCACTTCACAACGAAAGCAAAAGACATCGGCAGGACGATGAACATCCCCCCCCAATGAAAAAGCAGGGGGTTTGTCACTAGCACCGTAAAAGAGACAATACATAAGCGTCCAGTGGCCCGAGGACTGTTCAATGCTTCCCAGCATATAAGGGGGATTTACCAATAGACCCCTAGCCGTCTTCAAGCGGCATGGACAAGCACCATAAAGTCGGTGGTACCTGACCAGCCTGGCTGTGGCTCGTACGTTGGATTGCGTGCACGCAGCAATAACAGTCTGGTTGAAACAGGCTTGATCACCAGGAGGCCTGGTCACTGACTGGGCCGCGGGGAGTTGGCATTATATAAATATAAATATATATATATATATATATATATATATATATATACTATATTTATATATATATATATTATATATATATATATATATATATATATATAGTTTGGATTAGGTAAAATAAATTGCGCATGTATAATACCGTTCTTTTGCAAAACAAATTCTTAATTTTTAAATTAACATAAATGAAAAAATGTATCTTTAAACGTATAAGAGAAAATTTTAGAAATTGTGGGACCCAAAGCCTCGGAGAAGTGGATGAAAAGACTTCAAGGAAGAATATGTATTTGAATTTCTTCCTTAAGCCGTTTGAATATTCTACTTCTCCGACCACCCCATCTTTTCATTCTTTTTTACCAATAGTTATGTTTTATTACATAATATGGTACAAAAGTTTTAAGAGATACATTGCTGATATGAGGATGGCATATAGGGTGCGAGAGATACATATTTATTTATTATCACACTGGCCGATTCCCACCAAGGCAGGGTGGCCCGAAAAAGAAAAACTTTCACCATCATTCACTCCATCACTGTCTTGCCAGAAGGGTGCTTTACACTACAGTTTTTAAACTGCACATTTTACACCCTCTTCAGAGTGCAGGCACTGTACTTCCATTCAAGGACTCATTAGTACGGCCTGCCTGTTCCCTGAATCACTTCATAAAAATGTTACATTTGCTCACACTCCAACAGCCAGGTCAAAGTATTAAAAACCATTTGTCTCCATTCACTCCTACAAACATGCTCATGCAGCCTGCTGGAAGTCCCAAGCCCCCCTCGCACCACAACAAACCTCCTTTTCCCCCTCCCTCAACCTTTCCTAGGCCTCGACCCATACCCGCCTTCCTTCCACTACAGACTGATACACTTTGAAGTTATTCTGTTTCGCTCCATTCTCTCCACATGTCCGAACCACCCTCAAAACCCTTCCTCAGCCCTCCTGGACAACAGTTTTGGTAATCCCGCACCTCCTTCCTAAATTTCCCAACACTACGAATTCTCTGCATTATATTCACACCACACATGCTCTCAGAATGACTTCTCCACTGCCTCCAGCCTTCTCCTCGCTGTGTGCAACATTCATCACCCATGGCTTCACACCATATAAGAGCGTTGGTTAAAACTATACTTCATACAATCCCCTTCTTTGCCTCCAAGGACAAAGTTCTTTGTATCCCGAGATTCTATGTGCACCACTCACCCTTTTTTCTCCCTCATCAATTCTATGATTCACTATCTTTCATAGCACCCATCGCTGACACGTCACTCCCAAATATCTGAATACATTTCACCTCCTCCCATACTCTCTCCACTCCAATTTTTTTTTAACTGATATCCAATCTTCATTCACATAATCTTTTTGTTATCCTCATAACCTTACTACTTTCCTGTATTTCACTTTCAATTTTCTTCTTTTGCACCACCTCTCCAAATTCATCCACCCAATCTCTGCAATTCTCCTTCAGAATCTCCAAGAGCTCAGTGTCATCAGCAAAGAGCAACTTGAATCTCCCACTTTAGGTGTGATTCTTTTGCTTTTATACTCCAGCCTCTTGCTAGACCCTCGCATTTACTTCTCTTACAACCCCATTAATATATATATTAAACAACCCGGTGACATCACACATCATTGTCTAAGGCCTAACTTTTATGGGATTAATTTCCTCTTTCTTACATACTCTAACTTTGTGCCTCCACTATTCCCCAAAAACTCCTTCATGCTTTCAGTAACCTACCTCCTACACATTTACACCTGCAACATCTCTGCCAATTGCCCCCCTATCCACCCTGTCAATACGCCTTTCCAATCCATATAAATGCCACAAAAGACCTCTTTAGCTTTATCTAAATACTGTTCACTTATATGTTTCACTCGTAAACACCTGGTCCACACAACCCCCGACTTTCTAAAGCTCCTTGTTCTCTGCTATCCTATTTCCGTCTTACTACTTAATTCTTCAATAATAACTCTACCATACACTTTGCCCAGGTATACTCGACGACTTATCCCCCTATAATTTTTGCACTCTTTATCCCCTTTTGCCTTTATACAAAGGAACTTATGACATGCGCTCTGCTAATCCCTAGGGTACCTAACCCTCTTCCCCATTTTTACATTTATTAAATAATTGCACCAACCACTCCAAAACTATATCCCCACCTGCTTTTAACATTTCATATCTTTACCCATCAATCCCGGCTGCCTTTACCCCCCCATTTAATTTTACCTACTGCCCTCACGTTGCTTTCCCCACACTCACACTGGCTGTTCCTCACTCCTACAAGATGTTGTTCCTCCTTGCCCTTATCATTGAAATCCACCAGCTTCCCTATTCTTCATTCATCATTTAAAACATTCCTCAAAAATATTCCCTCCATCTTCCCATACCTCTAACTCTCCCATTTAATAACTTCTCCTCTCCCTATTTTTGAACTGACAAATCCATTTGTTCTCTAGGCCTTTCTTAAACTGGTTAATCTCACTCCAAAACTTTTTTCTTATTTGTCAAACATATTTGTTGATACTTCTCACCCACTCTCTCATTTGCTCTCTTTTTTACATTGCTTCACCACTCTCTTAACTCTCTCTTTTTCATATCCAAATACTCTTCCCTCCTTACAATCACTTCTACTTGTTAAGAACTTCTCATATGCTAACTATTTTCTCCCTTACTACTCTATTCACATCATTCATTCCACCAATCGCTCCTCTTCCCTCCTCCAGCACCCACTTTCCTGTAACCTCAAAACTTCTGCTGAACACTTTAACACTCACATTTTAAACCTACCCATACCTCTTCGACCCCATTGCCTAGCTCTCAATAGCCCATCTATCTTCCAATAGCTTGTTTATATCTTACCCTACTGCTCCACGTTTAGTTTATAAAACCTTCACCTCTATCTTCCCTGATGCTTTCTATTCTCTTGTATCCCAATCTACTTTTACTTCTCAGTGTAAGCTACAAACTAGAAAGTGATCTGATTATATCTGTGGCCCTCTATAAACATGTACATCCTGAAGTTCTAATCAACAGTCTTTTATTCCACCATACACAAATCCCAACAAACTACTGGTCATTTCGCCCTACATCATATCTTTGTATACTTATTTATTCCTCTTTTTCTTAAAATATGTATTACCTATAAACTAACCCCTTTCTATACAAAGTTCAATCAAAGGGCTCCATTATCATTTACACCTGGTACCCCAAACTTACCTACACACCCTCTCAAAGTTTACTCCTACTTTAGCAATCAGGTCCCTACCACAAATTACTCTCTCACTTGGTCAAAGGCTCCTATACATTCACTTTAACATCTCCCAAAATCTCTCTCTCTCCTCTGCATTCCTCTCTTCTCCAGGTGCATACACGCTTATATGACCACTTCTCGCATCCAACCTTTACTTTAAATCCACCATAATTTCTTGAATTTTACACATTCATATTCTCTTTTCTCTTCCATAACTTGATTCATTCTACATTACTGCTACCCTTCCTTTTGCTCTAAACTCTCTCAGATACTCAGATTTCATCCCATTTATTTCCCCCCACCGAAAACTATCCCTACCCCCTTCAGCTTTGTTTCGCTTAGAGGCCAGGACATCCAATTCTTTTCATTCATAACATCTGCACATCATCTGTTTCTTGTTCAGCGCACTACATCCACGCAATTGAAGCATTCCAGGTTTTATAAAGTTTCTTTCTTCTCTTTTTTAGTAAAATGTCTAAGGAGAAGGGTTACTAGCCCATTGCTCCGGCTTAGTCGCCTCATTCGACCACGCATGGTTACGGAGGAAAGAGTCTTTTTCACTTCCCCAAGGGACAATAGAAGAAGAAATAAGGAGGAACAAGAGCTATTTAGAAAAAGGAGAAGAAAAACTAGATGTATGGATATATATTATGCATGTTCGTTGTCTGTGAAGTGAGGTCCAAAGTGTAAGTAGGAGTAGCAAAAAGATATCCCTGTTACCTAGCGTGTTTATTGAGACAGAAAAAGCAACAGCAATCCTACCATCTTCAAAACAGTTACAGGTTTTCTGTTTCACAGTCATTCTGGCAGGACGGTAGTCACTTCCTGGGTTGGTTGGCTGTCTACCAACATACATATCTTATAGGTTACATGTCTAGTAATATTGGTTCCGCAGTTTTGTTACTGATTATAATGCGAAAATCTCATCCGTTCATCAGAGCTGGGGACACATGCCAAAATGCAGCAGGCATTACCCCTTTTAACAGCAGCGCCGCCGGAGTCGCTGGAACAGAAAAATAGCTACCCATGGATCCCTAGTCACCCTGATGAGTTTCTTTTGCCTAGCTTCTTAAGGAACTTAGATGCACTCTTCCCATGAACCAAGGGTTCTCTGAGCTTTATTGGTAACAAACATATAATGATGGGCAAGTTATCATTATTTTCTAGTGACTTTTGGGAATCCCTTGAAGCTGGCGGCTGCCCCTTTCTTCCCTTTCCCCACTTTTTGGTGTATTGGAGATGGGTATAGCCAAGTAGATGCACATGTTTAGCCCAAACCACCCCTGCATTGCGTGTGTTCCTGGCTTGAAGGGTGGCTGATACCATCTGGACACTTCTGGCTGCCATCTAGAATCTGCCATAGTTGGGGTGGCTCTCTTACTGCTGGGCATCCGGCTTGTTGTTGAGGCTTCTCTTGATAACGTTAGTAACCTCTAATGTTTCGCAATTTTTCCTTCGGATTTATTTATGGCACACAAGGACCATGGTACCCGAATCGGTCTGCCTGCTTCACTGCACAAGTTGTCAGTGGAACGGCCTTCCATCTGACAAAAAACTAATGGAAAAAAAATATAAATAAGGGAACACTCTACGGAAAAATAATAGAATAATGGACTTTTGAGGATTTTACTTAAAATTAAATATAATAAAAATGGCCTCTGGTTGTGTTGTGTAGTTGGGCCAGCAGTAGGTAAGGCCCTGGACAGATCTCTGATGTTAAAACAGAAGAAACATATGAACATTAAGAACGAAGGAACACTGCCAGAAGGCCTATGGCCCATGCGAGGCAGGTCCAAGTCTCCTACCGGCTTAAGCCAATGACACCACCTAGTCAGGGTCAGGTCCATTGACTTAAGGGGAGGAGGGGAACACGGCAACCGACCTGGTAGCACAAGCTATCAGGTCTAACTCACACCCACCCACATCCACTCAGGTATTTATCCCGCCTATTTTTTAAGCTTAACACAACGTATCTGGCCCTCTAAACTCGGTACTAGGGAGTTTTGTTCATCATCCACAACTCTATTACCAAACCAGAGTAGTACTTTCCTATATTCCTTCCTGAATCTGAATTTTTCCAATTAAAACCATTGCTGGAGTCCTGTCATAGGCTAGATTATTTTCAGCCACACTATTTCAATCCCCTTATTTTATTCCTGTCTTCCATTTATACACCTCAATTATTCCCCCCTAATTCTACGTCTTTCTAGAGAGTGCAGATTCAGGGCCCTTGTTATTCCTCATAGGGAAGGGTTTCTGATACATGGGATCAAACTTTGTCATCCTCTTTTGTTACATTTTCAGAGAATTTATATCATTCTGTAATAAGGTGACCAAAACTGATGCAGCATAATCTAAAAGGAGGCCTAACCATGGATGTATAGAGTTGAAGAACTAACTGAGGACTCCTATTATTTATGACTTCTTGATATGAAGCCAAGGATTCTATTAGCTTATTGGCGAAACACTTATGCACTGTTGTTTGGTTCTCAGATTACTGCTAACCAGAACTCCTAAATCTTTTTCGCAATCCGTAATATTTAAGATCTACATTATTTAGTTTATATTGGCTGATTTATTGTCCTGTCAACATTTAGGAACTTTGCATTGTCTATATTAAACTGCATCTGCACTTCTCCGACCACTGCATCAGTCTATTCAATCTTCCTGGGAGTGCTCGAATGTCCTCGTCAGAATGAATTCGACGGCCTATTTTGGTGTCAATCGGCAAACTTGCCGATTTCGCTCTCTTTATGCCCTATCTATGTCGTTTATGTAGATTGTGAAACAGCAGGGGGCCCCCAACACTGCACCCCTGTGGAACACCGCTGTGACACTTCCCCACTCTGATTTCTCCCATTTATGCAATAACCTCTGCTGCCTATTTTTGTCAAACCAGTTGCCTCTATCAGGAAAAAATTTCCCTCCTATTCCATGTGCTTTAATTTTCCTCAATAGTCTCTGATGTGGGACCTGTCAAAAGCCCTTACTGAAGTCCATATACCAATATCTATTCATTTACCATGATCATACCTCCTCAATACCTTAGTGAAAAAAAGTTTAATAAAATTCGTAAGGCTGGAAACGCCCCTTTGTAAAACCATGCTGAGATTCGTTGATTAATTTTAGCTTTTCAAGGTGGCTACGAACTGCATCGGCAATTATTGAAATACCATAAATTTTCCCACTTGGAGGTTAGGCTTATTGTGGTCTATAGTTCGAAGCTAAGGACCTGGTCACCTGTTTTGAAAATAGGTATCACATTTGCCATTTTCCACTTATCTGGACACCATGCCAGTTTGGTAGTGATATGTTGAAAAAGAATAGGCCAAAGGTTGTGTTGCCTTGCTAAGCTCCTCTTTACATTCCTTTTAGAACCCTTGCATACAGTTCATCAGGGCCTGGGGATTGTTAGGTTTTAATTTATCTATTTGCTAAGGACCATGTCACTTGTGACCCCTTAATAGTACACAGTTTATTACGTCCGATGTTTACATAATTTATCATTACTGGAATTTCGCTGGTTGGTATCCTCCTTGATGTAAAAACTGAGTGGAAGTATGTGATTGAAAAAAATTCACACATTTCCTTATCACTAGTCAGTGAGTGACCCGAGGACACTTTTGAGTGGGGTCCTTATTCTTGTCCCTGATCTTACTTCTGTATACTGAAAAGAATCCTTTTGTGGTTAGTCTTCGAATTCTCTTGCAACTTTAACCTCATTATCTCTTTTTTGGGCTTTTTTTCTAATTCCCTTTTTTATTTTCTCTTTAAACTGAATATATCGATTTCTCAATTGCCCCTCTCCTCTTTTGATTTGCATATATATGCCTCTCTTTTGACCAATCAGATAATTTTAATCTATTGTTATCCATTTAGGATCATTTTTGTTTGATCTGATTTCCCCTATTTGGGAAACATATTTTGGACTGAGCAGCTAGTAGAACTATGCCCTGAAAGCTCATATTCCGGCAACCATCACACCTACCTGAACCCTTAGTCAGGTCTTCCAGTTCAGCCCACCTAAGTAAATTTTTCAGTCCTATGAAATTCAGCCAAAGGAAAGGTCAGGGGACGGAGGACTTGATTGCATTATTAGGGGAATTCATATGATATATTAAAACTGAGTGATTTGTGATCACTTTCCCCAAGCTCTTCATTAAACCTCAACGGATTATTAATTAGTGTTTCCCTACTGGCAGATCCAAGTCAAGGAGGTTATTTCCCTAGTTGGCTCTGTCACAAAATGTTTTAAAAACAATCACCTGGATCGTATCAAGAAAGTCACCTGACTCTAAATTTCCTGTCAAATTGACTCCAGTCAATCTGTCTATAGTTGAAAAATCTCCCATTGCCACAACATTTTCGTATGTAGATGCCTTACGAATTTGTCCCAATAGAAGTTTTTACTGCACTCCTATCAAGTTTTGGGGCCTGTAAATACACCCCAAAATTGTTTTTCTCGGCCCTCGAGAACTGTAACCAAACAATTCATGGCACGCTTCTAATTTAATATCTTGCAAAACCACAACAATTTAAATTGTCTCTGCATACATCGCTACCCACCCCTTTCCTGTTGACCCTGTAAAGGTGGAAAATTTAAGCCTTGTAGGACTTTCAGAGGGCATCTATTTTTCCAGATTGACCAGGTCCTGTTAAGCAATAAAACTATGTCTCCTCCTTAAATTTAAATCTAGCTCATCATCTTTTTCTTACACTCCTCTTATTATAGAAACCTTTAAGGGGGATTAGCCCTTGCTCCCTCTGGTCCCCCTTTTTTTTGCTGACCTATCTATTGTCTTTATTTATAACTTCATCTGAATGCCTTTTATACATTTACTGTTTCCAACCCAAGTGTTGCAACCTCTAAAATCTTCCATATTTTAAAAATAAAGGGCATTTCACCAGGGCCTTCTCAATCGGTCTGCAAGTGCTACCACCCCACCCCAAAGGAGATGTCCCCCACCCCTTGCATACATATCTTTTGCCATAAAATTGTTCCTTTTTCAATGAATGGATTGCATGTTCCTTCAAAACTGTCTACCAAAATTTTTACACCAATTGCCCAGACAACCATTCTTTTCCACCCCTTCTAGAAAGGGCTACATAATTGGGACCCTCCCTTAGACTTAATGAAATCATAGCTGCCTGACATGTAGTTATCCTGGCAAGGGTAACTCCCGAGTTTTGGAATCTTCTCTACCACTTGTTGGGCACCACAAAAGTAGAATAAAAGGCCGTAGATCAATAATGTTAAAAAGTCCAATTAAAAAATGTCTTCCCTTTATCTGGCGTCTATCCGGGATACCACGCCAGGAACAAGTGGTAATAAAAAAACATAAACGGGTTACCAATGGTTAAATAATATAACATTTAAAATGAAAAGGATGGAAAATGCCCAAAATAAATTACGTAACCACAAAAAAAGAAAGCACAACATAATACCCGGTAAAACCACCTTACCTGATCAGGAGAAAGTGAAGGGAAGTGACCCCAAAACTTCAACCCACACCAGGAAAGGTCAAATTACCAGGATAAAAATTTAAAACAAATCAGACACCAGGACAATTTTCGACCCACCCCGAGAGGGGGGGGGAGCGCGACGTAACTCGCAAAGGGTTTCCTTTTTCCTAACCAACCCTTACCCCATTTTTCACCCCTTTTCCCTCAAACAAATAACCTGTGTTCGGCAAAAATAGCTCGGCAATCGAAGGGCAACACCAGTGCGGTTTGTCTTTTGGGTCGAGGCGTGTGCCAAGGAGGAGTTGGGAAACAAAAATTCCCTGCATGAAGACTCTCACCCCAGGGGGCGGTTTTATTTTTCCCCCTGACACCACTAAGCATTTTTGAGGATATCCTCCACATCGGGCCATCCCAGTGCACGTTCGTATTTTTTGGGGGAAGCGGTCGGTTTAAGCCCGTTAGTTTATCCCAACAGGCTCGTCATTGAATTTTTTTGGCCTTGACTTCAATCTTTCCCTAAATGTTCAAGGAAATCGCTGCACAAGACCTCTGGATACAATGCTTTGGGGACAAAAGGCGGGTATGCAATGTGTGATGCGCGACACTAATGCCCCCTAGCTGACGGAATGTAAATGGTTCCACTGCCCGTCTTCTAGAGAAAGGGTTAAGTACTTCGAAAATTTTACTCATATGCTGTCATTTTCTCGGCAAAAAGGGTTAACAATGAAGTTGGCCATTTTAAAATATTCCCAAACCCGGGCAAAAACAAGTACTTATGAAAGGTACGAGGGATCGGGGTGTCAAGATTGCCATTCGTTGTTCCCTTCTCTTCAACTCACAATTGTGTTTAAAGGCTCGCTTCCCCGGGTGCTCCAAGCAAGACGCATTTTAATGCAATGCGGCTACTGGTAGTTTTTATCTTTTCTGCCTCGATCACTTGTTTATAATTGAGTGGGTTTCACATTTTTATAGATTCAGGATGGGCCCTTTTCTGTCCCCCGGGCATCACCTTTTAAGATCATCAAGGAGGACTCCTTTGTACCTCTATGTGCCATCATCCAGGAACCATATATTAAAAATATATATATATAAAAATATTAATATATATATAAATAATAAATAAAAAGAGGAAGTTTTTTTTCAGGGGGTGCCTTCCGGTTTAGGCCTTTTACAGGGGGGTCCCTTTCCCGGGTTTGGCCCTTTCCCCTGAGCGGGCCCCTTTTTTCACCCTAGGGGTTACTTTTCCCTTTGACCATGACCTCGCCCCCGAACTACCTCACCCTTTACCCCGCAAACCCAAAAACCCCACCCACACCCCCCCCCTTCCAAACCCCCGTCCCTGCCGCCCCCCCCCCCACCCCACCCGCCCCGCTGTCCCCCCCCCCCGCGCCCTTCGCACCCCCCCCCCGCCCGCCCGCGCGCCCCCCGCGCGCCCGCCCGCCCCTTCGCGACCCCCCCCCCGCGCCTTTTGCTGCGCCCTTCTCAGCGTCATCCGATCGCCCTCGCGCCCCGAATTTTTTTCCGATTTTTTCGAATTTTTTTTTTTTTTTTCTTGTTCCCCCTATCTCCCGGGTCAAATTTTTAGGTTCCCCCTCTCACTTTCACCCCATCCCAAAATTTCTCGAAAACAAAGTTTCCCTCTCCTTGACTTTTTTTTTGGGTTCCCCCCTAGGGTTTTCGAAATTCTCCATCTCCTTTGGGTCAAGGGTTGAATTTTTCCATCCCCGATCAAAATTTTTGGGTTTCCCCCCCCTCACTTTACCCCCACCCCCAAAAATTTTTCGAAATCAAAAGTCTCCACTCCTCATTTCCCCCTATGGGGGTTTTTAATTTTTTTATGATCACCCTTTGGGTCAAAATTTTTGGGTTACCCCCCACTTTCACCCCCCCCCCACCTCAAATTTTTTTCGATAATACAAGTTTTTGGATTTTCCCCCTATGGGGTTTTTTCGAAATTCTCCATCTCCCCGGTTCCCCACCCCACTTGACCCCCCCATCCCCCCAAATTTTTCCGAAATTTTTTTTTTTCATGATACAAAGACTCTACTTCCTTTGGATCAAGTTTTTTATTTCCCCCCCCTTTCACCCCCACCCCCCAAATTTTCTCGATAATACCATGACTCCATCTCCTTTTAAAATTTTTTTTTATCCCCCTAGGGGTTTTTTAAATTCTCCTCCCTTGGGGTCAAGGTTTTTGGATTGCCCCTTCCACCCCACCCCCCAATCCCAAAAAATTCCAATATTACCAATTTTTTTGGGTTCCCCCCTATGGGGGTTTCGAAATTTTCCAATTCCTTGGGTCAAATTTTTTGGATTCCCCCCCTCTGGGGTAAACATTCAAATAAATCCTCCTATGGGGGATGGTGCCTCTCTTACACAGGGCAACAAATGTGACTCATATTCCCCTCATAATGGTTTACTCGACTCATGACGTCCCACGATAGCCCCACACACACAGGCGAACATACACCCTTTTTGTTCATTTAAAATTAA
>NC_069446.1:37068850-37090060 GCF_026875155.1 Cherax quadricarinatus | reverse complement strand
CTCCTTGCAGGTAACATAGATGTTTTTCATTACTGGGAACGTGGTTTAATTCAAAAGTCGTACATGCCTGCATCAGAATGGTCCATTCAGGGTTTTAAATTGTTCACTAGTAGATAGAAGTATCAGGAAGGGGGCGGGTTTGGGGTGGCGCATTGTATGTCGAGATCACTTGGAACTGTTGTATAAAAACGGGTATTTAAGTCTGAAGGTAAACACATACAGAGTCTGTATGCGATAGAGATTTTCAGAGGGGGCATGAAAAATTAATTTTAGGTGTTGATTATTACCAGTCCCCCAAAATTTTGTTTGGGACCAGGGGAGAATATTGGCGGAGGAAATTGTTAGGGCCTCTCAAGGCACGATTAATGTAGTAATTCTAGGAGACTTTAATGTGTAGTTTATATTGATTGGAATTTCTTGACTGGGGATACATTTAGGAATCATTTCGATGTATTAGAAGAAGTTCAGGATTGTTTTTTTGACAAGCCAAGGTTTGTGGACAGAACTACAAGGGGTAATAACCTGATATGACTTAGTTCTGGGCAAACAAGAAATCCCTTGTTATAATTTTAGATAGTTTCAGAGGAACTGGGTGCTAGGCGACCATCAATCGCAATTTATTTTGAAATTTTATGGAAGTATGATAGTGGATAATCAGTAACAGTCCCAGATTTTTCGCCTTAGCGTATTACGACTGGGCTCTAGAGAACACTTTATCATTCTGTATGACTGGGGTAAGAATGAGAAGCTTATCAATATGACGTTTTCTGAACCCCCACACAATACATGCTGTTCTCAAAGAACGTTTATCCCTCTATAGGAGATTAGATCAAATAGAAAATGACCCAATATGGTTATGAATAATAGGCTTGCTGGAAATATCTAATGGGCATAAGACAAGGGAATTTATAGACGTATCAAAGAGGCGAGGGTCCATCTTATGCAATCAGTATTTTAACTTGACATTAAGTAGGGACGATTAAAAAGGGGATAAGGAAAAGCTAAAAGGGAACTATGAAATTAAAGTTGCTAGGGATCTAAAACGCTAACCCAAAAAGTTTTTTCAGGTCTATAGAACAAAACGTCCAGTAGATAAGATAAGGCCCCTTTAATAAATACTATGGGCATATTACTGACAAAGAGAATGAAATGTGTCTCGATTTTTCTCATAATATTTTTTCTCTTCGGTTTTTAACAGGAAGACCATAATAATATTCCAGGTAATTAATTTTTATAGTGGATCAGAAGAGATTTAGTATGTAACATCACGTCACTAGTGAAATGGTTGTGAAGCAGATAGACGACTGAAGCAAATAAGTCACCGGGTCCTGTAGGTTTTTCAAGGGTTCTTATGGAATGCTCAAAATGGAGTCTGTGAAAACCATTCTAATATTTTTTTAATTTATCTCTTCAAAAACAGGTGTAGTGTCTGATTTGTGGAAAGAATGGCTAATGTAATCTCCTATTTTTTATAAACAGGGACAAGTCGTTACCCGTCAAAAATTACCGCCCATATAAGCCTGCAACCTCGCAAGTATTAGGCAATATTACTAGAGTCAATTATAAGCTGAGATTTTAAGAAGCCTCTCGATAGAGCATAGCTTGATTAATGATATCTTAGCATGGATTAACAAGAGGGTGGTTCTTGGTACATAACGAATTTATTAACTTCTTCTAGTAATGTTTTTGTGGCTGTTGACCGCGATTATGAATTTGATATTGGTTACTTAGTTTTTTAGTAAGGAGATTTCATATGAGTTCCGCACCAAAGATCTGTTGAGAATGTAGCAGATCATGGCATTGGGGGAAGGGCTGGTCGCTCGTGGTTAGTATCTTGGCTCACAGCACAGGAAGCAGAGAGTGTACTTAAGTTGGGTTAAATCCGAGAGTGGGGATCAGTAACAAGTGGGGGTTCCAAGGGATCAGTCTTGGGCTGTTGTTGTTTTTATAATATATATCAATGATCTTGATGAAGGAATTTTACTAGTGATATGAGCAAATTCGCCGATGACACGCAAGATAGGTAGAGTATAATTGATTTCAAACGTATATTGTTATAGGGAACTTAAGGAGGGGATTTAGACATATAACTATACTCTTGGCAGAAAAAGTGGCCAAGATGCCAGTTAAATGTAGATAAATGACAAGGTTCGAAGCTCGGGAGTGTCCATAACCTAGCACTTATAAGTTAATATAATGTAGAACTTAGCCATGCTAGATTGCGAAAGGGACTTGGGGGTTATGGTATAGCAAGCAACCTTAATACCTCAAGACAGCAATGCCTAAGCGTACGTAATAAGGCAATAGATTACTGGATTTATATCTCAAGAAGTGTAAGCAACAGAAGTCCAGAGGTCATATACTGCAGCCTTTTTATACATCATTAGTAAGGCCTTCTCACTAGATTATTGCTGCTCAATTCTGGTCTCCATATTCTGAAATGGACTATTAAATTCGTTAGAAAACATTCATGCGTAGGATGACTAAAATTAATACATAGCATTAGAAATCTTCCTTATGAAGTAAAGATTGAAGACTTTAAGTTTCATTCACTTGTTTAGACGAAGAATGAGGGGATGGGGAGACTGTCGAGTGTTCAAGTGGATGATAGTATTAATAAAGGGGATATTAACAAGGTCTTGAGTATCTCTCCAAGGAGAGAACCGCGCTAATGGATTTAAATATAGTATCCTCAGTTCCTTTGATTTTTTTAGAAAGGACATAGGAAGTATTGGTTTGGAAATAGGGTAGTTTATGAGTGGAACAGTCTACTAGTTGGGTTTATTGAGGCTAGGGGAACCTTTGGGTAGTTTCAAATTTAGGTTGGATAAGTACATGAGTGGGGAGGGGTTGATTGAGATAGGGACTTGCACATCGGAGCTTGTTTCTTGGGTGGCATGGAATATTGGTTGGGCAATGCTTGTGGGGATGAAATTGTAAAGGACCTGCCTAGTATGGCCAACAGTCTTCTGCAGTGTTCCTCCTTTCTTTTGTTCTTATGTTTAACCTGGCCAGTACGACTTGTTGTATGCTGCCGGCAACCTGCGCCAGTTACGACTGTGTGGATTGCCAATCCTGGCAGTACGACTGTGTGTTGCCACAACCTGGCAAGTACGACTGTATGCTGTATATATCGAAACCTGGCCAGTACGACTGTGTGTTGCCGCGAACCTGGCCAGTACGATGATATGCTGCCACAACTGGCCAGTAGAGGGGGGTGGGGGGGGGACTGTGTGTTGCCGCAACCTGGCCATGTACGCAATGTGTGTTGCCAACAACCTGCCAGTACGACTGTGTGTTGCCACAACCTGGCCAGTACGACTGTTGTGTTGCCACAACCTGCGCACCAGAGTACGAATGTGTTGTTGCCACAACTGGTCCAGTATCGACTGTGTGTTGCCACCACCTGGTCAGTACTACTGTGTTGCTCCACAACCTGGCCAGTACGACTGTGTGTTGCCACAACCTGGCCAGTACGACTGTTGGTGTTGCCACAACCTGGTCGTACGACTGTGTGCTGCCACAACCTGGCCAGTACGACTGTGTGTTGCCGACAACCTGGCCAGTATGCGACTGTGTTTTGCCACAACCTGGTCAGGTACGACTGTGTGCTGCACAACCGGCCAGTACGACCTGTGGTTGCCACATCCTGGCCGTACGACGTGTGCTTCCCACCCTGGCCCAGTACGACTGGTGTGTTGCCATCAACCTGGCCAGTACGACTGTGTGTGCCAACAACCTGGCCAGTACGAACTAGTGTGTTTGCACAACCTGGCCATACGACTGTGTGCTGCCACAACCTGGCCAGTACGACTGTGTGTTGCACAACCTGGCCCCCGCGGGGGGGGCCCGGAAGTTACACTGTGTGCTGCCGCAACCGGCCATACGGACTGTGGTTGCCACAACCGGCCAGTACGACTGTGTGTTGCCACAACCTGGCCATACGACTGTGTGTTGCCTACAACACTGGCCAGTAAAGACCTGTGTGTTGCCAACAAACCTGCCAGTACGACTGTGTGCTGCCACAAACCTGGCCAGACGACTGTGGTGTTGGCCACAACCTGGCCAGTATCGACTGTGTGTTGCCACAAACCTGGACAGTATACGACCTGTGTGTTTTGCCACAACCTTGGCCAGTACGACTGTGTGCGGCCGCAACCTGGCCAGTAACACTGTGGTTGCCACAACCTGGCAGTACACTGTGTGTGCCACAACCTGGCCAGTACGACTGTGTGTTTGCCACAACCTGGCCCCGTACGACAGTGTGCTGCCAACCTGGCCAGTACGACTGTGTGCCTGCGACAACCTGGCAGTAACGACAGTGTGCAGCCACAACCTGGCCAGTACGACTGTGTGTTGCCACAACCCTGGCCAGTACGTACTGTGTGTCTACCCACAACCTGGCAGTACGGACGTTGTTGCCACAACCTGACCAGTACGACTGTGTGTACCACAACCTGGACAGTACGACTGTGTTCTAATTCTGCCACAATCCTGGCAGTACGACTTGGTGTTGCCACAACCTGGCCAGTACGACTTGTGTGTTGCCGATAATCTGGACCAGTACGACTGTGATTGCCACAACCTGGCCAGTACGAACAGTGTGTTGCCACAAACCTAGCCAGTACGACCCAAAACCTGGCCAGTACGACTGTGTTCTGCCACAACCTGGCATACGACTGTGTGTTTGCCACAACCAGGCCAGTACGAACTGTTGCAAAGCCATCTATAACAACCCTGGCCAGTAAAGACTGTGTGTTGCCACAACCTAGCCAGTTCGACTGTGTGTTGCCTACAACCTCTCCAAAGTACGACTGTGTGCTGCCCACAAATCTGCCCAGTACGACTGTGTGTTGCCTCAACCTGGCCAGTACGACTCTGTGTTGCCAGCATACCGGCCAGTACGACTCTGTGTTTTGCCACAACCTGGCCAGTACGAATCTGTGTGCCACAACCTGCCATACGACTCTGTGTTGCCACAACCTGGCCAGTACGAATCCTGTGTACCACAACCCTTGTGCCATATAGCTGGGGGGACTGTGTTATGGGCTGGCCGCTGAGGGCGGGGGTGGCCGTATACTGTGTGTTGCCCCCAACCGGCCCAGTACGACGCTGTGTTGCGCACAAACCTTGGCCAGTACGACTGTGTGTTGCCACAACCTGGCCATAACGACTCCGTGTTTGCCACAAACCTGCCAGTACGACTGTGCGTTTGTGGCCACAACCTGGCCATACGACTGTGTGGTTGGCCACAACCTGGCCAGTACGGAGACTGTGTGTCTGCCACAACCTGGCCATACGACTGTGTTGCCCACAATCTGGCCAGTACGACTGTGCGTTGCCACAACCTGACCAAGTTCGACTGGGTTGCCACAACCTGGCCAGTACGACGTGCGATGCCAACAACCAGGCCAGTACGACTGAGTTTGCCACAACCTTGCAGTACGACTGTGTGTTGCCACAACCTGCCATACGACGGAGTTTTTGCCACAGAACCTGGCCAGTTTGAACTGTGTGATAATGTCTCCCACACTGTTGTTATGTACTGTGATGCATCAGTGTTAACATATATATATATATATATATATCAGTGTGTTTTTCACCACCACCACCACCACCTTCACTACCACCGCCACCACCACCACCACCTTCACCACCACCAACCAACACCGCCACCATCACCACCACTAACCACCAGTACCACCACCAACAACCACCACCGCCACGAACCACCACCAACTACCACCAACCACTACCACCACCACCACGACCACCACCACCACCACGAGCAACACCACTACCACCACCACCACCATCCTTGTATTTGATGTACATAAAGACTTTCTACTACACCAGAGTTAGTAACACCGTATGTAACCTGTTTGATAAATACCTGATAGATCACTTACTAGTAAGATTCTTTAGTTAGGATTCTGTTGGAAGGATTCAAGTGTGTAAGACTGGACACTCCTGGAAGACCCATACTGAAGATTGTTACCAAAGATTATGGTAGAAAGACCACTGGTAGTTTCTGCTTGGAAAATAGAGTGCTGGTCAGAACTCTGCTGGTAAAAATTTTAGACAGCGGTTATTGTCAATTCTAAACTGTATAAAGTCATCTGGTATTAGAGTAACACATTAAACAGTATAGTAACAAACAATACAATAAAGTAACTCTTAAAACAGTATAATAAATATAAAACAGTTAAGTGACACATAAAACACTGAAGAAAACACATAAAAAACAGTAAACTGAGACCAAAAAGTATAGTGACACATAAATAAGTAACAATAATACCTCCCAGCCAGCCATAAAAGAGAGGGAACCTCCCAGCCACCAGAAGAGAGGAACTCCCAGCAAGCCAGAAGAGAGAACCTCCCAGCAACCAAAGGAAGATAACCTCCAGCCAGGCCGAAAGTGGAACCTCCAAGCCAGCCAGAAGAGAGGAACCTCCCAGCCAAGCCAGAAAGAGGAACCTCCCAGCCAGCCAGAAGAAGGAAACCTTCCCAGCCAGCCAGTAGAGGAGGAACCTCCCAGCCAGCCAGAAGAGAGGAATCCTCCAGCCAGCAGAAGAGAGGAACCTCCCAGCCAGCCAGAAGAGAGGAACCTCCAGCCAGCCAAAGAGAGGAACCTCCCACCAGCCAGAAGAGGAACCTCCCAGCCAATCCAGTAAGAGAGAACCCCCAGCCAGTCCAGAAGAGAGGAACCTCCCAGCCAGCCAGAAGAGAGGAACCTCCCAGCCAGCCAGAAGAGAGAACCTCCTAGCCAGCCAGACCATCTGTTTGCCATCTGTGATTTATTGGGTTAAGGTAAGTGGTGTGACCACCTGGTGCTACATATTTGTGATTATAGTGACGGATGGTTGGAAAATTATGTTGATGGATAGTTTAATACATACTTGTTTCTTCTTTCTGTCCCAAGATTCAGTAGATCTTATAAACTCAGGAAGTTCCCTGTCATATAATGTGTTTTATCCGCTACTACTTCCCTCCTCCTCCTCGCTATCTTCTCTCTCCTCGTCATTCACTTCCACACACTATCTTTATTCGGTCCTCTCTCTCTCTGCTCCATGAGCTTTATCATACCTCATCTTAAAGCTATGTATCGTTCCTGCCTCCACTACCTCACTTGCTAGGATATTTCACTTCTTGACTACTCTATGACTGAAGAATACTTCCTTAACTTCCCATTGACTTCATCTGGGTCTTCAACCTCCAATTGTGACCACTTTTTTCTGTGTCGCCCCTCATCTGTAATACCTGTCTCTGTCTGAGGGGACACAGATGGACTCCTGGACACATGAACCTGGGAAAAGCGAGAATACCTTGGGGAAGTGGGGAAGGGGGAATATCTGAGGCGGACAATAATAGAATCAGATGTCAAACAGATGGTCTGGCTGGTGTCACACCACTTACCTTACTCTGGGAGGTATCCCAACACCACTTACCTTACCCTGGGAGGTGTCACACCACTTACCTTACTCTGGGAGGTATCCCACCACTTATCTTACTCTGGGAGGTGTCACACCACTTACCTTACTCTGGGAGGTGTCCCACCACTTACTTTACTCTGGAAGGTGTCACACACTGTACTGGTCTTCTGTGTTATTGTACTACACTGGTCTTCTGTGTTATTGTACTACACTGGTCTTCTGTGTTATTGTACTATACTGGTCTTCTGTGTTATTGTACTATACTGGTCTTCTGTGTTATTGTACTATACTGGTCTTCTGTGTTATTGTACTGTACTGGTCTCTGTGTTATTGTATCTGTACTGGTCTTCTGTGTTATTGTACTATTCTGGTCTTCTGTGTTATTGTACTATACTGTGCCGTAGGGTGGGCAGTGTTATGTACTGTACTGGGTCTTCTGTGATTATTGTACTGTTAGTGAGGCTTGGTGGACTGGTGGTGAGTTGTGATGGGTGCGGGTTGTGTGGATGGGACTGGTGGTGAGTGTGATGGACTGGTGGTGAGTGTGATGGACTGGTGGTGAGTGTGATGGACTGGTGGTGAGTGTGATGGACTGGTGGTGAGTGTGGTGGACTGGTGGTGAGTGTGATGGACTGGTGGTGAGTGTGATGGACTGATGGTGAGTGTGATGGACTGGTGGTGAGTGTGATGGACTGGTGGTGAGTTGTGATGGACTGGTGTGAGTGTGGTGGACTGTGGTGAGTGGGATGGACTGGTGGTGAGGTGTGATGACTGGTGGTGAGTGTGATGGACTGGTGGTGAGTGTGATGGACTGGTGGTGAATGTGATGGACTGGTGGTGAGTGTGATGGACTGGTGGAGGGCGACTTTCATTGTTTACATTACTGTGGTATGTGACCTGTTCAATGTTTTACGATACTGTGTAGGTGAAATAAAGAGAAAAAAAAGAGAAAGAAAAAAAGAAAGAAAACCCTTTCATTGTTTACATTACTGTGGTAGGTGACCTTTCATTGGAGAATAACTTGTGTGAACTTCATTAATATTTGTCTATGGAGTTACATTATATAAACAATACAACAATCACCGGGGAATAAACAAGACTTTTTTCAACATCATGAAATTTATTTTCGCAATTATTATTGAATGACCACTCAAGTAACCGGAATGGAGGAACAACAGACCATGATGGTGCCATGGATGTATCAAAAATATAACAGGAATGGAGGGAACAAAAAACATTGATGGTGCCAAGGAATGTATCAAAATAACAGGAATGAGGAACAACATAACATTGATGGTGCCCGATGGATTATCAAAATAACAGAATGAGGGAACAATAAATACTGATGTGCCATGAATGAATCAAAGTAACAGGAATGGAGGGGCACAGCAAACATTGATGGTTGCCATGAATCAATCAAAGTAACAGGATGGAGGGAACAGCAGAACATAATGATTTGCCATTAAATTCAATCCAAGTAACAGGAATGGAGGGAACAGCAGACAGTGATGTGCCATTTATCAATCCAAAGTAACAGACTGGAGGTGATGATGGGGTCGGGCTGCTGGCAGAAAGGACAACCAATTGCAGAACTTCTTTTGTTATGGCACCGTTTGTTTTTAAGTCAAGTCTGACGGACAAAATTTAGATACTATATTAGGCCTAGAATACTTACTAACTATATCATACATTCCCAGTAAGTCATGTCATTGCTCGCGTGTCAAATCTCAGTTTCCTATTTGCTTTGGATGTTGAACATTTTCAGCTAAGATTTTGGAAGAATGCCACATAACTGGCGTGAACAGCATATGATAACTTTTTATTATATTGTGCAGAACTGACTTTTCCCTCGCAACAAACACAGTGGAAGCATCGTGTGCTGAAGTTGCCTTGTACCTGCAGCAGCAACGAGGCCTACACTAAGTATTGCTGTTTTTCTTTGTGAAAGGATATCCGGAGAGAACTTGTTGTTACCCTGCCACTCAATGAATTCTTGAACAAAAAATGTTCAAGAATCGATGCAGGATTGTGTTACAATCTTACACGTTAACGTAATGGACAAAACAGGCGGCAGCAAGTGAAGAACCTCCGGTGGAGGAATACTTGATGGCCCAGCAACACAGAGAAGCCAGCAGCGTAACGAGCGAAACGCTTGTTAGACAAGGCCGTCAGCTACTTAACACTTGAGCTATGAGCACTGAATAATATATATAAATGTTACATCCTACTATTAATAAACTAAGTCAAATCTAAAAATATAAGCAATAATTAACATTTACTTATACGTAAATATAAGCAATATAAAATTATATGAACAGGTAATATACATTATATTCATTGTGACCCATTCAGGGGTCGCAATAGTGGCCAGGTTAAGTCAGCAACAAGAATCAGCATGGTGACCAGGTTAGATCAGCAAATGAGTCAGCATGGTGACCAGGTTAGATCAGCAAATGAGTCAACATGGTGACCAGGCGCGACTTAGATCAGCAATATGAGAGAAGTCACAGCAGCATGTGCTGGCCAGGTTAGATCAGCACTAAGGTCAGCATGGTACCATGTTAGATCAAGGCAATTAAAGTACAGCATTGTGACCATGTTAAATCATCGACGGTCAAAGTGAGTCAGGCACAGGTCAAGTCCCCTGGACAGTTCTTAACTTAAATATACTTATCATTTCTTAGTTTTTTATTTTTGTATACAATAAGTGTTCTAAATCATCCTTAGTGTAATGCAAGTAATTATAATACCAGGTGATACAGTTTTAGTTCACCTTGATGATCATCAAGGAGCATCAACCTCTGCATCAAGATCCATTCTTAAAAGTTCCACTCTTGATGGTCATCAAGGAGCATCAACGCTGCATCAAGATCATTCTTACAGTTCACCTTGATGATCATCAAGGAGCATCAACGCTGCATCAAGATCATTCTTACAGTTCACCTTGATGGTCATCAGGAGCTCATCAACACGGCTGCATCAAATCATTCTTACAGTTCACCTTTGATGATCATCAAGGAGCATCAACGGCTGCTTCAAGAACATTCCTTACAGTTCACCTTGAAATAGTCATAAGGAGCATCAACGGCCGCATCAAGATCATTCTTACAGTTCACCTTGATAGTCATTAAGGAGCATCAACGCTGCATCAAGATCATTCTTACAGTTCACCTTGATAGTCATCAAGGAGCATCAACGCTGCATCATGATCATTCTTACAGTTCACCTTGATGATCATCAAGGAGCATCAACGCTGCATCAAGATCATTCTTACAGTTCACCTTGATGATCATCAAGGAGCATCAACGCTGCATCAAGATCATTCTTACAGTTCACCTTGATAGTCATCAAGGAGCATCAACGCTGCATCAAGATCATTCTTACAGTTCACCTTGATAGTCCATTAAGAGCAACAAACGCTGCATCATGATCATTGTCTTTACAGTTTCACCTTGATGATCATCAAGGAGCATCCAACGCTGCATCAAATCATACTTACAAGTTCACCTTGATGGTCAACAAGGAGCATCAACGCTGGCCTCAAGATCATGTCTTACAGTCACCTTGAGGGTAGTCCATTAAGAGCATCTTCGCTGCATCAAGATCATTCTTACAGTTCAACCTTGATAGTCATCAGGAGCATCAACGCTTGCATCAAGACATTCTTACAGTTCATCCTTGATGATCACAAGGAGCATCAACGCTGGCATCAAGATCATTCTTACAGTTCCACCTTGATAGTCATCAAGGAGGCATCAACTCAGCATCAAGATCATTCTTACAGTTCACTATGATAGATCATCAAGGAGCATCAACGCTGCATCAAGTCATTCTTACAGTTCATCCATGATAGTCCATTAAGGAGCATCAACGCTGCATCAAGATCATTCTTACATGTTTCACCAGATAGTCATTTAAGGAGCACACGCTGCTATCAAGATCATTCTTACAGTTCACCTTGATAGTCATCAAGGAGCATCAACGCTGCATCAAGATCATTCTTACAGTTCACCTTGATGATCATTCAAGGAGCAACATCACGCTGGCATCAAATCATTCTTACAGTTTCACCTTGATAGTCATCAGGACATCAACGCTGCATCAAGATCATTCTTAACAGTCACCTTGATGATCCTCAGGGAGCATCAACGCTGCATCAAGATCATTCTTACAGTTCACCTTGATGGTCATCAAGGAGCATCAACGCTGCATCAAGATCATTCTTACAGTTCACCTTGATAGTCATCAAGGAGCATCAACGCTGCATCAAGATCATTCTTACAGTTCACCTTGATAGTCATCAAGGAGCATCAACGCTGCATCAAGATCATTCTTACAGTTCACCTTGATGATCATCAAGGAGCATCAACGCTGCATCAAGATCATTCTTACAGTTCACCTTGATAGTCATCAAGGAGCATCAACGCTGCATCAAGATCATTCTTACAGTTCACCTTGATGATCATCAAGGAGCATCAACGCTGCATCAAGATCATTCTTACAGTTCACCTTGATGGTCATCAAGGAGCATCAACGCTGCATCATGATCATTCTTAAAGTTGGCAACTATGGAAATAGTCCAGCCATTCCTCACTTCTATCGCCTCACTTCTCTAACCTCGTCATAGAACTTTAACAAGTTTGTGAAGCAGGATTTGCCATCTCTATAACCATGTAGGTTGTTGCTTTTTAACCCGCTACATTCCAGGTGTTGTTTATTAACCTGCTACATTCCAGGTGTTGTTTATTACCCTGCTACATTCCAGGTGTTGTTTATTAACCTGCTACATTCCAGGTGTTATTTATTAACCTGTTACATTCCAGGTGTTGTTTATTAACCCGTTACATTCCAGGTGTTGTTTATTAACCTGCTACATTCCAGGTGTTGTTTATTAACCTGCTACATTCCAGATGTTATTTATTAACCCGCTACATTCCAGGTGTTGTTATTAACCCGATGCATTCCAGGTGTTGTTATTAACCCGCTGCATTCGTTTGGGGAAGGGAGTCTTACAGCTCAGTGAGTGTCAGTAAGATGTCACCAGTTATGTAACATCATTTCACAGTTCTGGACGGGTTTCCTGGAGCTGATGCACTCTCAACTTCCTGGAGATAATGCCACTCTCATCTTCCTCTAGCTGATGCACTCTCAACTTCCTGGAGCAGATGCACTCACAACTTCCTGGAGCTGATGCACTCACAACTTCCTGGAGCTGATGCACTCACAACATTACCAGAGATACAGTGATCAAATTGATGTACATTGTAACACTAGAGATAGAGTCCACCTGAGGTGACACATGCAGACTCCTGGAGACACTGATCCGTGGAAGGCACCGCTGACCTTAGGTTAGTGGGGAAGGGAAGACATCCGGGAGCGAACGGATGGATTCCTGGATACATGAACTTGGGGAAGGTTGTTGTTGAGGCTGACCTTGGGGACGTGGTGAAGGTGAGTCATCCGGGAGCGAACGGATGGATTCCTGGATACATGATTCAGGAATCCATCCGTTCGCTCCCGGATGTCTTCCCTTCCCCACTAACCTAAGGTCGGCGGTGCCTAAGATGTTCTGATTATAACACCTCCCAGAGTAAGGTAAGTGGTGTGACACCTCCCAGAGTAAGGTAAGTGGTGTGACACCTTCAACAGTAAGGTAAGTGGTATGACACCATTCACAGTAATGGTAAGTGGTGAAGTGACATCACCAGAGAATAACCTGCGCCATGTGTGTGTGTGAGTGTGTGTGTGTGTGTGTGTGTGTGTGTGTGTACTCACCTAATTGTACTCATCTAATTGTGGTTGCAGGGGTCGAGACTCAGCTCCTGGCTCCGCCTCTTCACTGATCGCTACTAGGTCCTCTCCCTCTCTGCTTCCTGGACTGGTGGTGAGGGTGATGGAATGGCGGTGAGGTGAGCACCACAATCATCCATGGAGCTGTTGCACTCTACATTCTCCTGAAGCTGACGCACTCACAATTTTCCCTGGAGCTGATACACTCACAATCTCTTCCTGAGCTGACCGCACTGTCGACAACTTACTGGAGGCAGATGAAGAGTAAATGTTAACAAGCTCAGTGACTGTTAGTAAGATGTCACCACGTTATATAACAGCTCAGTGACTGTTAGTAAGATGTCACCAGTTTATGAAACAGCTCAGTGACTGATATTGGAACACCTCCCAGAGTAAGTAAGTGGGTTTGACACCCTTTCCAGAGTAAGGTAAGTGGTGGACACCTTCCATCGTAAGGTAATCTGTGTGACACCCCAAGAGTAAGTAAGGGTGTCCTGGAGCAGATCACTCTCTACTTCTGAACATCTAGTACTGTTAATTTAAGCCACAAAATATCCTATCTGATCCCACCATTCGTAGAAACATGAATTTTTTTCATAGCATCAGTTTCTTCTCCTATTCCATAAGCCCTCAAGGCTTTATGAAAGTGCTGGAAAAAAATTGCTCAAACTGGACGTGGTGATCCATGACACCATCACCCTCACCAAACAGTACATCACCAGCAAGGGAAGTGTGGAAGGGAGTTCAGCCTTTTGGGGTTACATAACTGGTTTACTCACCTAGTTGTTTCTCACTTATGTTGTGGTTCAGGGGTGGAGTCATAGCTCCTGGCCCACCCGAGACTGTTCAACTGCCTCCCAGCATACATAAGGGGATTACCAATAGAACCCCTAGCCGTATTCAAGCAGGCACTGGACAAGCACCTAAAGTCGGTACCTGACCAGCCGGGCTGTGGCTCGTACGTTGGATTTGTGAGTGGCATGACATCCAGGAGGTTGTGAGTGGCATGACCTCCAGGAGGTTGTGAGTGGCATGACCTCCAGGATGTTGTGAGTGGCATGACCTGCACCACCTCCTCCACTTCCACGAAAACCCGTCGAGAACAACGAAATATGACAGGGAAACCCGTCCAAAACAATGAAATATGACAAGGAAACCCGTCCAGAGCAATGAAATATGACAGGAAAACCCGTCAAGAACAATGAAATATGACAGTGAAACCCGTCCAGAACAATGAAATATGACAGGGAAACCCGTCCAGAACAGTGAAATGCTGTTACATAACTGGTGACATCTTACTAACACTCACTGAGCTGTTACATAACTGGTGACACCTTACTGACACTCACCGCTGAGCTGTTACATAACTGGTGACATCTTACTGACACTCACTGAGCTGTTACATAACTGGTGACACCTTACTGACACTCGCTGAGCTGTTACATAACTGGTGACATCTTACTGACACTCACTGAGCTGTTACATAACTGGTGACACCTTACTGACACTCACTGAGCTGTTACATAACTGGTGACACCTTACTGACACTCACTGAGCTGTTACATAACTGGTGACACCTTACTGACACTCACTGAGCTGTTACATAACTGGTGACACCTTACTGACACTCACTGAGCTGTTACATAACTGTGTGTGTGTATGTGTGTGCGACTTATACACCGTGAGTATAGTACCACTCCGTCCCTGCATGCATGTAAGTAGTCTAAAGTTTCAAATGATGGGGGGCATTCTATGGTACGAAGCAGAAAACAATTTTAATCCTAACCCCTTTCCTGTCCTTATTGTGGTGTGTGTGTGTGTAGTGTGTGTGTGTGTGTGTGGAGTGTGTGTGTGGTGTGTGTGTGTGTGTGTGTGTGGTGTGTGTGTTTATGTATGTGTGTGTATGCGTGTGTGTGTGTGTATGTGTGTGTGTGTGACGTATACACAGTGAGATCTGTTGTTCCCTCCATTCCGTTTACTTTGATTGATTTCATGGCACCATCATGTTCTGTTGTTCCCTCCCATCCATTCCTGTTACTTTGATTGATTCATGGCACCATCAATGTTCTGCTGTTCCCTCCATTCGCTGTTACTGCTTTGATTCATTCATGGCACATCAATGTCTTAGTTGTCCCTCCATTCCTGTACTTTGGGAATCATCATGCACATTTAATATGACTTTCCTTCCGTATTAATTTCTGTAACCGGTTCCCTTTAAAATTTATATCACATTTACTTTCACTGCTTCTTACTTTTCTCTCCGTCCCGGGAAGCTTCCAACAATTCCTGTTTGTTCTTGCTCACTTCCATGTAATAATTATAATGTAATAATTATAATGTAATAAATTAAATGTAATAATTATAATGTAATAATTATACTGTAATAATAATAATGTAATAATTATAATGTAATAATTATAATGTAATAATTATAATGTAATAATAATAATGTAATAATTATAATGTAATAATTATAATGTAATAATTAGAATGTAATAAATTATAATGAAATAAGAGTGTTGAGCAACCAGTTAAAGTGTGACAGCTTAAATTAATAAATACTGATATTCACTTAATTATTCACTTTATAAAGGTAAAATATTAAACTAAAATAAATCAGGGACACAGATAGACTCCTGGATACATGAACCTGGGGAAGACTTGTGAGGATTGGAATGTAGGATAGGAAGTTAGGTAGGAAGGGATAATGGGAAGTGAGGAAGGGAGAATGTCTGAGGGGACACAGATAGACTCAGGCTCCAGGCGGACATCAACCAAATCTTTCAGTGGGCTGCAGAAAACAATATGAAGTTCAAAGATGAGAAATTTCAATTACTCCGATATGGTAAACATGAGGAAATTAAAACTTCCAGAGTACAAAACAAATATCCTTTCACAAAATAGAGCGAAAAACCGAAGTCAAAGACCTGGGAGTGATCATGTCGGAGGATCTCACCTTCAAGGACCATAACATTGTATCAATCACATCTGCTACAAAAATGACAGGATGGATAATAAGAACCTTCAAAACAGGGATGCCAAGCCCAGATAACCCACTTCAGTCGCTTGTTCTGTCTAGGCTGGAATATTGCTGCACCAAACAGCAACCTTTCCAAGTGCAGGTGAAATTGCGACCTAGAAAATGTACAAGAAATTTCACGGCGCGCATAACAGAGATAAAACACTCAATTACTGGAGCGCTAGAGGTTCCTAAACCTGTATTCCCTGGAACGCAGGCGGAGAGATACATGAATATAACACCGAAAGTCCTAGAGGGACTAGTACCCGAACTTAGCACACAAAAATCACTCACAACGAAAGCAAAAGACTCGGCAGACGATGCAACATCCCCCCAATGAAAAGCAGGGGTGTCACTAGCACGTTAAGAGACAATACAATAAGCGTCAGGGGCCCGAGACTGTTCAACTGCTTCCCAGCATACATAAGGGGGATTACCTAATAGACCCCTCTAGAGGTGTTCCGTCCTTATCAAAGATCAGGTCACTGGACACAAGCACCTAAAACGGTACCTGACAGCCGGGCGTGCTCGTACGTTGGATTGCGTGCAGCCAGCAATAACAGTCTGGTTGATCAGGCTCTGATCCACCAGGAGGCCTGCTCACAGACTGGGCCGCGGGGGCGTTGGCATATATAAATATATAAATATGATATATATATATATATATATAATATATATATATATATATATATATATATAATATATATATATATATAAATATATTATCTATATATAAATATGTATATGTATATTATAAATATATATATAGTTGGATTAGGCTAAAATAAATAGTGCATGTTAAAATACCGTTTCTTTTGAAACAAGATTATTAATTTTTAAATTAACATAAATGAAAAAATGTATCTTTAAACGTATAAGAGAAAATTTTAGAAATTGTGGGAGCCAAAGCCTCGGAGAAGTGGATGAAAAGACTTCAAGGAAGAATATGTATTTGAATTTCTTCCTTAAGCCGTTTGAATATTCTACTTCTCCTACCACCCCATCTTTTCATTCTTTTTTACCAATAGTTATGTTTTATTACATAATATGGTACAAAAGTTTTAAGAGATACATGGCTGATATGAGGATGGCATATAGGGTGCGAGAGATAAATATTTATTTATTATCACACTGGCCGATTCCCACCAAGGCAGGGTGGCCCGAAAAAGAAAAACTTTCACCATCATTCACTCCATCACTGTCTTGCCAGAAGGGTGCTTTACACTACAGTTTTTAAACTGCAACATTAACACCCCTCCTTCAGAGTGCAGGCACTGTACTTCCCATCTCCAGGACTCAAGTCCGGCCTGCCGGTTTCCCTGAATCCCTTCATAAATGTTACTTTGCTCACACTCCAACAGCACGTCAAGTATTAAAAACCATTTGTCTCCATTCACTCCTATCAAACATGCTCACGCATGCCTGCTGGAAGTCCAAGCCCCTCGCACACAAAACCTCCTTTCCCCCCTCCCCTCCAACCTTCCTAGGCCGCCCCCTACCCCGCCTTCCTTCCACTACAGACTGATACACTCTTGAAGTTATTCTGTTTCGCTCCATTCTCTCCACATGTCCGAACCACCTCAACAAACCTTCCTCACCCCTCTGGACAACAGTTTTGGTAATCCCGCACCTCCTCCTAACTCCAAACTACGAATTCTCTGCTTTTATATTCACCCCACACATTGCTCTCAGAATGACATCCCCACTGCCCCCAAAGCCTTCTCCTCGCTGCAACATTCATCACCCCATGCTTCACACCCATATAAGAGCGTTGGTAAAACTATACTCTCAACATTCCCCTCTTTGCCTCCAAGGACAAAGTTCTTTGTCTCCAGAGACTCCTAAGTGCACCACTCACCCTTTTCCCCTCATCAATTCTATGTTTTCACCTCATCTTTCATAGACCCATCCGCTGACACGTCCACTCCCAAATATCTGAATACATTCACCTCCCCATACTCTCTCCCTCAATCTGATATCCAATCTTTCATCACCTAATCTTTTTGTTACCCTCATAACCTTACTCTTTCTCGTATTCACTTTCAATTTCTTCTTTTGCACACCCTAAACCAATTCATCACCAATCTCTGCAACTTCTCTTCAGAATCTCCCAAGAGCACGTGTCATCAGCAAAGAGCAACTGTGACAACTCCCACTTTAGGTGTGATTCTTTATCTTTTAACTCCACGCCTCTTGCTAGACCCCCGCATTTACTTCTCTTACAACCCATCTATAAATATATTAAACAACCCCGGTGACCTCACACATCCTTGTCTAAGGCCCACTTTTACTGGGATTAATTTCCCTCTTCTTACATACTCTAACTTGGGCCTCACTATCCCAAAAACTCCTCACTGCTTTCAGTAACCTACCTCCTACCCCATACACCTGCAACATCTGCCACTTTGCCCCCTATCCACCCTGTCATACGCCTTTTCCAAATCCATAAATGCCACAAAGACCTCTTTAGCCTTATCTAAATACTGTTCACTTATATGTTTCACTGTAAAACCTGGTCACAACCCCGACCTTTCCTAAAGCCTCCTTGTTCATCTGTATCCTATTCTCCGTCTTATCTTAATTCTTTCAATAATTAACTCTACCTTTACCTTTGCCAGGTATACTCAACAGACTTATCCCTATAATTTTTGCACTTTTTTATCCCCTTTGCCTTTATACAAAGGAAACTATGCATGCTCTCTGCCAACCCCTAGGTCCCTTACCTCTTCCATACATTTATTAAATAATTGCACCAACCACTCCAAAACTATATCCCCCTGCTTTTAACATTTCTATCTTTATCCATCAATCCCGGCTGCCTTACCCCTTTCATTTTACTACTGCCTCCGAACTTTCCCCACTCACACCTGGCTGTTCCTCACTCCTACAAGATGTTTTTCCCTCCTTGCCCTATTCATGAAATCACAGCTTCCCTATCTTCATCAACTTTTAAACAATTCCTCAAAATATTCCCTCCATTTTCCCCAAAATACCTCTAACTCTCCATTTAATAACTTCCTCTCCTATTTTTAACTGACAAATCCATTTGTTCTCTAGGCTTTCTTAAAACTTGTTAATCTCACTCCAAAAACTTTTTCTTATTTTCAACAAAATTTTGGGTTGATAACATCTCACCCACTCTTCATTTGCTCTTTTTTACATTGCTTCACCACTCTCTTAACCTCTCTCTTTTTTTTCCATATACTCTTCCCTCCCTTACATCACTTCTACTTTGTAAAAACTTCTCATATGCTAACTATTTCTCCCTTACTACTCTCTTCACATCATCATTCCACCAATCGCTCCTCTTCCCTCCAGCACCACTTTCCTTTAACCTCAAACTTCTGCTGAACACTCTAACATACTTTTTTAAACCTACCCATCCCTCTTCGACCCCATTGCCTATGCTCTCATTAGCCCATCTATCTTCCAATAGCTGTTTATTCTTACCCCAACTGCCTCCACGTTTAGTTTTAAACCTTCACCTCTATCTTCCCTGATGCTTCTATTCTCCTTGTATCCCCTCTACTTTTACTCTCAGTGTAGCTACAACTAGAAAGTGATCTGATATATCTGTGGCCCTCTATTAAACATGTACATCTGAAGTTTTACTCAACAGTCTTTTATCTACCAATAATAATCAACAAACTACTGTCATTTCGCCCTACATCATATCTTGTATACTTATTTATCCTCTTTTTCTTAAATATGTATTACCTATAACTAAACCCCTTTCTATACAAAGTTCAAACAAAGGGCTCCCATTATCTTTACACCTGGTACCCAAACTTACCTACCACACCCTCTCTTAAAGTTTCTCCTACTTTAGCATTCAGGTCCCCCACCCCAATTACTCTCTACTTGGTTCAAAGGCTCCCATAATTTTACTTAACATCTCCCAAAATCTTCATCTCCTCTGCATTCCTCTTTCTCCAGGTGCATACACGCTTATTA
Source organism: Cherax quadricarinatus (assembly GCF_026875155.1). Lineage (NCBI taxonomy): Eukaryota > Metazoa > Arthropoda > Malacostraca > Decapoda > Parastacidae > Cherax > Cherax quadricarinatus. Next base: position 37,069,864 of record NC_069446.1, on the reverse strand, counting down.
TGCCACTTCTGCATCCAACCTTTACTTTAATCCCCATAATTCTTGAATTTACACATTCATATTCTCTTTTCTCCTTCCATAACTGATCATTCAACATTACTGCTAAAAACCCTTCCTTTGCTCTAACTCTCTCAGATACTCCAGATTTAATCCCATTTATTTCCCCCCACCGAAACTCCCTACCCCCTTCAGCTTTGTTTTGCTTAGGGCCAGGACATCCAACTTCTTTTCATTCATAATCAGCAATCATCTGTTTCTTGTCATCCGCACTACATCCAGCAATTTAAGCATTCCATTTTATAAAGTTTCTCTTCTTCTCTTTTTTAGTAAATGTCTACAGGAGAAGGGGGTTACTAGCCCCTTGCTCCCGGCTTTTTAGTCGCCTCATACGACACGCATGGCTTAGGGGGAAAGATTCTTTCCACTTCCCATTTGGGCAATAGAAGAAATAAAGGGAACAAAAGCTATTTAGGAAAAAGGAGAAAAACTAGATGTATGTATATATTATGCATGTTTCGTGTCTGTGAAGTGTGACCAAAGTGTAAGTAGGAGTAGCAAAATATCCCTGTTACCCAGCGTGTTTATGAGACAGAAAAAGAAACCAGCAATCCTACCATCTTGCAAAACAGTTACAGGTTTCTGTTTCACAGTCATCTGGCAGGACGGTAGTACTTCCCTGGGTGGTTGCTGTCTACCAACCTATACCTATAGAGATTTCATGTCTAGTACATATTGGTCCCCGTTTGTTACTGATTATAATGCGAAAATCTCATCCAGTTTCCCCAGAGCTGGGGGCATGCCCAAAATGCGCAGGCATTACCCCCTTTTAACAGCAGCGCGAGTCGGGGAACGAAAATGCTACCCAGGATCCCCAGTACCCTGATGGTTTTTTGCCTAGCTTCTTAAAGGGAAATTGATGCACTTTTCCCCCTGAACCCAAAGGGTCTTGAGCTTTGGTAACAAAAATATAATGAGGGCAAAAGGGTTTTCATTATTTTTTTTCTTTTGGGATCC
>NC_069446.1:37055691-37068350 GCF_026875155.1 Cherax quadricarinatus | reverse complement strand
TAGGATATTTCACTTCTTACATCATGACTGAAAATACTTCTTAACATCCCTTTGACTCATCTGGGTCTTCAACCTCCAATTGTGACCACTTGTTTCTGTGCCCCCTCTCTGGAATAACCTGTCTCTGTCTGAGGGGACACAGATGGACTCCTGGACACATGGACCTGGGAAAAGCGAGAATACCTTGGGGAAGTGGGGAAGGGGGAATATCTGAGGCGGACAATAAAAGAATCAGATGGCAAACAGATGGTCTGGCTGGTGTCACACCACTTACCTTACTCTGGGAGGTGTCCCACCACTTACTTTACTCTGGAAGGTGTCACACACTGTACTGGTCTTCTGTGTTATTGTACTATACTGGTCTTCTGTGTTATTGTACTATACTGGTCTTCTGTGTTATTGTACTATACTGGTCTTCTGTGTTATTGTACTATACTGGTCTTCTGTGTTATTGTACTATACTGGTCTTCTGTGTTATTTAAAATACTGGTCTTCGTGTTATTTGTACATACTGGTCTTCTGTGTTATTGTACTATACTGGTCTTCTGTGTTATTGCACTGTACTGGTCTTCTGTGTTATTGTACTGTACTGGTCTTCTGTGTTATTGTACTGTTAGTGATGCTGGTGGACTGGTGGTGAGTGTGATGGACTGGTGGAGGGTGACTTTCATTGTTTACATTACTGTGGTAGGTGACCTTTCATTGGAGAATAACTTGTGTGAACTTCATTAATATTTGTCTATGGAGTTACATCAAGATCATTCTTACAGTTCACCTTGATGGTCATCAAGGAGCATCAACGCTGCATCAAGATCATTCTTACAGTTCACCTTGATAGTCATCAAGGAGCATCAACGCTGCATCATGATCATTCTTAAAGTTGGCAACTATGGAAATAGTCCAGCCATTCCTCTCTTCTATCGCCTCACTTCTCTAACCTCGTCATAGAACTTTAACAAGTTTGTGAAGCAGGATTTGCCATCTCTATAACCATGTAGGTTGTTGCTTTTTAACCCGCTACATTCCAGGTGTTGTTTATTAACCTGCTACATTCCAGGTGTTGTTTATTAACCTGCTACATTCCAGGTGTTGTTTATTAACCTGTTACATTCCAGGTGTTGTTTATTAACCCGTTTCATTCCAGGTGTTGTTTATTAACCTGCTACATTCCAGGTGTTGTTTATTAACCTGTTACATTCCAGGTGTTATTTATTAACCCGTTACATTCCAGGTGTTGTTTATTAACCTGCTACATTCCAGGTGTTGTTTATTAACCTGTTACATTCCAGGTGTTATTTATTAACCCGTTACATTCCAGGTGTTGTTTATTAACCCGCTACATTCCAGGTGTTGTTTATTAACCTGCTACATTCCAGATGTTATTTATTAATCCGCTACATTCCAGGTGTTATTTATTAACCCGCTACATTCCAGGTGTTGTTATTAACCCGCTCCATTCCAGGTGTTGTTATTAACCCGCTGCATTCGTTTGGGGAAGGGAGTCTTACAGCTCAGCGAGTGTCAGTAAGGTGTCACCAGTTATGTAACAGCTCAGTGAGTGTCAGTAAGGTGTCACCAGTTATGTAACAGCTCAGCGAGTGTCAGTAAGGTGTCACCAGTTATGTAACAGCTCAGTGAGTGTCAGTAAGGTGTCACCAGTTATGTAACAGCTCAGTGAGTGTCAGTAAGATGTCACCAGTTATGTAACAGCTCAGTGAGTGTCAGTAAGGTGTCACCAGTTATGTAACAGCTCAGTGAGTGTCAGTAAGGTGTCACCAGTTATGTAACAGCTCAGTGAGTGTCAGTAAGGTGTCACCAGTTATGTAACAGCTCAAGAGAGTGCAGTAAATGTCACCAGTTATGTAACACCTCCAGTGAAATGTCATAAGGTTCATCCAGTATGAACAGTCAGTGAGCAGTAAGGTGTCCCCTATTTTTGTAACAGCTCATGAGTTCAGTACGGTGTCACCCAGTTATGTAACAGCTCAGTGGTGCAGTAAGGTGTCACCAGTTATGTAACAGCTCAGTGAGTGTCAGTAAGGTGTCACCAGTTATGTAACAGCTCAGTGAGTGTCAGTAAGATGTCACCAGTTATGTAACAGCATTTCACTGTTCTGGACGGGTTTCCGGAGCTGATGCCCCTCCCCAAACTTCCGGAGATAATGCCACCCTCATCTTCCCTGTAGCTGATCACTCACAACTTCCTGGAGCTGAGCACTCACAACTTCCTTGAGTTGATGCACTCAACAACATTACCAGAGATACAGTATCAAATTGATGTACAAATTGTACACTAGAGATAGATCCACCTGAGGTACACATGCAGACCCTGGACACTGATCCGTGAAGGCAAACCCCTTACCTTAAAATTAGTTTGGGAAAAGGAAGACATCCAGGAGCGGAAAAAGGATTATTTCCCGATCCAAAGAACTTTGAAGGTTTGTTGTTGAGGCTGACCTTTGGGGACCCTGGAAGGTGAATCTCCGGGGCAACGGGTGGTTTCCTGGTACATGATTAGGAAACCAACCTACGCTCCGGATTTTCTTTCCTTTCCCCACTAACCCAATCGCGTGCTCAGATTTTCTGATTATATAACACCTCCCAGAGTAATATAATGGTGTACAAACCTCCCAAGAATAAGGTAAATTTGGGGTGACACCTTCACAGTTAAGGTAAATGGGTGACATCCCCCCAAAGTAATATCTGCGAAGTGTGTGTTGTTTTGTTGTGTTGTGTGTTTTTATTTGTGTGTGTAAAATCACCTAATTTTTACTCATTATTGTGGTTGCAGGGTCGAGACTCAGTCCTGTCCCGCCTCTTCACTGATCGCTACTAGGTCCCTCCCTCTTGCTTCCTGACGGTGGTGAGGGTGATGGAATGCGGTGAGTGTGCACTCACTTTCCTGGAGCTGTGCACTCACATCCCCCTGGAGCTGACCCCCACTCACAGCTTACTGAGCTGATGCAGAGTAAAAGTAACAGCTCAGTGACGTTAGTAAGATTCACCAGTTATGTAACAGCTCAGTGACTGTTAGTAAGAGTCACCATTATGTAACAGCTCAGTGAGGTTAGTGGACCCTCCCAAGATAAGGTAATTGTGTGACACCTTCCAAGTAATGTAAGGGTGTACACCTTCCAGAGTAAGGTAAGTGTTGTGACACCTCCTAGATAAGTAATGTTCCTAAGCTGATGCATCTCAACTTCCTGGAAAATCTGTACTTAATTTAAACACAAAATACCATCTTGATCCAACCATTCGAAGACATAATTTTTTTCATACCTCAGTTCCTCCCTATCCAGTAATCCTCAAAGGCTTTATAAGTGCGGAAAAAAAATGGCTCAACTGTGTGTGGTGATCCATGACTCCATCACCCTCACCAACAGTACATCACCAGCAAGGGAAGTGTGGAAGGGAGTTCAGCTGTTACATAACTGGTACTCACCTAGTTGTTCTCACCTAGTTGTGGTTGCAGGGGTGGAGTCATAGCTCCTGGCCCACCCGAGACTGTTCAACTGCCTCCCAGCATACATAAGGGGGATTACCAATAGACCCCTAGCCGTCTTCAAGCAGGCACTGGACAAGCACCTAAAGTCGGTACCTGACCAGCCGGGCTGTGGCTCGTACGTTGGATTTGTGAGTGGCATGACCTCCAGGAGGTTGTGAGTGGCATGACCTCCAGGAGGTTGTGAGTGGCATGACCTCCAGGATGTTGTGAGTGGCATGACCTGCACCACCTCCTCCACCTCCACGAAAACCCGTCGAGAACAACGAAATATGACAGGGAAACCCGTCCAGAACAGTGAAATGCTGTTACATAACTGGTGACACCTTACTGACACTCACTGAGCTGTTACATAACTGGTGACATCTTACTGACACCGTGAGCTGTTACATAACTGTGTGTGTGTATGTGTGTGTGACTTATACACAGTGAGTATATGTACCAAGCTCCGTCTGCATGCATGTATGTATCTAATGTTTCAAATGGTGGCATTTCTATGGGACGAGCAGAAAACAATTTTTTCCTAACTCTTTCTGTCTTATTGTGTGTGTGTGTGTGTGTGTGTGTGTGTGTGTGTGTGTGTGTGTGTGTGTGTGTGTGTGTGTGTGTGTGTGTGTGTGTGTGTGTGTGTTTATGTATGTGTGTGTGTATGTGTGTGTGTGTGTGTGTGTGTGTGTGACGTATACACAGTGAGATCTGTTGTTCCCTCCATTCCTGTTACTTTGATTCATTCATGGCACATTTAATATGACTTTCCTTCCCGTATTCATTCTGTAACGGTTCCTTTTAATTTATATCACATTTACTTTCACTCCGCTTCTTACTTTTCTCTCCGTCCCTGGAAGCTTCCAACAATTCCTGTTTGTTCTTGCTCACTTCCATGTAAAATTATAATGTAATAATTATAATGTAAATTATAATGTAATTAAATGTAATAAAGTGTTGAACAGACCAGGTAAAGTGTGTCACCCTTAATTAATAAATACTGATTATTCACTTAATTATTCACTTTATAAAGGTAAATATTAAACTTAATAAATCAGGGGCCCACAGATAGACCCCTGGATACATGAACCTGGGGAAGACTTAGTGTAGGATTGGAAGTGTAGGATAGGAAGTTTAGGATAGGAAGTGTAGGATGGGAAGTGAGGAAGGGAGAATGTCTGAGGGGACACAGATAGACTCAGGCTCCAGGCGGACATCAACCAAATCTTTCAGTGGGCTGCAGAAAACAATATGAAGTTCAAAGATGAGAAATTTCAATTACTCCGATGTGGTAAACATGAGGAAATTAAAATTTCAGAGTACAAAACAAATTCTGGCCACAAAATAAAGCGAAAAACCAAAGTCAAAGACCTGGGAGTGATCATGTCGGAGGATCTCACCTTCAAGGACCATAAAATTGTATCAATCGCATCTGCTACAAAAATGACAGGATGGATAATAAGAACCTTCAAAACCAGGGATGCCAAGCCTATGATGACACTCTTCAGGTCACTTGTTCTATCTAGGCTGGAATATTGCTGCACACCTTTCAAGGCAGGTGAAATTGCTGACCTAGAAAATGTACAGAGAACTTTCACGGCGCGCATAACGGAGATAAAACACCTCAATTACTGGGAGCGCTTGAGGTTCCTGAACCTGTATTCCCTGGAACGCAGGCGGGAGAGATACATGATTATATACACCTGGAAAGTCCTAGAGGGACTAGTACCGAACTTGCACACGAAAATCACTCACATCGAAAGGAAAAGACTCGGCAGACGATGCACCATCCCCCAATGAAAAGCAGGGGTGTCACTAGCACGTTAAGAGACAATACAATAAGCGTCAGGGGCCCGAGACTGTTCAACTGCCTCCCAGCATACATAAGGGGGATTACCAATAGACCCCCAGCCGTCTTCAAGCAGGCACTGGACCCAAACAAACCCAAAGTCGGTACCCTGACCAGCCGGGCTGTGGATCGTACGTTGGATTGCGTGCAGCCAGCAGTAACAGTCTAGTTGATCAGGCTCTGATACACCAGGAGGCCTGGTCACAGACTGGGCCGCGGGGGCGTTGCCATATATATATATATATATATAAAATATAAATATAAAATAATATATTTTATTATATATATATATATATATATATATATATAGTTGGATTAGGCTAAAATAAATTGCGCATGTTATAATACCGTTCTTTTGAAACAAAATTATTGGTTTTTAAATTAACATAAATGAAAAAATGTATCTTTAAACGTATAAGAGAAAATTTTAGAAATTGTGGGAGCCAAAGCCTCGGAGAAGTGGATGAAAAGGCTTCAAGGAAGAATATGTATTTGAATTTCTTCCTTAAGCCGTTTGAATATTCTACTTCTCCTACCACCCCATCTTTTCATTCTTTTTTACCAATAATTATGTTTTATTACATAATATGGTACAAAAGTTTTAAGAGATACATTGCTGATATGAAGATGGCATATAGGGTGCGAGAGATACATGTCTAGTACATATTGTTCCGCGTTTGTTACTGATTATATAGCGAAAATCTCATCCAGTTCCTCAGAGCTGGGACCCGTGCCCAAAATACAGCAGGCATTACCCCTCTGAACAGCAGCGCCGAGTCGCTGGAACTGTATTTTCATATCGGCCGACATATATATATATATATATTTTTAACATATATATATAACGATATAATATATTTATATATTTATATGTATATATATATCTATATATATATATATTATATATATATGTTGTGCAGAATATGTAAAACTGGTCAATTAGCAAGAACATCATTTAAAATTAAGTCCTTTCTAAAATTTTCTCTTATACTTTTAAGAATATAATTTTTTTTCATTAATGTTAATTTAAAATTTTTTAATTTTTCTCCAAAAGAATCTTAGAAAACTTACCTAACTAATTATAACAAGAACAATTTATTTTAGCCTAACCCAACTAAATATATTTTAAGATTTGTTTACAATAATTTAATAACTAAAAACAAACCAGTGAAATATATTTTTTTCGTTAGGTTCAGAATGATTTTGGCGAAATTATTGTATACACAAATTTTCACTTGTCCTATATGGCAAGATGAGCGTTGCTATTTAAGCCAAGATGGCAAGTTCTGCCTATTCGGCACGACATATATATACATGGCAGATGCTGTGTGATTCAGTGTTATACGCTACAAGATGGAGGGCGCCGCCGCCGGCCATATTGACTGTGCTCCACAACAGTGATAAAGAAGACAGTACTGTGTGACAGCTGGTGCCGGATACACTACATACACTGGTACATTTTGTATGATCATTCAGTTAGTGTTGACTCTAGGTAACTCTCAGACAGTATCAGTAATTGTAATGTTGGGAAATAACAATGTAGTGATAGTTAAAATTAGAGACCAGACGTATGGTAAGAGGGTGGCGGATAGGAAAGAGCTGACTGCCTATTGGGTGTATATGGAGTGAAGGCGGAGTTTATACTGCCCTCAAACTGCAACATGGACGACATTTTTAACTTTTTTATGTTGTTCTGACGGGAGGGAGGGAAGGGGAGGAGGAAGGTGTAGCGGCGGGGGGAATGAAGTGGGTGGTGGGAGTGGAGGAAGGGGTGGCAGGGGTTGCGGATGGGCTGGGGGAGTGGAGGAAGGGGGGGCGGGGGGTTTGGGGAAAGGGGTGGCATTGGTGGAGGAAGGAAGGGGTGGCTGGGGGATGGCAGTGGGTGACGTCGGGGTGGTGGCGGGGGGGGGGGGGGCGGTAGCGGGGGGGGGGGCGGGGGTGTCGTGACGGTTGAGGGATGGCGGGGGGGGGCAGGGGTTGCGGGGGGCGGCGTGGGTGGCAGGGATGGCAAGGCTGGCGGGGGGGTGGAAAGGGGTGGCGGGGGTGCTGTTACTTGATAGTGCTGGTAGAGGGAAGAAGTTGTAGAGGTGTGGCAGGGATGGCGGGGAGGGGACCGGGGGGGTTTAAAATACATGGGAGTGCTGGAAGGGGAAGAAGTTGGGGGGCGGGGGCGGGGTTGGTGGGGGGGGGGGGAGGGTGGGGGGGGTGGTGGGTGGAGGGAGAAGTTTGAACAGATAAGGAGTAAGTAAATTCCCACCTCACGTAGGGAAGGTTTCCTGGGACCTTGATGTTTGGTAAAAAGGTTCTTGATCCAGGGGAAATGTTTGTCAAACCCTTCCTTGTTCTTTATCCAGGGAAGTGTAGTCAACCTCCTTGTTCTTGATCCAGGAATGTAGTCAACCATCCTTGTTTTTGATTCCGGGAAGTGTGATCAACCTTCCTTGTCTTGATCCAGGGAAGTGTGGTCAACCTTCCTTGATTCTTGATCCCGGAAGTGTGGTCAACCTTCCTTGTTCTTGACCAGGGAACTGTGGTCAACCTTCCTTGTTCTTGATCCAGGGAATGTATCAACCTTCCTTTTCTTGATTTGGGAAGTGTGGTCAACCTTCCTTGTTCTTGATCCGGGAAGTGTGGTCAACCTTCTTGTTCTTGATCCGGGAAGGTGGTCAACCTTCTTGTTCTTGATCCAGGGAAGTGTGGTCAACCTTCCTTGTTCTTGATCCGGGAAGTGTGGTCAACCCTTTCCCTTTTTCTTGATCCAGGAAGTGTGGTCCAACCTTCCCTTGTTCTTGGGTCAGGGAAGTGTGGTCAACTTCCTTGTTCTTGATTTGGGAAGTGTGGTCAACCTTCCTTGTTCTTGATCCAGGGAAGTGGGTCAACCTTCCCCTTTTTCTTGATCCTGGAAGTGTGGGCAACCTTCCTTGTTCTTGTTCCAGGAAGTGTGGTCAACCTTCCTTTTTCTTGATCCAGGGGAAAAATGGTCAACCTTCCTTGTTCTTGATCCGGGGAAATGTGGTCACCTTCCTTGTTCTTGATCCAGGGAAGTGTGGTCAACCTTCCTTGTTCTTGATCCAGGGGAAATGTGGTCAACCTTCCTTGTTCTTGATCCAGGGAAGTGTGGTCAACCTTTCCTTGTTCTTGATTCAGGGAACGTGTGGTTCAAACCTTCTTGTTCTTAGATTAGGAATTGTGAGTCAACCTTCCTTGTTCTGACTCCAGGGAAATGTAGTCAACCTTCCTTGTTCTTGATTCTGGAAGTGTGGTACAACCTTCCTTGTTCTTGATCCAGGGATGTGTGGACAACTTCCTTGTTCTTGAACCAGGAAGTGTAGTCAACCTTCCTTGTTCTTGATTCGGGAAGTGTGGTCAACCTTCCTTGTTCTTGATCCTGGAAAGTGTGGTCAAACCTTCCTTGTTCTTATCCAGAAAGATTGGTCAACCTTCCTTGTTCTTGATTCCGGGAAGTCGTGATCACCTTCCTTGTTTTTGATCCAGGGAAGTGTGGTCAACCTTCCTTGTTCCTAGACTATGGAAGACGTGGACATCCAAGGACACTTCAGCTTCTATCAAGTCACCAGATACCTGTTTTCGAGGTTGTGAAGAACCACATAGCTCACGCTACAAGATGCAAGGTAGGTTACGAATATCTTGTAGTATGGGGACCTGCGCCAGTTCTTGGTCCGCAAGGAGTTGCTAATCAACCTATAGTCGGGCAGTTAGGTGCAGACTTGAGTCCACCAAGTAGTTTGTCCAGCCATCTGTGAATGAAATATGCTGGACATAACACCCCCTAGGGCGTTAATTTATTTGTTACAAATTATAACTCATTTCAGCCCGTTGAGGAATGACTTCGACAGCTTCTCAAGACCTCGTCTGCAGGGGCGGCTGTGCAGGCGATGAGCTGTCTTTCTAATTTAAGCTTTCTCTATTCAAACGTATAAAGCTTAGCTGGTAAATCATTTTCAACATTTTGGTCTGCTCGAACGGAATAATATACATATAACATATTATATATAATAATATAATATAATAATAATAATTCATAATAATTATAATAAAATAATAAATCATAATAAAAATATAAACAAGTTCGGCCACCATGTGGTCAAATACGTTGTACTACAGTATACCATTAAAATGGCTTGTTTGAAAACTCAGTTTCAGTCTTTACAGACTAAGGTTACACAATTAGTAAGTCTAATTTCAGTCTGCATAGGATTAACAAGATACAAAACATAGATTTTGATGTTCTTGTGTCAAATTTGAATTACGTACACAACGTCTGAAAATAATTAATTCAGGATATACACAATTTGAAAAGGAAATTTCTTGAATCAGATCCATATCGAGGATGAAATCTATAAAGTTTTGGTTTCTTTTAGTAATGAACAATAAGGTGGACAGGAGTACAGGCTATCTGCCGCAAAACTCTGTCACAGAGACCTACTGTAACTAGTGGTCAAACACTGGTCAACTGTAACAACACAACAAGATAAGTGTCCCATTACCAAGCTTACCGACCTTGTCATTACTATTTTCAAGTCCATCTCTCTTTGACCGTAAGGTTATCCTGGAAACCTCACATTACTTCTCTGAGGCAACTTGTCACAGCCGGCTAAACCTTCTTAAAAACCCTTGCTCATCTTTCCTGGGGAGTGATCGTCGCAAACTTTGCTTCGTTACCATTCGCCCTCGTCTTTTTCGAAACTCGATTATGGTGACAGATTTATTTTCCCGCGGCCTCTCCTGCTACTATCTCTATAAGCCTTAACCTATCCATCACTAAGGATTACGTTGTGCCTTGGTGCTTGTTCGCTCTTCCCGTTGAGGGCTCTATGCAGATAGATGCGAATGTCCTTCCTTGTTGGATCGCGTTGATGCCCATTGCCTTCGCTACTATGTACGCTCTCTCGATCTCCACAATCTTCCATTTATGAGGTCACCGTATTAGTATACATTCTTTTTTCGTTCGCCGCCCCTGTTTTGCTCCATCCCTTTTCTTTTGCCTACATTCACTCTTGTTTCCTTCAGTTACAACATTTATATGTTCATGTAGCATCTCACTTTTTCCCTACCTCTGGGAAGTTCCAGCTGTTCTGGGTCTGTTCTTTTCTCACTCCTGCTCGTATAGCTTTCAACTGCTACGGTGGCTTCCCGCTCTCTTTTTCTTGAATCACTTCCATCCATTCTCTGCCACCGCTGTGTACACAGATGGCTATAATTCTTCAGATGCGTGGATTCGCAGCAGTGTTTCGGACAGCATCGTGCGGGGGCATTTTACTATCTTCGGCTAGCATTTTTAGCTGCTTGAATTGTATTTGCCATTCTTGCAGCAATTATTCGTATCAAATCTAATGCCTGTGTCATCATTTGTGGGTAGTCTCAAGGGACTCCCATAGTGCTCTATCAGGCTATACGAAAATTTGATACATCTCACCCCTAGATTCTCTGTAATCCAACTTTGGCTACGCTGTATCTCTACGAAGCATAAAGATATTTTATTTTTTGTGGTCCCTGAGTTCATGTCGACGTAAGGGCATATGAACAGGCAGCACTGCTGCGCGGTCAGAAGTACATGACCCTACCCTATTTCCTTTAGGGTGTTCCATTTCTGGACTATTTTGCTGCAATAGTTACCCACCTTCACGCCCGTGGCAAAAATGATTGGTCAGCTCGCTTGGTAACAAAACTTCATTCTATTTAAAACCGAGCATAGGTTACTGCCGTCTTCTTGTCTTCAGTGCGTGGTTGGGAGACCACTCTCTACGTCTTCGCATTGGCCCACTCGTCTTACTCTCGGGTATCTCATGGAGAGGCACCCTGTACCTTTTCTATGTCGAAGCTGTGTCATGTTCCAGTGTATCGATTAGCCACATTCTGTTAGATACTGCACCTCTCATCAACGAGCACGAGAATTTACTTCAACGCCGTTTTCGTTCTGTGTGTGTCTCTCTTAACCTTCCCGTCTTGCTGATGGTCCCTCCTGTAAATCCTGACTCTCTCATTGACCTTCTTGACAACGACCTGATTTACTCCACAAACTTCTGATGATGATTACCTTACACACTCCCCTCAGCCCTTCTAGCTCAGGTCTCTTGGCTGCGCTTTACCTTTCAACATCCCAATGCTCGCTGTTATCCGTAACCTATTAATCATCCACCTCCCTTTTGTACCTGACTGCCTCGCTTCTTCCTGCCCTTGCAGCGCTCCCCTGTATATCCCTTGTGGTTAGCGCTTCTTTTTGTTAATTAATAATACTAATAATAATTGTAATCTGTGTTTAAGTTACTTTATTTGAAAATAAATTAAAAAAATAACCTTTACTTGGAATGTTATTTCCACATTGATATAGGTCATAAACGTGCATACTTCGGTTCGCTTGCTATAAACAAGACAATAACTAGAATGTCAGAAAACATAAATTTACAAATGGCTGTAGATGGTAACATATTTAATGGTTATTTTTTAGGTATGTCAGTTTTTTTATTTAGTTGATTGTGATAAAGAATATTAAAATTCATTAGTGGTTTTCAATCCATAATAAATTCACGAACTGAACTTAGATGAGAGTGCTAAGTTCAATTATCTTAAATATCTTGTGAGGGGAGAACCTTATGAACTTATTAAGTCATCTTACGGTGGTTTAAAGGCAATTATCAAAATAGCCTTAAGTTTGTCTAAGCGACAATTACTTCGATGCTGACAAGGCTAGAGTTAGACATGAGTCTTTAATATCAAGCTTTGAGCCACCCTAACATTGTTTTTTCAGACGTACAGGCATTTAGAATCACATTAGAACAATAGTCTCAGATCCTCTAGGTGCTAAATATGACCTTAAGGGGACAATGTGATTGGTTTATCAGTGGTATTGTACAGAAAGTTGTCACCACAAATTTGAACGATTAAACATTCTGTTTAATAAACGCTATTTCACTTTGTGAAGAAATTAGCATTGGTATACAAACAATAGTTTCATGCATGCAAGAACGAGGACAAGATGAAAATCCACAAATCAGTGGATAACAAACCTTCAATCGTATAGAAAAGAGTTATACCTACTCTCACCTAAAACCACAGAATGGGAAAATCCCATATAGAAATTTATATCCATCCGTTCGCTTCCGGGATGTCTCCCTTCCCACGTCTTGACAACCTCCAGAGTAAGGTAAGTTGTGTGACACCTCCCAGGGTAAGGTAACTGGTGGGACACCTCCCAGAGTAAGGTAAGTGGTGTGACACCTCCCAGAGTAAGGTAAGTGGTGTGACACCTCCCAGAGTAAGGTAAGTGGTGTGACACCTCCCAGAGTAAGGTAAGTGGTGTGG
>NC_069446.1:37045691-37050691 GCF_026875155.1 Cherax quadricarinatus | reverse complement strand
CTCTACCACCAGTCCATCCCCATCACACCAGTCCATCACCCTCACCACCAGTTCATCACCCTCACCTCCCAGTCCATCCCCCTCACACCAGTCCATCTCCCTCACCACCAGTCCATCACCCTCAACCACCAGTCCATCACCCTCACACCCGTCATCACCCTCACCACCGTCCATCCTTCCTCACCACCAGTCCATCTTCCCCCCCCCCGACCCCCCCCCCTCCCCTCACCACCAGTCCATCACCTTTAACACCAGTCCATCCCTCCTCACTACCAGCTCCATCTCCTCACACCAGTCCATCCCCGCACACCAGTCCATCACCCCTCACCACCAGTCCATCTCCTCACCACCAGTCCATCCTACTCACCACCAGTCCATCCCCTCACACCGTTCCATCACCCCTCACCACCCAGTCCATACCCCTCACCACAGTCATCCCCTTCACCACCAGTCCATCAACCTCGCCATCAATCCATCACCCTCACACCAGTCCATAACCCTCACACTAGTCCATCACCCTTCACACCAGCTCAACATCCCCCTCCACCAGTTCGTCACCATCACCACTGTCCAACACTCTCACAACCAGTCAGTCACCCTCATCACAGTACATCACCCTCACGACCAGTCCATAAACACTCACACCAGTTCTCAACATCAATCTCTTCACTTCAGTATTACAATCATCCTCACCACCAGTCCATCACAATACCCTAACCATCAGACCATCTTCCACACTTCCAGTTTCCATAACGCACACTACGTGATACAAGTCCGTCACCCTCAGCACCAGTCTTTCACCTTTTCCACAGTACTTCAATCTCGGAGCAGCAACAGTTCCATCAACTTCACCACCAGTCCATCACCCCTCTCCACAGTCCATCACCCTCAAACCAGTTAAATAAAACCCTCACACCATGTCTCTGTCACCATCACTCTCACAACCAGTCCATCACCTCACCGCCAGTCCATTCACATCTCCACCGGTCCATAACCCTCGCACCAGTCTGTCACCATCACTCTCACAAACCAGTCCATAACCCTCGCCACAAGTCCATCACCATCTCACCAGTCCATCACCCTCGCCCACCAGCTCCATCCCCCTCAACACCAGTAAATATACCCTCACCACCAGTCTGTCACCATCACTCCACAAACCAGTCCATCAGACTCTACCACCAATCCCCCCCCATTACCCTCGCCACCAGTCCATTACCCTTACCACCAGTGCTCACCATCAAACTCACCTCACTCCATCACCCTCACCACCGATCCACCAACCCACCACCACCAGTCCATGACACTTCACCACGAGTCGACCTTCACCACCTGTTTACACAGCCACCACCAGTCCACACCTCACCCACCTGTCCATCACCTCACACCAATCCGTCACACTACTACCTAGGCTAACACTCTCACCACCAGTAATTCACCCTCCCAGTCCAGTCCTTCACTTCACCACCAAACCATCACTCTCATCACCAATACATCGCCCAACTCCAGTCATCACCCTCACCACCAGTCAGTCACCCTCAAAACCATTCCAACACTCCTCACCACCAGTCCATCAGCTTCACCACCGTCAATACCTCACCATAAGTCCTTCCAATCACACTCACCACCAGTGCATCTCAGTTCACTCTCACCCCAGTCCATCTTTTCACACTTCAATTCATCACCCACTCCCACTAGTTCATCACTCGCACCACCAATCCATTACCCTCGCCTCCAGTGTGTCACCTCATCTTTTCATCCTTCACCTTTTCCACCAGTCCTTCACTCTCACCAACAGTCTATCACTCACCAAGTCATCACCCTCACAAATTCCATCACTCATCACCTTTCCATCACCCTCATCACCAGTCCATAACCCTCACAACCAGTCCATCACCCTCACCACTAGTCCACCCTCACCACCAGTTCATTGCCCTCACCACCAGTCCATCCTCACCACCAGTCCTTCACCCTCACCACCAGTCAGTCACCCTCACCACCAGTCAGTCACCCTCACCACCAGTCAGTCACCCTCAGGATCAATCCATCACCCTCACCAAAAGTCCATAACCCTCACCCCAGGCCATCACCCTCACCACCAGTCCACCTTTCACACTTCCAGTTCATCACCCACACCACTAGTTCATCACTCTCACCACCAATCAACCACCCTCACCCCCAGTCCTTCACACCCACCACCTGCCCCTCACTAGTACAAACACCCTCAAAACCCACACTTCGTCAACCCCCCACCACCATCCCACCCCCCAAAACCCCCCAGTTCAACACCCTCACCACCCGTCCTTCCCCCCCCACAAGTTCCCCCACCCTCACCAAACCCTTTTCCGTCACCCAAACCGCCATTTTCCCTCACCCTCCAAACCAAACCCGTCCTCACTCCACAACTACCCGTCCCCAAAACCCTCACCCCGTACCCAAACACCCATAAACCATTTAAAACCAAAAATCACCCTTTACCACCAGTCCATCACAATTTACCCTCCCCCACTATTTTTTCAAACCCCCACCTCTAGTTCATCAAAGCTCATCACAAGTCCTTTCTCCTCGCCAACATCCCTCACCCTCACCACCACTCCACTTTTAACCACAAGTCCGTCCCCCCCCAGCACCCCGTCCCAAACACCCTCACCACCACTTCCCCTCACCCCCCCCCAAAGTTCATTTTACGCTTTTCCCCAAGCTCATCACCCTCACCCCCAGCCCATTGCCAACAAATTTTACCTTAAAATTTCCCCCACCACCAGTACATCCTTTCACCAACCCGTCCATGACCCCACCACAAGGGACATCACCCTCATCCCCAAGTACATCACCCCCACCACAATTTTAAACAAACCCCGCCACCGTGCAAACACCCTCACCACAATCATCCCCCCCTCACCACCAGTGCAAACACCCTCACCACAAGTACATCACCCTCACCACAAGTGAAAAAATCACCCCCCAACCCCAAGTACAACACCCTCACCACAATACAAACACCCCCTCACCACAAGTACAAACAAAACCCCCACCACAATACATCACCCTCAAACCCCAAGTACACACCCCACCACCAGGGGCAAACAACCCTCACCCCCAAGTACATCCCCCACCACAATTAAAAATCACCCTCATCACAAGTACAAACAAACCCCCACCACAATACATCACCCTCACCACCCATGCATCACCCTCACCACAATACAAACACCCCCGCCACCAGTCAGACACCCTCACCACCAATTTCCTTTCCCCTTTAAAACCCCCAGTCCATCATTTTATCAAACCCCCAAACCCAAAAGTCCCTAACCTCACCACCAGTACATCACCCCACCAAACCCGTACAACACCCTCACCACCATCTATCATCCCCCAAAACCCCCATCCATCACCCCATCACCCTTTTATCACAATCACCCCAAAACCCCTCACCCTCACCACCAGTTCATCACCCCCCACAACAGCTCCCCCTCACCACCAAATCCATTAAACCCCCACCACCAGTCAAAAACCCTCGCCACTAGTAAATCACCCCCCCACCGACTTCCCCACTCCCCCCCATTTTAAAACCCCCCCACCATAAGGGGGTCACCAAAACCCCCAGTCCCCTCACCCTCACCAAATAAACCAACACTCTCAACCCCCAGTCAAACCCCCACCACCAGTCCCCCCACTCTCAACCCCCATCCATAAAACCCTCACTCCTCATCCAAAACCAACCCCACTAATCCATCATCCTCAACCCCCAGTCGAGCACCCCTCCCCCACAATCCCGGGCACACCCCCATCCAATCCTTTTTTTAAAGTTTTTTCCCCCCCCGGAAATCCCCTTTTTAAAAATTACCCCCCACTTAAAAACCCCCCCGGGGGGGTATTTCCCCTCCCCCGTTTAAAAGTTATAAAAGTGTTTCCCGTTTTCCCCCCCCCTTTATTTTTTTTTTTTTTTTTTTTTTTTTTTCCCCCCCCCATTTTAAAAAAATTGTACTTTTTAAAAAAAATTTTTTTTTTGTAATTTTTAAAATTCCCCCCCCAAATTTTTTAAAAAAAATTGGTAAATTTTTTTTTTTTTTTTTAAAAGTCCTTTTTTCCCCCCAAAAAATTTTTTTAAAGTTCCCCCCCCGTAAAAATTTATTTAAAATTAAAATAAATTTTTTCCTTTTTTTCCCCCCCCCCCTTCTCCCCAAAAAAGTTTTTCCCCCCCCAAAAGTTTAAACCCCCCCCCCTTTTTTTTTTTTATTTTTTTTTTTTTTTTCCCCCCCTTTTTTAAGTTTTTTAAAAAATCCCCCCCCTTTAAATTAAACCCCCTTTTTTCCCCCTTTAAACCCCCCTAAAATTTTAAAAATATTTTTTTTCCCCCCTTTCCCCTTTTTTTCCCCCTTCCAATTATTTGGGTCCCAAAATTTTTTTTTTCCCCCCTTTCCCCCCCAAACTTTTCCCCCATTTTTTCCTTTGGGGGCCCCAAAATTTTTTTTGGGGGGTTGGAAAAGGCGTGGGGGAAAAGGGGGAAAAAAAGGGGGCCCCTGGGGGGAAAAATAAAAATTTGTCTGGGGGAAAGGGAGTAACCCGGGCGTCCCCCGGTTGGGAAAAATTTTGTTTTTGGGGGGTAGGGGTTTTTTTTAAGGGGTTTTTTGAAGGGGGGGTTTGTTTTTTGGGGCTGGGGGGAGTTTGTTTGGGTTGGTGTTAGAGGTTTAAATTTGTTCCCCTGGGGTTTTTTTTTTTTTTGGGTTTGGGGTGGTGCTTTAATGGGGGGGGGTAAGGGTTTTTTGGGGAGGGTTGAAAAAAAGGGTTTTTCCCGGAATTTTTCTGGTGCAAAATTTGGTTTTTTAAAAATTGTGGGTTTTTTGGGAAAAAAAAAGTTGCCGGGTTTTGGTTTTTATTTTTTTTTGGGGATGGCCCCGGGGGGGTTGGGTTTTGAAAATTTTTTTTTTTTTGGGGTGAATTTTTTTTTTTGATTTTGGGTTTTTTTTTAAAAAAGGGTTTTGGGGGGTTGGCGGGTTTTG
>NC_069446.1:37027572-37045191 GCF_026875155.1 Cherax quadricarinatus | reverse complement strand
AACCCACCAGTCCACAACAACCACCAACCATCGCACTAACCACCAGTCCATCACACTAAAAACCAGACCTCGCACTAACCACCACTCCATCACACTAACCACCAGTCCATCACACTAACCACCAGACCATCGCACTAACCACCACACTACAAATCAATCACAACATTCCATATCTATGACCACAACATTACCAATCTATCACCACTGATTTAAACATCTAAAAAAACTGCAATACATATCTTTCACGAAAACACTATACATCTTTTACCAAATCATGTCTTCCTTCTTGATATAGATTAAATACATAAATTATTATTGTTAAATAGAAGTTTCTCACTCACTACAGCCCAGTGAAGAGAGTTACGCCTCTCAAAACTTGGGTCTCAGGTTCGAATCCTGAGCTTGGCACTTAAAATTTCTCAAGGGATGACAAGTAAAGGAATGGCTGGTTTTCCTGAGAAGCGGCTTCTTTCCTCCTCACAATCTGGACCAAATAGCAAAAAGGTAAAAGTTTGCAATAGTGAGTGTGGTGCCTCATATTTTCCTCGCAAGTTTAAGAAAACTTGTCGCAAGATTTCCTGGTCACATATTTCACTTAAGAGTGAAATTAGGGAAGGAGCTTTCGCTAAGACTCATAAAGCCAATGTGACAATGGATGATGGCTCGATCATCACTGCTGCTGTGAAAATCTTCCATAGCTACCAATATCACATGACAGAAGCTAGACTGCTGAAAGCTGCTGCAGGAGCTGGAGGAGCCCCAAAATTCCTTGGGATTGCTAAAGGGCTTCATTCTGTAATCATCATGGAGCTCTGCCCAGGACAGCCCTTAGACAACTTCGACAGTTGGTGAATGCAAGAAAGCATATGAAGCCGTAAGGAATGCAGTGACAGAGTTTCATAGGAAGGGTTTCTCACACCAAGATCTCCATCCCAGCAACATTCTCATAGAAAAAGTTGATAACAAATACGTTGCACATCTGATAGACCTGGGAATGTCCTGCAAGCTTGGGGAGGACCCATCAATGGCTAAATCATACATAGAACAAGATAATGAAGACTTAAATAACCTACTTACATATCTACCATCTGAGTGAGGTACAAGGGACCCATCATGTATAAAAACAAAGTAAAAACATATATAGAATAAAAATTTGTGTAGTGGTTGTAGATGTACACGCACGCAAAGCACACACGCACGCACGCACACACACGCACACACGCAAAACACGACACACGCACACGCACACATGCACCACGCACACCGCCACACACACACACACACACACACACACCACACACACACACACACCACACAACACACACACACACACACCACACAACGCAACATGCACACATCACACAACGCACATCACACAACACACACACACAACACACACACACCCCACACACAAAACACACACACACACAACACACACACACACACACACACCCCACACCACAACACAACACACACACACACACACACACACACACAACAACACAACACACGCACACAACACAAAACACAACACACACACACACACACACACAAAACACACACAACACAACACAACACAACCACACACGCACACACACACACACACCACAACAACACACACAACAACACTACACACACACACACACCACACAACACACACACAACAACAACGCCACACACACACACACACACACACACACACACACACACCACACACACCACCACCACACACGCACACAGCACACATGCACACACGCACAACACACACACACACACACACACACAACCACACACCACACACACACACACACACACAACCACACACACGCACACACACAACACACACACACACACACACACACAAAACACACCACAACCACACACACACACCACCAAAACACACACACGCCACCACACACACCACACAACCAACACACACACACACACCACACACACAACACACAACACACACACACACGCACACTTCACACATGCAACACGCACACACACACACACCCAACACACACCCACACACACACACACACACACACACCACACCATACACAGACACAACGCACCCGCAACAAAGAAAACCACACGCCCAACCCCACACCAAAACCACACACACACAACACACACACCACACACACACACACACACACACACACACACACACAACACGATACATACATTCATTTGTGAATCTTCGGTTCATGAGAAACATGAACGAATAACAAGAAAAAGATAAATGATAACAATTAATTACATTTCCATGTATGGAACTTGAAGTTTGCCAGACACTATTTTGTACCAAAAACGTTCACAAATACTCACACAGCTAAATAATCGAAAAAATAATAATAATATGGGGTAATAGGGAATATAAAAGAGCCTCAATTTTTACTAAGTGTCCAAGCTTGCGGTGTAACTGGTAGTGACGTGTTTGGTAGGAGTACGGTTTGGCTGTCCAGGGGTGACGTTGCTGGTAGTAGTGTACGGTCTTGCTGCCAGAGAATGTTTTTACGGGCGCAGATTTATGTGTCCTCCCCAGTAATAACATCTAACTGTTCTCGTTATTCTCTTGGGTTGTTGTCTTGTGCTACGGTTGTTGTCCTGTCCTTTTGTTGTTCTCTCGTCTTTTAGTTGTCCTTGTGTTGTGTTGTTGTCTGGTCTTTGTGTTGTTGTCTAATCCTTGTGTTGCTGACCTCAGCAAAGTGGTGAATGATGAATATCTGGGGGGATAAGGATGGACACCTGAAGACATGGACCTGAGTGAGGTATTCATTACTAAATGGTCCCTTTCAGAACTTCAAGAATATTAACAACTTCAAGAACATGAAGACCTGCAAGAACATCAAGACCTGCAAGAACATGAAGACCTGCAAGAACATCAAGACCTGCAAGAACATGAAGACCTGCAAGAACATCAAGACCTGCAAGAACATCAAGACCTGCAAGAACATCAAGACCTGCAAGAACATGAAGACCTGCAAGAACATCAAGACCTGCAAGAACATCAAGACCTGCAAGAACATCAAGACCTGCAAGAACATCAAGACCTGCAAGAACATCAAGACCTGCAAGAACATCAAGACATTCAAGAATACCACGACCTTCAAAAATTTCAAAAACATCGCCTTCACCACCAGTCCATCCCCCTCACCACCAGTCCATCCCCCTCACCACCAGTCCATCACCCTCACCCCAATCCCATCCCCCTCACCACCAGTCCATCCCCCTCACCACCAGTCCATCCCCCTCACCACCAGTCCATCCCCTCACCACCAGTCCATCCCCCTCACCACCAGTCCATCACCTTCACCACCAGTCCATCACACCCTCACCAAACCAGTACATCCCACTCACCACCATCCATCCCCCTCACCACCAGTCCATCCCCCTCACCACCAGTCCATCCCCCTCACCACCATCCATCCCCCTCACCACCAGTCCCCTCACCCTCACCACCAGTCCCCTCCCCCTCAACCACCAGTCCATCACCCTCACCACCAGTCCTTCCCCCCAAACCCCCAGTCCATCACCCTCACCACCAGTCCATCCCCTCACCACCAGTCCATCCCCCTCACCACCAGTCCATCACCCTCACCACCAGTCCATCCCCCTCACCACCAGTCCATTCCCCTCACCACCAGTCCATCCCCCTCACCACCAGTCCATCCCCCTCACCACCAGTCCATCACCCTCACCACCAGTCCATCACCCTCACCACCAGTCCATCCCCCTCACCACCAGTCCCCTCCCCCTCACCACCAGTCCATGCCCCTCACCACCAGTCCATCCCCTCACCACCAGTCCATCCCCCTCATCACCTGTCCATCCCCCTCACCACCCCGTCCATCCCCCTCACCACCAGTCCATCCTCCTCACCACCAGTCCAAACCCCCTCACCAGCAGTCCATCCCCCCTCACCACCAGTCCATCCCCCCCCCACCAGTCCATCCCCCTCACCCACCAGTCCCATCCCCCTCACCACCAGTCCATCCCCCCCACCACCAGTCCATGCCCCTCACCACCAGCCCCTCCCCCTCACCACCAGTCCAACCCCCTCACCACCAGTCCACCCCCCCCACCACCAGTCCATCACCCTCACCACCATCCATCCCCCTCACCACCAGTCCCATCCCCCTCACCACCAGTCCATCACCCTCCCCCACCAGTCCATCACCCTCCACCACCAGTCCATCCCCCTCACGACCATCCATCCCCCTCACCCCATTCCATCCCCCTCACCACCATCCATCACCCTCACCACCAGTCCCATCACCCCACCACCAGTCCAACACCCCCACCACCATCCACCCTCCACCACCAGTGCATCCCCCCCACCACCAGTCCATCCCCCTCACCACCAGTCCATCACCCTCACCACCAGTCCATCCCCCTCACCACCATCCATCACCCTCACCACCAGTCCATCACCCTCACCACCAGTCCATCCCCCTCACCACCACCATCCCCCTCACCACCAGTCCATCCCCCTCACCACCATCCATCCCCCTCACCACCAGTCCATCACCCTCACCACCAGTCCCCCTCCCCCTCACCACCGTCCTCCCCCTCACCACCAGTCCAACCTCCCCACCACCAAATCCATCCCCCCACCACCAGTCCATCCTCCTCACCACCATCCTCACCCTCATCACCAGTCCATCCCCCTCACCACCAGTCCATCCCCTCCCCCACCAGTCCATCCCCCTCACCACCAGTCCATCACCCTCCCACCAGTCCATCACCCTCACCACCAGTCCATCACCCTCACCACCAGTCCATCCCCCTCACCACCAGTCCCCTCCCCCCACCACCAGTCCATCCTCCTCACCACCAGTCCATCCCCCTCACCACCAGCCATCCTCCTCACCACCAGTCCCCCTCCCCCTCACCACCAGTCCATCCCCCTCACCACCAGTCCCCTCCCCCCTCACCACCAGTCCATCCCCCTCACCACCAGTCCATCCTCCTCACCACCAGTCCATCACCCTCACCACCAGTCCATCGCCCTCACCACCAGTCCATCCCCCTCACCACCAGTCCATCACCCTCACCACCAGTCCATCCCCCTCACGACCAGTCCATCCCCCTCACCACCAGTCCATCACCCTCAACCCCCCCAGTCCATCCCCCTCACCACCAGTCCATCCTCCTCACCACCAGTCCATCACCCTCACCACCATCCATCCCCCTCACCACCAGTCCATCACCCTCACCACCATCCATCCCCCTCACCACCAGTCCATCCCCCTCACCACCATCCATCCTCCTCCCTCCATCCATCACCCTCACCACCAGTCCATCCCCCTCACCACCAGTCCATTTCCCCCCACCACCCCGTCCATCCCCTCACCACAAAGTCCATCCCCCCACCACCAGTCCATCCCCCTCACCACCAGTCCAACCCCCCTCACCACCAGTCCATCACCCTCACCACCATCCATCCCCCTCACGACCAGTCCCCTCCCCCCCACCACCAGTCCATCACCCTCACCACCGTCCATCCCCCTCACCACCAGTCCATCACCCTCACCACCAGTCCATCCCCCTCACGACCAGTCCATCCCCCTCACCACCAGTCCATCACCCTCACCACCAGTCCATCCCCCTCACCACCAGTCCATCACCCTCACCACCAGTCCATCCCCCTCACGACCATCCATCCCACTCACCACCAGTCCATCCCCCTCACCACCATCCATCACCCTCACCACCAGTTTCCAAACACCCTCACCACCAGTCCATCCCCCTCACGACCAGTCCCAAACCCCCCTCACCACCAGTCCCATCACCCTCACCAAAAGTCCATCCCCCTCACCACCAGTCCCTCACCCTCACCACCAGTCCATCACCCTCACCACCAGTCCATCCCCCCACCACCAGTCCATCACCCTCACCACCAGTCCCCTCCCCCTCACCACCAGTCCATCACCCTCACCACCATCCCCTCACCCTCACCACCATTTCCCCTCACCCTCACCACCAATCCATCACCCTCACCACCATCCATCCCCCTCACGACCTGTCCATCCCCCTCACCACCAGTCCATCCCCCTCACCACCAGTCCATCCTCCTCACCACCAGTCCATCCCCCTCACCACCAGTCCATCCCCCTCACCACCAGTCCCCTCCCCCTAACCACCAGTCCATCCCCCTCACCACCAGTCCATCCTCCTCACCACCAGTCCATCACCCCACCACCATCCATCCCCCTCACCACCAGTCCACCCCCTCACCACCAGTCCATCACCCTCACCACCATCCATCCCCCTCACGACCAGTCCATCCCCCACACCACCAGTCCATCACCCTCACCACCAGTCCCCTCCCCCTCCCACCAGTCCATCACCCTCACGACCAGTCCATCACCCTTACCACCAGTCCATCCCCCTCACCACCAGTCCATCCCCCTCACCACCAGTCCATCCCCCTCACGACCAGTCCATCAAACCCTCACCACCAGTCCATCCCCCTCACCACCAGTCCATCCCCCTCACCACCAGTCCATCCCCCTCACCCCAGTCCATTTACCCTCACCACCAGTCCATCCCCCTCACCACCAGTCCATCCCCCTCACGACCATCCATCACCCTTACCACCAGTCCCCTCACCCTCACCACCATCCATCACCCTCACCACCATCCCCTCCCCCTCACCACCAGTCCATCACCCTCACCACCAGTCCCCTCCCCCTAACCACCATCCACCCCTCACCACCAGTCCATCCCCCTCACCACCATCCATCACCCTCACCACCAGTCCATCACCCTCACCACCAGTCCATCCCCTCACCACCATTCCACCCCCTCACCACCAGTCCATCACCCTCACCACCAGTCCCATCACCCTCACCACCATCCATCACCCTCACCAACCAGTCCATCACCCTCACCACCCAGTCCATCACCCTCACCACCAGTCCATCCCCCTCACGACCAGTCCAAACCCCCTCACGACCAGTCCATCCCCCTCCCACCAGTCCATCACCCTCACCACCAGTCCATCCCCCTCACCACCAGTCCATCACCCTCACCACCAGTCCCATCCCCTCACCACCAGTCCATCCCCTCACCACCAGTCCATCCCCCTCACCACCAGTCCATCCCCCTCACCACCAGTTTCCCTCCCCCCACCACCATCCATCACCCTCACCACCAGTCCATCCCCCTCACCACCAGTCCCATCACACCCTCACCACCAGTCCATCCCCCCCCACCACCCAGTCCATCCCCACCACCAGTCCCTCCCCCTCACCACCAGTCCATCACCCTCACCACCATCCATCCCCCTCACCACCAGTCCATCCCCCCACCACCAGTCCATCCCCCTCACCACCAGTCCATCACCCTCACCACCAGTCCATCCCCCTCACCCCCCAGTCCATCACCCTCACCACCACCATCACCCTCACCACCATCCAAACCCCTCACCACCATCCATCCCCCCCACCACCAGTCCATCCCCTCACCACCAGTCCATCCCCCCACCACCAGTCCATCACCCTCCACACCAGTCCATCACCCTCACCACCAGTCCTCCCCTCACCACCAGTCCATCCCCCCAAACCACCAGTCCATCACCCTCACCACCAGTCCATCACCCTCACCACCCTCCATCACCCTCACCCACCAGTCCATCACCCTCCCACCAGTCCATCACCCTCACCACCAGTCCATCACCCTCACCACCAGTCCATCCCCCCTCACGACCAGTTCCATCCCCTCACCACAAATCCATCACCCTCACCACCAGTCCTCCCCCTCACCACCATCCCCTCAACCCTCACCACCAGTCCATCCCCCTCCCACCAGTCCATCCCCCACCACCAGTCCATCCCCCTCACCACCAGTCCATCACCCTCACCACCAGTCCATCACCCCACCACCCCGTCCCCCCTCACCACCAGTCCTCCCCCTCACCACCAGTCCCCTAACCATCACCATCAGACCATCACCCTCACCACCAGTCCATCACCCTCACCACCAGTCCATCACCCTCACGACCAGTCCATCACCCCTCACCACCATCCATCACCCTCACCACCATCCATCCCCCCCACCACCAGTCCCCTCCCCTCACCACCAGTCCATCCCCCTCACCACCAGTCCATCACCCTCACCACAAGTCCATCACCCCCCACCACCAGTCCATCCCCTCACCACCAGTCCATCCCCCTCACCACCAGTCCATCACCCTCACCACCAGTCCATCCCCCTCAAACCCCCAATCCATCCCCCTCACCACCAGTCCATCCCCTCCCCCACCATCCATCCCCTCACCACCAGTCCATCACCCTCACCACCAGTCCATCCCCTCACCCACCAGTCCATCGCCCTTACCACCAGTCCATCCTCTCACCACCAGTCCATCCCCCCTCACCACCATCCCCTCCCCCTCACCACCAGTCCATCGCCCTTACCACCAGTCCCATCCTCTCACCACCACCCATCCCCTCACCACCAGTCCATCACCCTCACCACCAGTCCATCCCCCTCACCACCAGTCCATCGCCCTTACCACCATCCATCCCCTCACCACCAGTCCAACACCCTCACCACCAGTCCATCCCCCTCACCACCAGTCCATCCCCCTCACCACCCATCCATCCCCTCACCACCAGTCCATCCCCTCAAACCCCCATCCATACCCTCACCCACCATCCATCCCCCTCACCACCAGTCCACCCCCTCACCACCATCCAATCCCTCACCACCAGTCCATCCCCTCACCACCATCCATCACCCTCACCACCATCCAACCCCCCCCACCACCATCATCCATCCCCCTCACCACCAGTCCATCACCCTCACCACCAGTCCATCCCCCTCACCACCATCCATCACCCTCACCACCAGTCCATCCTCTCACCACCAGTCATCCCCTCACCACCAGTCCATCACCCTCACCACCAGTCCATCACCCTCACCACCAGTCCATCCCCCTCACCACCAGTCCATCCCCTCACCACCAGTCCATCACCCTCACCACCAGTCCATCACCCTCACCACCAGTCCATCCCCCTCACCACCATCCAACACCCTCACCACCAGTCCATCCCCCTCACCACCAGTCCCCCTCCTCTCACCACCAGTCCAACACCCCACCACCAGTCCATCACCCTCACCACCAGTCCATCACCCCTCAACCACCAGTCCATCCCCCCCCACCACCAGTCCATCACCCCACCACCAATCCATCACCCTCACCACCAGTCCATCCCCCTCACCACCAGTCCATCACCCTCACCACCAGTCCACCCCCTCACCACCAGTCCCCCTCACCCTCACCACCAGTCCATCCCCTCACCCACCATCCATCACCCCTCACCACCACCATCCCCCTCACCACCAGTCCATCCCCCTCATCACCAGTCCATCACCCTCACCACCAGTCCCCTCCCCCTCACCACCAGTCCATCCCCCCCACCACCAATCCTTCCCCTCACGCCCCGTCCATCACCCTCACCACCAGTCCATCCCCCTCACCACCATCCATCACCCTTACCACCAGTCCATCACCCTTACCACCAGTCCATCACCCTTACCACCAGACCATCCCCCTCACCACCAGTCCATCACATTCAACCACCAGTCCATCCCCCTCACACCCAGTCCCCCTCAACCCTCACCACCAGTCCCATCACCCTCAAAGACCAGTCCATCCCCCTCACCACCAGTTTCCCTCCCCCTCACCACCAGTCCATCCCGCTCACCACCAGTCCATCACCCTTACACACCATCCATCCCCCTCACCACCAGTCCATACCCCCTCACCACCACCCATCCCCCTCACCACCAGTCCATCCCCCTCACCACCAGTCCATCCCCCTCACCAACCCGTCCATCACCCTTACCAACCCCAGTCCATCCCCCTCAACCCCCAGTCCATCCCCCTCACCACCAGTCCATCCCCCTCACCACCAGTCCATCCCCCTCAAACCCCCAGTCCCCTCCCCCTCACCACCAGTCCATCACCCTTACAACCAGTCCATCACCCTCAAAACCCCCAGTCCATCGCCCTCACGACCAGTCCATCCCCCTCACCACCAGTCCCATCCCCCTCACCACCATCCCCTTCCCCCTCACCACCAGTCCATCACCCTTACCACCAGTCCATCGCCCTCACCACCAGTCCATCCCCCTCACCTCCAGTCCCATCACCCTCACCACTAGTCCGTCACCCTCACCACCAGTCCATCGCCCTCACCAACAGTCCATCCCCCTCACCACCAGTCCATCCCCTCACGACCAGTCCATCACCCTCACCACCAGTCCATCCCCCTCACCACCAGTCCATCACCCTCATCACTAGCCCGTCACCCTCACCACCAGGCCATCGCCCTCACCCCCGTCCCCCCCCCTCACCACCAGTCCATCCCCCTCACCACCATCCATCCCCCTCACCACCATTCCATCACCCTCACCAACAGTCCAACACCATCACCACCAGTCCGTCACACACAGTTTCCTGGCGAACACCCTCACCACCAGTCCATCCCCCTCACCACCAGTCCATCCCCCCTCACCACCATCCATCACCTTCATCACTAGCCCGTCACCCCACCACCAGGCCATCCCCCTCACCACCATCCATCCCCCTCACCACAAGGCCATCCCCCTCACCAACCAATCCATCACCTTTATCACTAGCCCGTCACCCCTCACCACCAGCCATCGCCCTCACCACCAGATCCCCTCCCCCTCACCACCAGTCCATCCCCCTCACCACCAGTCCATCCCCCTCACCACCAGTCCATCCCCCTCACCACCATCCATCCCCCTCACCAACCAGTCCCTCACCCTCATCACTAGCCCGTCACCCTCACCACCAGTCCATCACCTTCATCCTAGCCCGTCACCCTCACCACCAGGCCATCGCCCCCACCACCAGTCCATCCCCCTCACCACCAGTCCACCCCCTCACCACCAGTCCATCCCCCTCACCACCAGTCCAATCCCCCTCACCACCAGTCCATCCCCCTCACCACCAGTCCATCACCTTATCACTAGCCCGTCACCCTCACCACCAGGCCATCGCCCTCACCACCATCCATCCCCCTCACCACCATCCATCACCCTCACCACCAGTCCCTCGCCCCACCTCCAGTCCATCCCCCCCACCACCAGTCCCATCACCCTCACCACTAGTTTCCCTCACCCTCACCACCAGTCCATCGCCCTCCACCAACAGTCCATCCCCCTCACCACCAGTCATCACCCCATCACTAGCCCCTCACCCTCACCACCAGGCCATCGCCCTCCCACCATTTCCCTCCCCCTCACCACCAGTCCATCATCCTCACCACCAGTCCATCCCCCACACCACCAGTCCATCACCCTCACCACCAGTCCATCCCCCTCACCACCAGTCCATCCCCCTCACCACCAGTCCATCCCCCTCACCACCAGTCCATCATCCTCACCCACCATCCATCCCCCCAAAACCCCCAGTCCATCACCCTCACCACCAGTCCATCCCCCTCACCACCAGTCCATCACCCCACCAACAGTCCAACACCATCACCACCAGTCCATCCCCCTCACCACCAGTCCATCACCCTCACCAACAGTCCAACACCATCACCACCAGTCCATCCCCCCACCACCAGTCCAAACACCCTCACCAACAGTCCAACACCATCACCACCAGTCCCCTCCCCCTCACCACCAGTCCCTCATCCTCAAACCACCATCCATCCCCCTCACCCCCAGTCCATCACCCTCACCAACAGTCCAACACCATCACCACCAGTCCATCACCCTCACCACTAGTCGGTCACCTTCATCACCAGTCCATCGCCCTCACCACTAGTCCGTCACCCTCACCACCAGTCCATCACCCTCACCACTAGTCCGTCACCCTCACCAACAGTCCAACACCATCACCACCAGTCCGTCACACACAGTACCAGGCGAACACCCTCACCACCAGTCCATCACCCCACCACGATTCCGTCCCTCACCACCGATCCACCACCCACACCACCAGTCCATGACCCTCACCACCAGTCAACCATCACCACCTGTGCATCACCTTCACCACCAGTCCAACACCCTCACCATCCTTCTATCACTCTTACGACCAATCCATCACCCTCTCCAGCAGCCCATCACCCTCACCACAAGTCCATTAATCCCCACCAATCCATCACACACACCACCAGTTCGTCACCCTCACCACAAGTCCATCACCCTCATCTACAATCCATCACCCTCACCAACAGTCCGACACCCTCACCAACAGTCCGACACCCTCACCACCACTCCATCACCCTCACCTCCAGTCCAACGCTCTCACCACAAGTCCGTCACCCTTGCCACCCATCCGTCACCCTCACCACCACTGCATCACCCTAACATCCAGCCCATCACCCTCGCACCAGTGAGTCACCCTCACCACCAGTCCTTCACCTTTATCTCCAGTCCTTCTCCCTCTCCACCAGTCCATCACCCTCACCATCAGTTCATTACCTTCATCACCGGTCCATCACCCTCACCACCAGTTCATCACCCTCACCACCAGTTCATCACCCTCACCACCAGTTCATCACCCTCACCACCAGTTCATCACCCTCACCACCAGTTCATCACCCTCACCACCAGTTCATCACCCTCACCACCAGTTCATCACCCTCACCACCAGTCCATTACCTTCATCACCAGTCCATCACCCTCACCACCAG
The DNA here is from genome assembly GCF_026875155.1 of Cherax quadricarinatus. Taxonomy (NCBI): domain Eukaryota; kingdom Metazoa; phylum Arthropoda; class Malacostraca; order Decapoda; family Parastacidae; genus Cherax; species Cherax quadricarinatus. The sequence continues at coordinate 37,032,499 of NC_069446.1, read as the reverse complement.
TCCATCACCCTCACCACCAGTTCATCACCCTCACCACCAGTTCATCACCCTCACCACCAGTCCATCACCCTCACCACCAGTTCGTCACCCTCACCATCAGTTCATTACCTTCATCACCAGTCCATCACCCTCACCACCAGTCCATCACCCTCACCACCAGTTCGTCACCCTCACCATCAGTCCATTACCTTCATCACCAGTCCATCACCCTCACCACCAGTTCATCACCCTCACCACCAGTCCATCACCCTCACCACCAGTCCATCACCCTCACCACCAGTCCATCACCCTCACCACCAATTCATCACCCTCACCACCAGTCCATCACCCTCACCACCGGTCCGTCACCCTCACCACCAGTTAATCACCCCTACCAACAGTCCATCATACTCACCACCAATCCATCACTATCACCATCACCATCACCTTCACAACCAGTCCATCCCCATCAGCATCACCACCAGTCCATCACCCTTACCACCAGTTCATCACCCTCACCACCAGTCCATCACACTCTCCACCAGTCCATCACCCTCAACACCAGTTCATCACCCTTACCACCAGTTCATCATCCTCTCCACCAGTCCATCACCATCACCCTTACCACCAGTTCATCACCCTCACCACCAGTCCATCACCCTCACCACCAGTCCATCACCCTCACCACCAGTTCATCATCCTCACCACCAGTCCATCACCCTCATTTACCATTTCCCTCACCCTTTACCACCAGTTCATCACCCTCACCACCAGTCCATCACCCTCACCACCAGTCCATCACCCTCACCACCAGTTCATCATCGTCACCACCAGTCCATCACCATCACCACCACTCCTCGAGGAAGCAGGGGGGTCTAAACCAACTGTCGTGTAGTATAATCAATAAACTAGCACATTACCACAACCACAATATATAACACACTCCGGCAGCACAAAAACACATACAGTACATATTGATCTTTACTAGTAAATTTAATTTTAGCGTAAAAGAGTATTTTCTTTAATTTGTAAAGAAACATTATAAAATAAGAGTATATTTTTTGTCATTATCATCATATATTACATAACAATGTAGTCATGACACTACCTACCCCGTGTCACTTGACACTATCTTTCCATATGTGTCATGACACACCTACTACTCCGTGTCACATGAAACTCTTGTCGCTGTTACGACGCTCCTTTTCTTAGTGTCACAACACACCCTCTGTCTGTGCCACACGATACGCCTTCTTTCCGTGTCACACGACACCCTGTTATCTGCGTCATTACACGCTTCCTCTCTGTGTCACTCGACACCCTGCTCTCTGTGTACTCACCTAATTGTACTCACCTAATTGTGGTTGCAGGGGTCGAGACTCAGCTCCTGGCCCCGCCTCTTCGCTGATCGCTACTGGATCCTCTCTCTCTCTGCTTCCGGAGCTTTGTCATACCTCTTCTTAAAACTATGTATGGTTCCTGCCTCCACTACTTCACTTGCTAGGCTATTCCACTTGCTGACAACTCTATGACTGAAGAAATACTTCCTAACGTCGCTGTGACTCGTCTGAGTCTTCAGCTTCCAGTTGTGACCCCTTGTCCCTGTGTCCCCTCTCTGGAACATCCTATCTCTGTCCACCTTGTCTATTCCCCGCAGTATCTTGTATGTCGTTATCATGTCCCCCCCTGACCCTTCTGTCCTCCAGTGTCGTCAGTCCGATTCCCTTTAAACCCTTTTCCCCGTACGACATTCCCTTGAGCTCTGGGACTAGCCTTGTTGCAAACCTTTGTACTTTCTATAACTTCTTGACGTGCTTGACCAGGTGTGGGTTCCAACTGGTGCTGCATACTCCAGTAAAGGCCTAACATACACATGGGACAGTGTCTTGAACGATTCCTTATTAAGGTATCGGAACGCTATTCCAGGTTTGCCAGGCGCCCGTATGCTGCAGCGGTTATTTGGTTGATGTGTCCTCCGGTGATGTGATCGGTGTTATGGTCACCCCAAGGTCTTTCTCCCTGAGGGGGGGGTCTTTTTTAGCCCTTTGTCCCCCTAGCCTAACTCTGCCCTGGGGTTTCCTTTTTTGCCCCTCCCCAATTTTTTTCCCCAAGACTTTTGCATTTGGCTGGATTAAATTTCGAAAAGGGCCATTTTACGGGGCCCATATGTCCAGCCTCCCAGGTCTCTTTGCAGTCCTCCCTCACCCTCGCCGTTTAATTCTTTCATCAACTTCACGCCATCGGGGAACAGGCCCTTTCAGGTCTTTTCCTTTTTTTCATGCCCGTTCACATATATAAAAAATAGAAACGGTCCAGAATTTCCCCCCCCGGGGGGAAACCCCGCTCGTAACAGGCCCCACTGTGAAAACCTCTTTCACTCCCATGATCGTTGTTTGCCCTCCTGTCAGGTATTCCCCCTTATCCTTTTCAGTCCCCTTTCCTTTTTTACGTGTGCCTGACCTCAGCTTCTCCCAAATTCTCTTGTGGGGAATTTGTGTAAAAGGGCCCTTTCCCTTTGCAGCCCTGGGAAAACCCGAATCTCCCCAACCCTCTCCCCTCGTGTTTTAAACTTCTTTTTACCTTGTCATAAAACTCCGGGAAAGGTTTGTGTAAAAGTTTTTGCCTTCCATAAAACCATGCGGGTTTTCATTTATAATTTTGGGTTTTTTTTCCGGGTTGTTCAAACCACTCTCCCCCCTGATAATCTTCTCCTTGACTTTGCACAAAAATAATGTCAGAGCACGGGTTTCTGTAGTTTATGCCCGTTTTGTTTCCTTTTTTAAAATTTTGGGGGAAAACTTTTTAGCTTTTTTTATTTCTCAGGTAGTTGCCCATTTTCCCAAGGGTTTGTGTTAAAGGGGATTGGGGGGTTTTAAGGGCACAAAACCAGCATCTCCCCTCCTTCTCTAAGGACCCATGGGGAATGTTGTCCCGCCCCCATCCCTTTGAGGTGAAAGGGTCACTTAAGAGCTTTTTTTCACCCCCCCCTCAGTTTTTTCGTATTTTCATCCAACATTTTTTGGCATTTTCCCCTTCTTGATTTTCCCTTCTTTTGCTTCTTCCCACAACCCTTCCCTGTCCTACGAAAAAAATTCCCTTTAAAAATCTCCTTTTAACTCCTACATACCTCCTGTCATTTCTTGTGATTTCTCCCACCTTTTTTCCCTTTAATCGATAACCTGGTTTTTGACTGTTTTTTTTCCCCCTTAGTGGCTAAAAACATTTTCGGGTCAGTCTTGATTCTCATGCTATGTCATTTTCATACGTCGCGGGGCCCTCCCTCCTTCCTGGGGCGTACTCTTTCCGGGTTCGGGCGGGGGGGGATTTTCCCTATTTTCTTTTGTGTTCTCTGCCTTCTGTACTTTTTCCATTCTCTATTGCACTTTGTTTTTGCCTCCTTACACCGTCGGGTAAACCAGGGGCTTGTTCTGGTCTTCCCGTTGTTACTGTTGCCCTTGGGAATGAACCTTTCTACTGCCTCCTTGCATTTTGTTGCTACATATTCCATCATTTCATTTACTGGCTTTCCTGCCAGTTCTCTGTCATGATACTCCTCTGTGTCACAAGATACTACCTTTTGTACAGGGTTACATGACAACTTAATAATGACACATGATTTGTGTTATACCCTTCACCTGTGTTCTTATCGACACAAATTGTCTCACATACGACACCGTTAACACTAGGTAGTGTCCGTGTCTTCACACGACACTACCTCGACTGTGTCTTCACACGACACTACCTCGACTGTGTCTTCACACGACACTACCTCGACTGTGTCTTCACACGACACTACCTCGACTGTGTCTTCACACGACACTACCTCGACTGTGTCTTCACATGACACTACCTCGACTGTGTCTTCACATGACACTACCTCGACTGTGTCTTCACATGACACTACCTCGACTGTGTCTTCACATGACACTACCTCGACTGTGTCTTCACATGACACTACCTCGACTGTGTCTTCACACGACACTACCTCGACTGTGTCTTCACATGACACTACCTCAGTAGTGTCCTTGGCTACTGAGCTCCTCAAAATGGAGGCGGTTCCGGTCTCTCCCCCAAACTTTCGGTCCCCCACTTCCGATCCCCATACTTCCGGTCCCGTCCGCCAGCCCCCTCCCCCCACTTTACTCCCGAATTGCCCCCGCTCCTCGATTTATTTCTCGAATTTTTCAATTTTTTTTCGATTTTTATTAGATTTTTTTCGAATTTTATTTTTTTGGTTTGCCCATATGAGGTGTGGCAAAGGTTGCCCATATGTGTACCCCTATGATAAGACCTCCTCACTCCCCCCTAATGTCCAATTTTAACCACTTTTCCAAAATTATACAGGGTTGCCAAATTTCAATAATGCAAACAAAAAGATTTGAGTTCCTCCCTATGGGTGCCCTTTAAAATCTCCTCTATGGGAGTAAGCATTCAGAATGGTGTGGGGGGTATGGTAAACGTTCCCCCTATGGGGCATGGTCTCCCCCCTTGGGTAGTACAGGTTGAAACAAGTAACTTCCTCTTATTGACTTAAACATGCGTGACCCCACTACCCAGAATATTGCATCACGTTTGTATATCCACCCCATGGGTAACCACCCCATGGGTAACCACCCCTACGGGAGTACAACATGTTTGTTCATGCCAGGTATGGCGTCACGTGATAGCCACCCATGACGTCATCACAAGTAAACACAGGTCAACAGATGTGTTCAGGTTCATCAAGCTGGGCCACTCTGTATCCTCTCATTAACTTAAATACAGGATAACACTAATACACAATATTTTCATTATTTTATTTTCATATATAACAAATTTCTGGTAACACAATTTTTCGTTAATACAAAAGATTATATACAACTAAAATCATCAACATGGGAAAACATTGTGGGATCCCACTGTTCTGCTACGTTAAGATGGTGGAATATCAGGGTGACCATAAGCCAAG
>NC_069446.1:36989381-37027072 GCF_026875155.1 Cherax quadricarinatus | reverse complement strand
AAGTGTATGCACTACTACCCCGTGTCACTTGACACTATCTTTCCATATGTGTCATGACACACCTACTACTCCGTGTCACATGAAACTCTTGTCGCTGTTACGACGCTCCTTTTCTTAGTGTCACAAGACACCCTTTTGTCTGTGCCACACGACACGCCTTCTTTCCGTGTCACACGACACCCTGTTCTCTGTGTCATTACACGCTTCCTCTCTGTGTCACTCGACAACCTGTTCTCTGTGTCATGATACTCCTCTGTGTCACAAGATACTACCTTTTGTACAGGGTTACATGACACCTTAATAATGGCATATGATTTGTGTTATACCCTTCACCTGTGTTCTTATCGACACAAATTGTCTCACATATGACACCGTTAACACTAGGTAGTGTCCGTGTCTTCACACGACACTACCTCGACTGTGTCTTCACACGACACTACCTCGACTGTGTCTTCACACGACACTACCTCGACTGTGTCTTCACACGACACTACCTCGACTGTATCTTCACACGACACTACCTCGACTGTATCTTCACACGACACTACCTCGACTGTGTCTTCACACGACACTACCTCAACTGTGTCTTCACATGACACTACCTCGACTGTGTCTTCACACGACACTACCTCGACTGTGTCTTCACACGACACTACCTCGACTGTGTCTTCACATGACACTACCTCAACTGTCTTCACATGACACTACCTCAACTGTGTCTTCACATGACACTACCTCAACTGTGTCTTCACATGACACTACCTCGACTGTCTTCACATGACACTACCTCAGTAGTGTCCTTGGCTACTGAGCTCCTCAAAATGGAAGTGGTTCCGGTCTCTCCCCCCTACCCTTCGGGTCCCCCAACTCCGATCCCCATACTTCCGGTCCCGTCCGCCAGCCCCCTCCCCCCACTTTACTCCCGAATCGCCCCCGCTTCTCGATTTATTTCTCGAATTTTTCAATTTTTTTTCGATTTTTATTAGATTTTTTTTAGAATTTTATTTTTTTGGTTTACCCATATGAGGTGTGGCAAAGGTTGCCCATATGGGTACCCCTATGATAAGACCTCCTCACTCCCCCCTAATGTCCAATTTTAACCACTTTTCCAAAATTATACAGGGTTGCCAAATTTCAATAATACAAACAAAAAGATTTGAGTTCCTCCCTATGGGTGCCCTTTAAAATCTCCTCGATTCAAATTTTGAGGTCCCCCTCTATGGGAGTAAGCATTCAGAATGGTGTGGGGGGTATGGTAAAGGTTCTCCCTATGGGGCATGGTCTCCCCCCTTGGGTAGTACAGGTTGAAACAAGTAACTTCCTCTTATTGACTTAAACATGCGTGACCCCACTACCCAGAATATTGCATCACGTTTGTACATCCACCCCATGGGTAACCACCCCTACGGGAGTACAACATGTTTGTTCATGCCAGGTGTGACGTCACGTGATAGCCACCCATGACGTCATCACAAGTAAACACAGGTCAACAGATGTGTTCAGGTTCATCAAGCTGGGTCACTCTGTATCCTCTCATTATCTTAATATTAACTTAATACACAATATTTTCATTATTTTTATATTCATATACAAAAAATTTCTGGTAACACAGTTTCTCGTTAATACAAAAGATTATATACAACTAAAATCATCAACATGGGAAAACATTGTGGGATCCCACTGTTCTGCTACGTTAAGATGGTGGAATATCAGGGTGACCATAAGCCAAGGATTGCTTAGTATTTGCAATCGTGTCATTACGATTTCTTAAGTGATACCTTTTATCATCAAAGGCTGACAATCCTCTCTTTTTATTCTTTACTGTACATATTTCACCTTTTACATTGCTATTAGACTTACAAGTGAATACTTCCCTATCTACATTTCTTTAAAGATTCTTATATCATGCATGAGTTAATAATGGCGTGAACTGTGACGGGATACCCTTGGCTCTACTGACAGTATTTGATATTCCAACAATCTTTACAGAATCATTTTAGCTTTCGAGCTACCCAACTCATAATATTTTTATTCACACATTTTTTTAGAATTCAATAAACCTATCTCACCTTTCCCACTATTTCATACAAGGGATGATCAGGACTGAAATTTGAAAAATCCATATATCGTAACAAAGGTTCTCTTTTTAACTCAGCCCCGCAAATCTTTGCATTTTTAAGTTAAAAATGTACGAATCGGTGTCTGTATACAGGAGTTTTACGTCATCACCATAATGTTGTTTTAAAACTTTATATAAAAAATAATACAATTTCTTTTTGGCAATTTTCAAGAATTTGAAAACCGAGATTTGTGGTTGGGTTTTAAATTCTAATTTCGATTTGGTGAATGTATAAATCACTCTGTCTTGATTCAAATGTGTGAGATTTTTTAGGAAAGGATCTTTGGTGGTTTTAATAAATCCTTTCTCATTCTTGATGTATCTATAAGACGTTGAAGAGAGGTCCCGGGTTCAGCTCCTGGATAGGACAGTCCCTAGGGCATGGAAACAGAGATATCTGGCAATCCTGCAACCCTGGAATAGGAAGGCTTGATCTAGGTCTGTTCACTTAATTTTCCCATAAATAGCATTATTGGTTAATTTGAATGCTTTTGACTTGATGGGACATTATGTGGCTGTTCTCTGTGCGATATTTGTTATGAAGGGTTTTAAAAATTTTGACTGAGTATATTCATATACTGCATGCACTTTTTCAACCTCTAACCCAAGTTCCACTAGTAACTGTAGCAAATCTAGACTGACCATATAATTTTTCTGAGGTAAATGACTTACCACTAATTTCGCATTAGATTTGAGTATATTTCTACCTTCATTTTTCAATACAGATTCACAATAAGGAGCAACATCTCTTGTGATATATTCATGTGTGAAAATTCCAAGGGTATTTCATCAGTACATCTATTCCCCAGGGGACACGGGTTGGTATCACATTCTTTTTCCCCCTTTCCCCCCCAAAAAACCCTTTTTTCCCACAGGAAAACATTTTCTTATTCCACCTTTCGGGGGAAAGGAAACCCCCCTTTCCCCTTTCCCTTTTCTTTCCCCGAAAAAATTTTTTTTTATTTTCCTTTTCCCCTGGGGGGTTTGGCCTGGGGGGTTTACGGGGCTCCGGGCTTCAAAACGGGGCGGGGGGTTTCCCCCAAAATTCCCAGCCCCAGAGAAAAGAAAAAAATTTAAACGTTTTCCTTTCCCCCAAACCTTTTGGTTGGGGGTTTCCCCTTAGTAAAAATGGGAAACCCTTTTGGGTTTTTTAATTGGTGTTTTCCATTGGGAAATATTAAGGGACCTTTTTCCAAAAAAAGGGCCCCGGGGCCCTTTGGGAAACTTTCCCCAGAAAAAATCTTTGGGGTTTTCCCCAATAAAATTAAAGAATTTAAAACCCTAATTTTTTAAAGAAAACCCTTTCCAATTTCCAAATTAAAAATTTGGATTAAGGGAAAAACCTTATTTTTCATAGTTTTAAGGGTCATTAAATCCCCCCTTTGGAATTCCTTTTTAATGTTTTTTCTTTTATTTTTTTGGAATTTTTTTTAAAAATATCAATTTCCCACCAAAATTGTTTCCAAAAAAAGGAACCCCAAATGAAAAAACCCAAAACTTTTTTTTTAAAATTTTTCCCCCCTTTTGAGTTTTTAAATTTTTGGGTTTTTTAACGCCCCCCCCCCCCCCCCCCCCCCCCCCCCCCCCCCCCCCCCCCCCCCCCCCCCCCCCCCCCCCCCCCCCCCCCCCCCCCCCCCCCCCCCCCCCCCCCCCCCCCCCCCCCCCCCCTGAAAGGGGAAAAACCCTTTTAAATTTGGAAGGGATAGAGAATTTTAAAACCAAACCTTACCTTTGTCTACTTTAAAGGGAATTTGAAAACCTTGTTTCGAAGGGAAGTTAAATTTTTCATATTTATCCCTGCAATTTTTTTTAAAATTATTCCTAAATCATACGACATTTTTATGAAAAAAAAATAATTTCTCACTTTTTTTTTTACACTAAAAAATTGCATCGCGCACAATCGGCACCAATATAATTATTAAATTTTTAAAAAAAAAAAGGTTGGGGTTTCAGAGGTTTTATGTTTAAATCTTTGGCATTTTTGGGAAAGGTGTTTCTACTTTAATTCAAAGTGATCTGTGAATCTTTGTCTGGTGTTTTTCCTCCCCCTGTATATGGTTTACATGTTACCTCTTCTAAACTTTATCTTATCCATTCAATATTGACTTTAAAAAAAGAAATGATTGCTCCCACCTTTCCCTTATAACTTTTTCATGCACCATTTCCCCGGGGGTGATCAATATAATTTAACTTAGGAATGGTTTATGGGGGTGACTCAGTTTTACCTGCCGGGAGAGTGGTATCTAATGCAAAATTCAAAATCGAATACCCCGGATGTATTCGCTGGAAAGTGTATCCAAAAAATTTTTAAAGTTTTACATTTTGTTCCTTCCGGGGGGGAAATACGAGAGCCCCGTTTTTACTCCTTTTCGTGGTATCTAATTTCCTGGATTTTTAAACTTCATCAAAAAAATTTTATGGCATTTGTTTTCCTTATAACCACCTTTTTTTTTTCATTTCATTCAATATACCCCGTGAAAATTTTTTGACAAAACCCAAAAGGGATTTCATTCATCAATAAGGCAACAAAATTTTCCTTATATTTCTTATTCCCTTAGGGGCAAAAAGCCAAAAAGACCCATTTTTCCCTTCCGAATTGTTTAGACGAAAAATTTGACCCCTTTTTTTCCCTTTTCAAATTTAGACCTAATTCTTTAAAGGGGAAGGGGAAAAATTAATCTTTTAAAGGTTTTTGCAGGGGATTTGCCTCTCTTTAGGTTTTTAAACTTGGGAAAATTTTTTTCCCTTTTCTCTTTACCCTTTTTGTGACAATGATGGGCAGAAAAAGGCACCCCAGTACACACAATCCTAATTAATATTGGATTAAAGTTACATTGGCTCCTGTAGTTTTTTGGGGGATTTTTCCACTTTGATCTCTTTTTGCACTCTGAATTCTCCCTTGACTTTTTTCTATCCCTAAAAAGTTTCCTTTAGATCTATGATCCCTTCTTTTTTTGCCTCTGCCCTCTCCCTTTTAAAAATATCGTTCCCCCCCACGACCCCCCCCAAAAATATTCAGGATTTCCTCTTCATTTACTAACTAAAACACTAAATTTATACAAATTGTCCTTTTGATCATAAACCAAATTTATTTTCTGGCGTAATGCCCTAATAACTATAATCGGATGGATTCGGTGACTTGCCAGGGGGATCTATCTTTACATATTCGCATCTGACCTAAAAAATTTAATCCCAAATAAGCATGAAATCCCAATTTTTAAAATTTCTTTGATAAGTTGAAGGGACACTATATTTCCCCCAATTTGGGGCCCCTACCCCCTAAAATTCGGGGAGTATGTGAAAAATTTCTGGATGTTCATGTTCATTTTTCACATGCGCATCATTTGAAGTACCTTCCCTCTCATCTTCATTCAGGGTTTCGCACCAAACACTGTTGTGTGCGACATTACTCCCCAGTTTTATGGGGAGATATTGCTCTTTTCTTCTTATTAACAGTGACGGGATGTATCCACATTCCAGGCTGCCCTCCGTGTTGTGGGGGGTCCCAAAACATTTAGCAGAACAACCTGCACTCTCAGGTTCATTCTCGGTCGCACCCCCAGGTTTGTGCGTCATTACCCCCTGGATTATGTAAAAGTCCCTTCTTTTCAGAGTATTCCAGTGCAGAAGTCCAGGTGTATTTTCGTACGGGGAAAAAGTATCCCCAATTCATTTTTCCATATTTTTACTTTTTTTTCTCTTTTGGGTTTATTCACATACTGATCGATTTAATAAACATTTTTCCTCAACAAAAAAACACCTATAAGGCTCTAGTCACATTTTTACATACTACAAATTAATTTTTAATAGAGCAAAAATCTTTCATTTACAAAAATTTTAAAAAAATTTTTCGGGTAAAAAACCACCAAAAAAAATTTTATATAACAAGATTTTCCCATAACAAGATTTCTTTAATACAAAAAAAAAAATAAAAGGGGCACTAAATTCAATTTTACATATTAAGATTTCCTCGCTTCGGTATTCAGCAATAAAAAGTTTAAATGGAAAAAAAAAACTTTCCCCCAACAATTTTTTACATAATACGACAAAAATAAAAGGTATTTGGTCACAATTTGGTACAAAACCTGTTTTTACAGCCTCTACCAAAATTACATCTATGGGGTTTCCCCATTTTTTTTGTAATTCTGTCAATCTTTACCGGGGATGTGATCTCCTCGCTTGTTTGCGTTTTTTTTTTCTTTTTTTCCCGACTTTTCCCCTTTCTTCTTTAATTCGCGTGTATTCTTTTTTTATCCTCTGTTAAAATTTTTTCACTCTTTAAACACATTTACCCGGGTAAAAATTTCACTCTTGTTGGTAAGAATTTCATCGTATACCCCAAAAACCTCTTATTATTTCCACTTGTTAATTTTAAAATTTTGGGGAAAAATTAAATTTTTTAAAGGTACAATTTTATATATCAGGGGGAATTAAGATTTGGGTAAATTTTTTTCAAGCGTTTAAAGAACATTAAAAACCCCTTTAAAGGTACAATTTTGTTTTTAACCAAAAATTTTACATACCCAAGAATTAAGATTTCTAAGTACAAATTTTCCTTCATGATTTTCAGGGGGGTTGCCGAATTAAGAAAAATGTCTGCCCCCGCTTGGCGGGAAAGAAAACATAGTCCTCATCTGTCAGGGCACCTTGACCTTATATGGTTCACCCAAAAAAATTATTCCCCCATGTTTTTTAGACAAGTTTAGATTTAAAAACTTTTTTGTGAACAATTGAGTCAACCAGGTCAAACAGATAGGGCCATTTAAATGCCGCTCACACCCAAGGTAGTTTTTTGATTGAAATCCAAAACCCAAAAATGTATTTGACAAAAAACTCCTTACTGGGCCCCGTGAAGGGCAAACAAGTCAGGGGACGGTATCTAAAACAGGGTAAGAACACCCGGTCAATTTGGTGAGGTTTGTCCCGGTCGGCACAGGAGGGTTTTGCTCTGTATCCTCTTGTTATTTAGCTTTTTTTTATCTTTAAAAAAATCATTAACACTCAAAAGTATACAAATCACATCTCTATGGTAAAAAACAGTTTTTCGCTTGTACAAAGAACTTGACAGCCCTTTCACCCTCGGCTGGTGTTGTATATTTCGTTATCCTTTAAGGATTATCACTGCCCGGGTTTTTCAAATTTTTGGCAAAAACTTGTTTTTCCCGCAAAATTAGTGAAATTATTTCCCTAAAAAAAAATTTCATAACTTATAATTTGTTTGGGGGGCAATTTATCCCTTTGAGCAAAATTCAGGGAAAATCCCCTAAAAATTTCATTAAGGGAAAAATATTATTGACCCACCCGAATGTCAAATTGGGATCATCTGATGGGAAAATTTTTTTTAATAAGAACATAAGAAAAATAAAAAAGAAGGAAAAACTGCAACAGGCCTACTTGGCCCCTGCGGAGCAGGTCCATGTCCACCCCCCCCCCGGAAAATTTGACCCAAGACCCCCCCCCGGGTAATCCCTATGGGCCCCCCCAGTTGGTCTTCCCCCCCAAGGGTTTGGGGCACTGTACCAGACCCAGCAGCAATGCCCAGTCAGGTCCAACTCACACCCACCCAAAACCCCCTCATGTATTTATCTTCCCTATTTTTAAAACTACATAACGTTTTAGGGTTCAAAAAACTGGGACTCGGGGCTTTGTTCCACTCATCCAAACTCATTACCAAACCAGTATTTCCTTATCCTTTTCCTTTAATCTGAATTTTTCCCAAATTGAAGCCATTGCTGCGAGTCCTGTCTTGGGTGGAAATTTTCGCATACTAAATTTCATCCCCCTTATTTTTTTTCCCGTTTTCCTTTTTTACACCTCGATCATATCCCCCCTAATTCTACGCCTTTCATAGAGTGAGATTCGGGCCCCCAGTCTATTTCCTTTTTAGGGAAAATTTTGATACATAGGATCATCTTTTTATCCTCCTTTGTACGTTTTCCAGAGCATTTATATCCCTTCGGTTTAAAACGGGACCAGAATGAGGCATAGTCCCAAAAGAGGGGCCCAACCAAAGGGTATATAGAGTTGAAAAAACAACCTGGGGGACTTCTATTTTTATACTTCTAGGGTATTTAAAACCCCAAAAATTCTGTTTTGCTTTTTTGCGAAAAAAATAATGCACTGTTGTCTTGGTTTTAGATTACTGGGTAACCAGAACTCCTGAAAACCTTTTTTGCAATCGGGGTATTTTTGATTTCATAAATTTTGTTTATATGTTTGCCCTGGGTTTTTTAACTGTCCAAAATTTTGAACTTTGCATTTGTCAAAATTAAACTGCCTCTGCCACTTCTCCCACCATTGCAATTCCCCCCGGGCTATTCAAATCATCCCGGAGTGCTTAGTGTCCCCCATTAGAATGAATTGGACGGGCCCCATTTTGGTTTTTATCAGCAAATTTGCTTAGGGCGCTATTTATTCCCCCATCTATGTCGTTTATGTTTAAAAATTTAACAACAAAAGGGCCCAACACGGCCCCTGAGGAACACCGCTTGTGACGTTTCCCCCATTTTTGATTTCTCCCCATTTATGCAAACTCTTGCTGTCTATTTGTTTTTAGCCAAAGCCCCTTTCCCAGTGGGGGAAAAAAATTTTTCCTCCATTTCCCCGGTTTCCCTAAGTTTCCCCCATAGCCTTGGTGTGGAAAATTATCGAAAACCCACTAAAATCCATATACCAATAAACATATTCATTACCATGATCTACCTCCTCAAAACCTTAGTGAAAAAAGTTAGTAAATTCGTTAAAACAGGGAAAAGCCCCCTTTTAAAACCGGGGTTGAGAATAATTTAAACAAATTTCGCCCGTCAAAAAGGCTTTCGAATTGCTTGGCAATATTGTTCCCCTTAAATTTTTTCCCCCTATGGAGGTAAGGTTATTGGTCTATAGTTCGAAAACCCCGGACCTGTCACCTTTCCTTGTTTAAAAGGATTTTCATTTTCCCTTTTCCCCTTATCAGGCACCCATGCCAGTTTGTATGAATGTTAAAAAGATTAGCTAAAAAATGGTAATTGTGAAATTTTTCTCGAATGTTTTACTAAAAGGTTTGACATAATATAAGCATTATTCTAATACTTAAAAAATATTTCCGGAGGACGATTTTCAGTCGTACCATGGCTTTAAAACCCCCACATTTTGTTTATTAAAAAATGAGAGATCTCGGGCCAAAAGAGATTCTGGGGCGGGCAGATTTTTTGGTTTAAAAAAAAAGAATTTGTTTAAAATGTATTTAAAACTGCCCTAAATTGATCTCCTTTGGTATTTATTCCCTAGACCCCACATTAAATTCGTTACAGTTTCAAACCAAAGTGTTTTCGTCAGGATTCCAAACAAATTGTACACCAAAGGAGGGAACAAAAATTTAAATTTAAAAGGTTTATTTGAGTCCCCACTCTTTTGGGGGGTTATTTCTTGGGATAAAAGCTGGGAAAAAAATTGATTTCCCTTCCCTAAATTTTTGAAAGAGGTTAGAAATTTCTTTTAATTCAGAAAGATCAATTGTGTACATGTTCTTTTAAACCCAAGAAGTTTTCCCTGCGGACGTTTCTGCGCAAAAAAACTCCTGATTGGGGTTTTTGGCCCTTTTGCGCAGTTTTTGACGTTTTTACTTAGCTCTGTGAAGACCTTGTTTGGCGCCTCTACGAATTGAAAACCAAAAAGGGGCCCCCCTCGAGAACTTACCAACAGCCTTTAAGGGGAAAAATTGAGGTTTTTGGGGGAAAGGGGGAAAATTCGGCCCCTGACCCAGGAAAACAAAAGATTCGTTGTAGTCCTCCGGTTTTTTGGGCCCAGGGTCAAGAAGGGAAACTGATAATGGCTGGAAACAGGGGAAAAAGTTTACGATCAAGAAGACGAAGGGGGGGTAAAAACGATGAAGAAGAAAAAAGACTGCCGGGGGAAAAAATGTTGTTTGGAAAAATCTAATACATTCTCAGTGTACCCCGGGCGAATGTGAGTCGACTTTCTTGGGGAAAGTCACGGGGCGAAAAAGCATAAGGAAGGGGAAAAATATTGTTGTTGGGTTTGGGGGTAGCCCAAATTTTTTATATGGTTTGAGCGTTCTGCTTTTAAAGGGCAGGGGTAGGAGCAGAGAGGTTTTCTTTCCTGGGGCTTTGGGGGGGGAGGTTTTTGTTAGCCCTCTGGATGCTATGAGGGTAATGGGGCAATTTCCCATTTTCTGTCTCAGTTTCCCGGGGGGAACGTTTTTGGCAGAAAGTAGGAGTGAAAACCTTTATTAGCAGGTATAGGTCAGCAATAGAAATAATTAGGGGGGTAAGGGTTTGGGAAACCCCGTATATGTGGTTTTTTTCCAAGGAAGGGGGAGTTGGAAATGAATGGTTTTTTCCAGGGCAATTGGGTGTTTAATTGCTGGTTTGGGCAAATACTTTTAAGGGGAAAAAGGGGAAAAAAACATTTTTGAAAATGGGGCTTTTATGGGGAAAGGGGCATGTATGCCAGGGAAAGGGGGTTTTAAATTATTTGGTCTTTGGGGGTGGTTTGCATGGCAACTGCATGGAGGGAGCGGGTTTGGACTTTAAATAGGAATAGTTGTGGTTAATTGGGGTTTTTGGGAGGAAAAACGTTTAAGTCCCCGTGTAGTAATATTACGAGTTCTAGGGGAAATAGTTTTTAACAGAAACCCAGGTAGTTTTAAAAAAAGGGAAACTGGGTGATTAAGGGGCCGTAAAGGTTTTGTAGAAAAAAGAAAATGAGCAGGAAGGGTAAAGAGAAAGGAGGGGTCTTTCAATGTTTTTTTTGCTAAAATTTCCGTAGTGCTAGGAAAAGATGGAAAGAGTTTTTGATTAGTTCTAGGCAGGGGGAAAAAAGGGTGTATTTGCCCTTTAAATGAGACGTGGTTTTTAAATTCAAAAAGTCGGGACATGCCTGCGGAATGTCATATTCAGGGTTTAAAATTGTTCCAAGTAGATAGAAGTTTCGGGAAGGGGGGTGGGGTGGATTGTATGTCCGAGATTTTCTTTAACTGTTGCATAAAAACGGGTATTAAGTCTGAAGTAACACATACAGATCTGTTTGGATAGGGAATTTCAGAGGGGATGAAAAAATTGATTTTAGGATGTGATATACCGTCCCCAAACTTAGATAGGGACCAAGGGAAACTACTATGGGAGGAAATTGTTTTAAAGGGCCCCAAGGCCAATAATGTGCAATTCTAGGAGACTTTAACTTTAGTCATATTGATTGGAATTTCTTGATGGGAATTTAGAATCATACGACTTCTTAGAAGTAGCTCAGGATTGTTTTTTGAAGCAGTTTGTGACAGAACCTACAAGGGGAAATAACCTGCTTGACTTAGTTATGGCAAACAATGATCCCTTGTTAATAATTTAGAAATTTCAGAGGAACTGGGTGCTAGCGACCACAAATCAATTACATTTAGCATTGGATGGAAGTACGATAGTAGCCATAACTCAGTAACAGTCCCAGATTTTCGCTTAGCAGATTACGATGGGCTTAGAGAACACTTATCATCTGTTGACTGGGGTAACGAAGTGAGCTATCCAATATGACAGTTTTTGAACACTTACATGCTGCTCAAAGAACGTTTATCCATATAAAGAAATTAGATCAAATAAAAATGACCCAAAATGGATGAATAATAGGCTCAAATATCTACTAGGGCATAAGAAAGGAATTTATAGGCGTATCAAAAGAGGTGAGGGTCATCTTATGAATCAGTATATTGACATTAAGAGGGACATTAAAAAGGGGATAAGAAAAGCCAAAAGGGACTATGAAATTAAAGTTGCTAGGGATTCTAAAACTAACCCAAACAGTTTTTTCCAGGTCTATAGAACAAAAGTTAGAGATAAGATAGGTCCCCTTAAAAATAACTATGGGCACCTTACTGACAAAGAGAATGAAATGTGCTCGATTTTTAATAATTGTTTTCTCTCAGTTTTTACACAGGAAGACACTAACAATATTCCAGTAATTAATTTTTATAGTGGGCTAGAAGAAGATAAATTATGTAACATCACAGTCACTAGTGAAATGGTTGTGAAGCAGATAGACAGACTGAAGCAAAATAAGTCGCCAGGTCCTGATGAGGTTTTTTCAAGGGTTCTTAAGGAATGCAAAAATGGAACTCTGAGAAACCATTAACTAATATTTTTAATTTATCTCTTCAAACAGGTGTAGTGTTGATATGTGGAAGATGGCTAATGTAATTCCTGTTTTTAAAACAGGGGACAAGTCGTTACCGTCAAATTACCGCCCAATAAGCCTGGCCTCAATTGTAGGCAAATTACTAGAGTCAATTATAGCTGAGATTATAAGAAGCCATCTCGATAAGCATAGCTTGATTAATGATACTCAGCATGGATTCACAAGAGGCCGGTCTTATCTAACTAATTTATTAACTTTCTTCAGTAAAGCTTTTGAGGCTGTTGACCACGATAAAGAATTTGATATTATTTACTTAGATTTTAGTAAGGCTTTTGATAGAGTTCCGCACACATAGACTGTTAAGAAGTGGCAGCTCATGGCACTGGGGGAAAAGTGCTCTCGTGGATCGAGTCATGGCTCATTGACAGGGAGCAGAGAGTGTCCACAAATGGGGTTAAATCCGAGTGGGGATCTGTAACAAGTGGCGTTCCACAGGGATCAGTCTTGGGCCCGTTGTTGTTTATAATAAATATCAATGATCTTGATGAGGGAATTACTAGTGATATGAGCATATTCGCCGATGACACAAAGATAGGTAGGATAATTGATTCAAACGTAGATTTTTATGGAACTTCAGGAGGATTTAAACAAACTCTATTCTTGGTCAGAAAAGTGGCAGATGCGTTCAATGTAGATAAATGAAAGGTTCTGAAGCTTGGGAGTGCCCAAAACCCTAGTACTTTAAGTTAAATGATGTTAGAACATACAGTTTGCGAAAAGGATTGGGGGTTATGGTGAGCAGCAACCTTAAACCCAAGACAGCAATGCCTAAGCGTACGTAATAAGGCAAATAGATTATGGGATTTATATCAAAAAGTGTAAGCAACAGAAGCCCAGAGGTCATACTGCAGCTTTTACATCATTAGAAGGCCTCCCCTAGATTATGCAGCTCGTTCTGGTTCCATATTACAGAATGGACATAAATTCGTTAGAAAACATTCAGCGTAGGATGACTAAATTAATACATAGCATTAGAAATCTTCTTGTGAAGTAAGTTGAAGACTTTAAGTTACTTCACTTGTTAGACGAAGAATGAGGGGAGCCTGATCGAAGTGTATAAGTGGAAGATAGGTTTTAAATTTAAAGGGGATATTAATAAGGTCTTGAGGATATCTCTCCAAGAGAGAACCCGCAGTAATGGATTTAAATTAGATAAGTTTAGATCTTGAAAGGACATAGGAAAGTATTGGTTTGGAAATAGGGTAGTTGATGAGTGGAACAGTCTACCTAGCTGGGTTATTGAGGCTGGGTCTTTGGGTAGTTTCAAATTTAGGATGGATAAGTACATGAGTGGGAGGGGTTGGATTTGAGTGGGACTTTCACATCAGAGCTTATTTCTTGGGTAGCATTGAAAATTGGGTTGGGCAAATGTTTTGTAAGTGGGATGAATTGTAAAGGACCTGCCTAGTATGGGCCAGCAGGCCTCCTGCAGTGTTCCTCCTTTCTTATGTTCTTCTTATGTTCTTATGAAAATAATTGCAGCTAAACCCAGGGTGATATTAACCTGTGATGTGGGGGATATGTCTAAATTATCCAGATATAATGACGATTATATGTACATTCTAGTGTGTATCGATGTTTTTTCAAGAAGGACCGAGCACTTTACATGCATTACAAAACATATTGGAGAATGAAAAGGAGAAGAATATATCGAGATTATTTACCGATAAAGGTGGAGATCTTCTAAATAAACGTATAAACCTATATCATGTATTTTCGAATGAAACAAAAGCTTCCATTGCAGACAGAGGCTTGCAAACGTTAAAACGTAAATTATACAAATATAGACAAGTGCCAATCATTTTTTTTATTCAAAGGTATTTAAATGCATTGGAGATGCATATAAATTTAACTTCACACTCGGGGATTGGTGGTTAAAACCCCATTGCAAGTCCATTGTATCATGTCATTGGTTTATATAAGGAATCAGTTTGCATAAATTTTTAAAAGGAAGATCCAATAAGAACGTTTCAGTAAGAAGTTTTGTTGGAGACACAACAAGAGTGACTCCTAGTTTAACCCAGGATTTCCACACATAATGCAGAGGAAAGTTTTAAAAATATATAGGAAAATTTAAAGATTCTCAACCTATAACAAATATCATTTGGAAGATTTGAAGAGTGAAAATATTAAAGGATCATTTTTTCGCGAAGAATTGATACCAGCATCCCACCTCCAGAATATATTAACGGGCAGAGTATTGAACGAAAAAAAAAAAAATTGGTGGAATTACGCATTTTTTTGGTATCTTATAAAGATTATTATTCCACTTTTAATTCGTGGGTCAAAGGAAAGGGGATTTTTTTGACGGGTACAATGAAAAAATCATTATTAAAAAAATTTAAAGAATTAAAATTTTATTACTTACTAGTCTCCCAGGCAATCATCGGAAGAGTTTATTACAACAGTTTAAGAAAACACAAAAAGTTGTATCAGTGAGATTTATCAAGAATTTGATCAAGAATAAAATTACTATTAGAACCCTAAAATATTTAAAAAAGTAAAAGAACGAGATTAGATCATTAGCTTGTAAGGGAAAAATTTGGGTTTTCGCGGTAAAAGAAATATTTGCTGAGTATCAGAGGTGGAATTTTTATAAGTATTATATTACCCCTAGCAGTAGATATTTTTTTCGAGATTGTTTAATAAATCTGAAAAAAATTCTATCTTGTACAGAGTTCAGTTATTAATCGGAAACCCCTCGAGATAGTAAAAATCGGGGGGTGTGATGCGAAAATTTTGAAGGAGGAGGAGGAGGTGGATGCTTGAAGCGTGGTGTTAAACGCAAGAATAAGCTCAGTCCCGTCAGGGAAGTCAACCCACCTGCTCTCACCTCGGTGAAACCTCAGAAAACCCCCGATTTGTAAGATTCATGCACATAAGTGGGTGCATGAAATACAGAATATGTGAAATCAATGTTGGTATTATTGCAAAGAAATCCTTTGGTGAGTTGGGATGAGAATGGTGACCTTCTTACCTCCATTACTGGGCGTAATATTATTGAAATATTAAATGTTTTATTAGAAAATAATGTGAAATCAGCGAGAAGAATCGATTCTGATTACTTATCAGAAATAAAGCATTTATTAAATATATCAGGTATACATTTTGATTTTGTGAGGAATACAAAAGTGAGAAGACAATTATTACACAAAGGAGGCGGTGTATGGAGAGAGGAATCATCGTGGATAACATATTAGGTGAGTATATAAACTCTGTGATGATATGTTTTTACTCAGTGTGGTTATAAGAGTGTGGAGATGGTTGAACGTCTTCTATACGTCTGTAGTGATTCCAGTCTTGATTTATTTCCCGCCAATACACCTTCAGCTTTCATTAATAAATTATATGAAACCATGACGTGTACTTAGCTCTGTGAAGACCTATTTGTGTGCTCTCTGTGAATCTGTACCAGGATGCCCTCTCTTGAGCAACTTTACCAGCAGCTGAGAGAAGAGCTCAGAGTTGCTAAGATGGAGATACGGCGATTAACGGAGGAGAACAAGAGGATTCGTAGTAATCCTTCTGTTGTGAGTCCCGGTTAAGAGGGGAGCTTGGTCAGTGGCCGGGCAACATGGAACCAAGCTGAAGATCAAGGAAAAGGGTTTGGGAAAGAGGCAGAAACAACGAGAAACCAGAAGACTACCGTGGAAACTTCCAACTCTTTCTCGGTGTCACCTGACGAATGTGAGTGTTCTACGGGGATGCCAAAAACGGGGCACCAAAGAAGCATTGGCAGACGTGAGTAAGACATCCCTAAAACCCCAACGAAGACCATCGAGAACGTCTTGACGAATTCTACAAGTGGTTTTTAATGCTACCTGGCGAATGTGAGTCGACTACTCGGAGCATCACGACGGACGACGCCAAGGAAGGTAAAAAATTGTTGTTGTTGGGGATAGCCAGATTAGGGTACCTGGATAGGGCATTCTGCTTGAAGGATAGGAGTAGGAGGCAGAGAGGTGTGTTTTCCTGGGGCTGGGATGAAGGATATTGTTAGCCGTCTGGTGACTCATGAGAGGTAATGGGAGCAATCCTATTATCTGTCTCAGTGCTGGAGGCAAACGATGTTGGCAGAGTAGGAGTGAGGACCTGTTTTAGCAGGTATAGGTCAGCAATAGAGATAATTAGAGGAAGGGTGGGAAACCTGTCATATGTGGCATTTTGCCAAGGAGAGGAGTTGGAAATAAAATGGTTGTCAAGAGCAATTGGTGGTCAATTTCTGGGTGGACAAATACTGTAAGGAAAATGCGGTAACATTCATTGACAACTGGGACCTCTTCTATGGGAGAAATGACATGTATGCCAGGGATGGGGTTCACTTATCTAGGTGTGGGGTGGGAAGCACTGGCCAACGCAGTGGAGGGAGCTGTTAGGTCTTTAAACTAGGAATAGTTAGTGGTATGGGTTTTTTGGGGGGAAAACTGTGAAGTCGCAGGGTAGTAACATGAGTACTAGGAGAAACTAGTAATAGGCAAAATGAGGTGGATATTGGAAAGCCAGTGGCACTAATTGACAAGGACAGTAAATAGGGTTTTGTGGAATAACAGAAAGGAGCAGGAAGGGTTTAAAAAGAAGGAGGGTCATTAAATATTTATTACACAAATAGTCGCATTTCTAGGAATAAGATGGACGAGTTGAGACTAGTTGCTAGTGCAGGTAACATAGATGTATTTTTCCATTACTGAGACGTGGTTTAATTCAAAAAGTCGGGACAAAGCCTGCAGAATGTCACATTCAGGGTTTTAAAAATTTTTCCAAGTAGATAGAAGTATCGGAAGGGGGGTGGGGTGGCTTGTATGTCCAGATCGCTTGAACTGTTGCATAAAAACGGGTATTAAGTCTGAAGTAACACATACAGAGTCTGTTTGGATAGAATTTTCAGAGGGGCATGAAAAATTAATTTTAGGGGTGATATACCGTCCCCAAATTTAGATAGGGACCAAGGGAGACTACTATGGGAGGAAATTGTTAGGGCCACAAGGCACGATAATGTAGTAATTCTAGGAGACTTTAACTTTAGTCATATTGATTGGAATTTCTTGACTGGGAATTTAGAATCATACGATTTCTTAGAAGTAGTTCAGGATTTGTTTTTTGAAACAGTTTGTGACAGAACCTACAAGGGGGAAAAATAACCTGCTTGACTTAGTTCTGGCAAACAATGAATCTCTTGTTAATAATTTAGAAGTTTCAGAGGAACTGGGTGCAAAGCGACCACAAATCAATTACATTTAGAATTGAATGGAAGTATGATAGTAGGGGTAACTCAGTAACAGTCCCAGATTTTCGCTTAGCAGATTACGATGGGCTTAGAGAACACTTATCATCTGTTGACTGGGGTAACGAAGAGAGCTATCAATATGACAGTTTTCTGAACACAATACATGCTGCTCAAAGAACGTTTATCCCTTATAAGGAAATTAGATCAAATAGAAATGACTCAAAATGGATGAATAATAGGCTGAAATATCTACTAGGGCATAAGAAAGGAATTCATAGGCGTATCAAAAGAGGCGAGGTTCATCTTATGAATCAGTATATTGACATTAAGAGGGACATTAAAAAGGGGATAAGAAAAGCTAAAAGGGACTATGAAATTAAAGTTGCTAGGGAATCTAAACTAACCCAAAAAGTATTTTTCCAGGTATATAGACAAAAGTCATAGATAAGTAAAGGTCCCCTTAAAAATAACTATGGCTCCTTACTGACAAAGAAAATGAAATGTGCTCGATTTAAATAATTATTTTTCACTCGTTTTTACACAGGAAGACACTAATAAAATTCCGTAATTAATTTTTATTAGTGGATCAGAAGAAGATAAAATAATGTAACATCACAATCACTAGTGAAATGTTTGTGAAGCAGATAGTCGACTGAAGCAAAATAAGTCACCGGTCCTGATGAGGTTTTTTTCAAGGGTTCTTAAGGAATGCACAATGGAAGTCTGTGAACCATTAACTAATATTTTTTAATTTATCTTCTTCAAACAGGTGTAGTGATCTGATATGTGGAAGATGGCTAATGTAATCCTATTTTTAAAACAGGGACAAGTCGTTACCGTCAATTACCGCCCAATACAGCCTGCCTCAATTGTTAGGCAAATTACAAGAGTCAATTATAGCAAGATTATAAGAAGCCATCTCAGATAAGCATAGTCTTGATTAATGATACTCAGCATGGATTCACAAGAGGCCGGTCTTGTCTAACTAATTTAATATCTTTCTCAGTAAAGCTTTTGAGCTGTTGACCACGATAATAATTTTGATATTGTTTACTTTAGCTTTTAGTAAGCATTTGAATAGAGTTCCGCTCCAAAGACTGTTGAAGAAAGTAGCCACTCATGGCATTGGGGGAAGGGTGCTCCTCGTGATCGAGTCAAATGGCTCACAGACAGGAAAGCAGAGAGTGGTCCATAAATGGGGTTAAAGTCCGAGTGGGGATCATAACAAGTGGCCGTTCCACAGGGGATCAGGTCGTGGGCCCGTTGTATTGTTTATAATATATATCAATGAACTTGAGAAGGAATTGCTAGTGAATATGAGCAAATTCGCCGATGACAGTACGAAGTAGGTAAGATAATTGATTCAAACTAGATGTTAGGGAACTACAGGAGGATTGAGACAAACTCTACTCTTTGGTCAGAAAGTGGCAGATGCAGTTTAAATGTAGATAAATGCAAGGTTCTGAAGCTCGGGAGTTGTCATAACCTAGCACTTAAAGTTAAATCATGTAGAACTTAGCCATACAGATTGCGAAAAGGACTTGGGGGTTATGGTAAGGCAGCAAACTTAAACCAAGACAGCAATGCCTAAGCGACGTAATAAGGCAAATAGATACTGGGATTTATAATCAAGAAGTTGTAAGCAACAGAAGGTCCCAGTAGGTCATACTGTGCAGCTTTTTACATCATTCGTAAGGCCTCACCTATGAATATTGCAGCCAATTCCTGGTCTCCTATACTACAGAATGCCATAAATTTCTTAGAATAACATTTCATGCGAGGATGACAAATTAATACATAGCATTAGAAATCTTCCTTATGAAGAAAGATGAAGACCTAAGTTACATTCACTGTTAGACGAAGAATGAGGGGAGACCTGATCCGAAGTGTAATAAAGTGGAAGATAGGTATAATAAAGGGGATATTAACAAGGTCATGCGGATATCACTCCAAAGAGACCCGCAGTAATGGATTTATATTATATAAGTTTAGATTTTAAAAGACATGAAAGTATTGGTTTTGGAAAAGGGTAGTTATGATGGAACAGTCCTACCTAGTTGGTTTATTGAGGCTAGGACTTTGGGTAGTTTCAAATTTTAGGGTTGGATAAGTACATGAGTGGGAGGGTTTGGATTTGAGAGGGACTTGCACTCGAGCTTGTTTCTTGGTTGCATTGAAAATTGTTTGGTCAAATTTTGTTAGTGGGATGAATTTGTAAGGACCTGCCTATATGGGCCACAGGCCTGCTGCAGTTTCCTCCTTATCTTATGTTTTATGTTCTTATTATATTAGATAAAAAAATTGATATGAGGTTACACTGAAAAATATCAATTAACCCAATACACATTAGTATACACAAAAGAATTTGAACATATGTATTAAATATGAGAAATCTACATTAAATAAATATGTCCATAAAATTGATATGAGCAAAATTATTGGAGGTGATATGACAAGGATTTTAGAAGCAATAAATGAGGATATTAATAAAAATCTGATAAGAGCAGTTAAAAAAGATAACAGGCATTATCATCCCCCAAAATTTAGGATTTTTTTTTAATATGTGTAATGTTAAAAATTCTAAAAATATATGCTAAAACTTTAATATATTCTATATTACGACGATTCAGAGCAGTTTAAAATTCATAATATGTACTAATATTTCGACTATTCAGGGAGTTTTGAAACATTTTCTGAAATACTTCATTTTTTAGGTAAATTGCTGTTAGGTAAGACACATATGCAACAGTTAGGTATCTTTATTATGAAACGTTTCGCCTACACAGTAGGCTTCTTCAGTCAAGTACAGAAAAGTTGATAGAAGCAGAAGATACTTGAAGACGATGTAATCAGTCCATCACCCTTAAAGTTTTGAGGTGGTCAGTCCCTCAGTCTGGAGAAGAGCATTGTTCCATAGTATGAAACAATATGGAGAAGAAGTGACAGGATGGAGCTTTTTATAGCGCCAAGAGGTGAGACGTAGGCCACAAGGAGAGGTAAGAACTCAGATGTTGAGAGGTCAGGTCCCTCTCAAATCCAGCCCCTCTCACTAGTGGAAGTTGTCGAAGTTGATTGCAGGTCTGTACCAAGATACCCTTGTGTTGCAGTGTCTGACAGATTGAACATTAAAATGGTATAAAATACCGACAGGTTGTTAGTTAAGACACATATGCAACAGTTAGGTATCTTTATTATGAAACGTTTCGCCTACACAGTAGGCTTCTTCATCAAGGTACAGAAAAGTTGATATGAACGCAGAAGATACTTGAAGACGATAATCAGTCATCACCCTTATAGTTTTGAGGTGGTCCAGTCCCTCAGTCTGGAGAAGAGCATTGTTCCATTAGTATGAAACAATATGGAGAAGAGTGACAACACTGCAACACAAGGGTATCTGGTACAAGGGTATCTTGCGCTATAAAAAGACTCCATCCTGTCACTTCTTCTTTTCACCATAATTGTTTTCATACTATGGAACAATGCTCATCTCCAGACTGAGGGACTGACCACCTGATGGACTGATTACATCGTCTTCAAGTATCTTCTGCTTCTATCAACTTTTCTGTACTTGACTGAAGAAGCCTACTGTGTAGGCGAAACGTTTCATAATAAAGATACCTAACTGTTGCATATGTGTCTTACATAACAACCTGTCGGTATTTTATACCATTTTAATGTTCAGGTAAATTGCTGTTACAACTGCATTTTATGGGAACGTTAAGCCACATCATAATGTTTTATTTCAAATAGTTAACCTTAACACTTTTTTCAATGAATTTTATGCCTGTGTTATCTAAAAAAATATTGAAATATATCCCATAAAATGCTTCAAGTCGCTCTTAATCTAGACTTTGATAAGGAAGGATCTGACCAATATTGAAGACAGCCGTCATTTGATGGCCCTCGCTAAGAAGAACAGAGGAGCACTGCAGGAGATCTACTGACCTGTGATAGACAAGTCTGTATCAAGCCTAACCCCTTTCACTCTTTGCTTTATCTATACTGACTACTGCTACTACTGCTACTACTACTACTTACCACCACCACTTTTACTGTCAGCATAGTTGCAGATCCCCTGTATATGTTATTTGAGTATCAAGTACCATCCATATGTTTAAAGTCCTATGTCTTTGCTATTGATAGAATCAGCCCAGAGCCACCTGCCTTTCAGCCTATAGCATAGTATTGTAGTCGAGACGACATACGTAACATGAACGAGCTGTCAGCCTAGTTGCTGTGATCCCTTGTAAGGTATAGTAATCTGAGTATCATAGTACCATCCATATGTTTTACATAGATGACCCTTTTGCTAGGCCCAATGGCTACAATGTGTGACGTCACGTGAGGCCGGCATGTGAGCGTGAGACGCCCGCTGGTCCCTTTCTCAGTCCACACTAGGTCTACAACAGGCAACAGGGCGGGGGCGGGCTCGCCCTTACCCTCTGCTATATAAGATGATTACCTCCCAACAGCGTGTGTTTATCCTCCAACCATCATATCTCCACGAACCCTCTCAACACTACTAAGTTTATACTCCTTGTTTTATCTGAGTTATCATTGCCTTTCTTTCATTTGTGGCTTACACAGATCTTTTTCACTAGGATACTACCCTGAATCTGCAAGGGTGAAAAAGATCAGCACATGTATGGACACTTATCGATATCTACTCCCTCACCCTGGATTCGAATCCAAAAGAGTAAATTTTCTATTAATAATTAAAATAAGGGATTAATAAATAAGGCCAAAGAAAAGGGCATACATGGGCACTAATGAGACTAAACTGCAACTGTGGCCATAATTAACATTTTGTGCATTTTTCATGAGTTAGAACTGAAGTTGATTTTTGTGAGGCGAAGATGGTACTGAGAATAGGTCTCGTAAACGGGTTCTCCTTCTGGTTGGGTGGTGTACAGTGGGGTCCTGGGCGTAGGCTGGGCCGGGGGGCCTGTATCATCTTGATGGCAGATAACCGACGGAGTCATAAGGCTAGAGAAAAACCGCGCCAGTTCATGTGTGGATTGTGGGGGCGCGCAAGGGGTTGAACCGCGCCGCACATCCCGAGAGTCCCTGACTAGCTGCTCCCACCATCATATATGCCTGTGGGAACGAAATTGTGTGATCCAAGACGCAGGTAGATGTAGCGGCTACCCAGGCATATACAAGACTTCACACTCCATCAGGTGTGAAGATCATGTAGATGTGGACCAAGCCATCCATACACTAGTCATTAGTATTAAGAACATAAGACAAAAGAATGGAGGAACACTGGCGAGAAGGCCTACCGGCCCATGCGAGGCAGTCACTTATCAAAACGACCTCTACCTAAAGCTACCCAAGAAAAACTCCCGATCCCAATGACACCATCAAACCCAGCCCCTCTCCACTCATATATTTGACCAATCTCTTCTTAAAGCTACCCAGGGTCCTAGCCTCTATCACCACCCCCGGGAAGACTGTTCCACGCATCTACAGCTTCTGTTAGAAAACCAGTACTTACTAAATTTATACCAAACAAAAGAGTAATCCTTCATGTAGTTGCGCCGATGAACGAATATTGAAGGGAGATATGAGAGCTGCAGCGCAGCAAACACATGGAGATGTAGACTGGCTAATAATGAAGTGTAAGTCCAGTGGGGAGAGCAGGTGTAGAGAGCCCCTCCTGAGGGCAGTGAAGGTGCATGGAGATCTGTGACACATGAGCCACTGCTGCACCCCCAGCACCCCCCAAAACCTGCACCCCCAGCACCACCTGCATACACTTACCATGAAGAACAACAATGCTGTTTGGATCACGCTCGCTCAACTCACACCCACCATACTGAAAACATAAAATATAAAGACAACTCTTAAAACGCAAAACCGTTATTTTCTAAATAATTGCACAAATACCCCGCACATAGTGAGAGAGAGGAACTTACACGACGTTTCGGTCAGACTTGGACCATTTACAGTCACAAATGTGACTTTGTAAATGGTCCCAAATCGTATGAAACGTCGTAGGTAAGCTGGTGTCTAGCTAAGTGCGGGTTATTTGTGTATTGTTCCATCACGGTAATTGAGCCTTTTTGTTATCTAAATAATGTTATAATGTATATAATAATTATGCATCTACGTTCCATGTTTAACTCGATAGAATCAAAAAATAATTACCGATCACAAAAGTGAACACACACTGGTTAAAACACGGTTTAATACACCACTGGTAAAACACAACACTGGTTCATACACACTGTTTAATACACACTGGTTAAACACACATCTGGTTAATAGCATAAGGAAGAACCATTGGGAAATATAACTGTAAGTTATTAACGTCAGCATCATTATGTTTGCATTTGGTATCTTGTTGTTTTTTGTGTCAAAATAAACTGTTAATAATTTATCATACATAAACATAAAAAGTCAAGTAAATACGCCACACATAACACTGCCAGCCATCTAGTAGTTATATAAACATTTGTTTCAGTAACATAATTCTCATATTACTAAGTATTCTATATCCTATCTCTGGAAAAATTGTGAGAAAATTCTCATCTCCGTCTCTAGCCCCTGAGGGACTTAACCCTCCCGAAAGGGGCTAGTGGACTCGTTCTTTCTCATAAACAGCTTATTAAAATCCCATGTATGAACCATAGCATCACGAGGCAACGCTTTCTCTCCTTGCCAGAGTTCTTGATCAACTACACGTGAAGGTTAAATAAGAGTAATTATAAACTTATCCTCCCCTTAGCAAGTAAAAATTAAGAGAAAACCCTGTGGCCCCACTTTAACTACAAGTGGGACATATCTACCTGGGGTGGAAGGTAAGGGAGCTAATTATAGTCTATAAAATTCTCCCGTACCTTCCACCCCAGGAGATCTGTTTGTGACTTGAAAAAGGCCACTATGTGGGTGAAACGTTTTCAATAAAGGATCACATTAACTGCCATATGTGTTATGTTTCCATATTGTCGGTATTTTATACATTTATTTTAATCTACAAGTTGGGGCTATTATGAATTTGTAGTCTATAGCTAAACAACAAGAAACCTAACCTCCTTTGTAATGAAATACTGTTTGCAATGTGTAGTATGAAGATACATAAAGCTGACTCAGTAGTTCTTTGTGTGGACGATAGTTTGGAGGGCGACGAGGGCAGAACTGATTAGACCGTGTGTGACACGTGGGTGGGCGTTGCCTTCTTATCGTTAAAATACAAAAGATATAGTGACCACTGTGTTCTTGACCTTGTTCACTCTGACAACCTCAGAAAACTAAGGAAAGTTGACTAGTTCCCTTATATGAGTCATGAAATCACAGTAGAACTAATATCACGTTGGTGTTTTATTGTGTCCCATGTTCTCCCTGCTGTGGATAATTCAAGAAACTATGAATAAAAACCAACTGATGGAATGAATGACGAAGTGCAACACGTATTGCAAGTAAATTGCAACTACATCCCGACATAGTGGCGAACATTAGTGCAACATTGCCTGAGACACTCAAGGCTTCAGTCAGGTCACCGATAATCGCCTTAATGGCGCTGCCAACGCCATAACTCACGTTACAAACGAGCAAGGTAAGGCTTATACTTCTCACTTGTATCGCCAAGACGAAACTGCAGTCCTTGAGTCAGACACAAGGTGATTAGGGCTGCCGTATTCGAGGTCGAATTTGAGGGCTTTATGCCCAAAATCAAGTGAATACCACTACGGCGTTTTCAGATTGATAGTGAAATGGCTGATATATGCCTCCTTGGGGCAAATTGTTTCTATTCACTTGTTACTCAACAGCCACGTGGATCTGGAACGGCACCCCGAAGGGACGTCCAGGCGAGAGTTGCTGGACATGCTGCTGTTAACAGATAAGTACCGATTGAATGTTTGTTTCATGCAGGAAAGTTGTAACTTACCCACTATTTCTCAACAAAAACCAAACAAACCTGTTCATTTACTACACCTTAAAAAAGCAAATGTCTTTGGTCAACAATAAGCCTCTAAATCTAAAATGCGCTCTCTCCTCTCTCTCATCTCTCTCTCTCTCACCTTTCCTCTCTGTCTCTCTCTCTCGCCTCTCTCGGGTCTCTCTCTCTCTCCTCTCTCTCTCGTCTCTGTAAGAATATTGTAAAAAAAACGTTATATATACTGCTCCATAGATCAGAGATGAACGTAATTACCGACAGGTATAAGTTGTGAAACAATGAAGAATAAGCTCGTGGTTGAACTCATCAAGTCATACACAAGAAAATACATATGACATCGATCACAAGTAACAGTGTCCTGACAAAAGAATCTTAGTTCTAAGTGTGTATAAACTTGGTAATGATTTGAGAAAAGACACTGAAAGCAAAAACCGAACAATTTATTAGAAAACGTTTCGGTCCTTCTTAATAATATATAGAATAAAATGACAATAAAAACAGCGAGAGGATGTCAGTGACGAAGAAGTCTTTCATTAATCACTGTGACAGACAACTGTATAACATAATACAAGGAAACTACAATTTTTCAAAAACATTAGCGTACGTAATAATAAACCGTGTAAAGTACCACCTAACAACAGAAACACAGGAATCTCATGACCTCATTGTCTACGTGTTCCTCCATCTCAAATGTCATTTTTCAGGTCATTATGTGGCCACTCACACCCTCACTCTCCGCCTAATATGCTGTCATTTTAATCTGTATGTAGAAATGCTTAAAGTCTCAGGATAGAAACGGTTTCTAATAAATATGGTCCTAGTGTTTGCTCCCGAGTCGTTTTAAGCAGTTCTCAGTGTATCTGGTTTACAATAATGAATGTTGCTTACAATTCAGCCGTATGAGATCTCCACTCCAATACTGGGGCCTTGTCGGGGTATTTTTGATTTATCTCTCCGCCTCTATCGAGGTGGGAAGTATTTTTGCGAGTCTTGAGGTTCTTGACGACAAATACAATGCCGTTGCAGCATTGAAGATATGGAGTGGAAGAGAAGGATCAATCATCTTATAAAATGGATCAGCGCTGAGCATGTGTTGTATGCAGGTGTTTCGCAATGTTTCATCAGACCTTACTCAACTATCGTCATTGCTTGGAATAGACGTGAACTGATGTTGCAATGGTGCTATGCATGTGGTTGGTGCTAGTATGATAGGCCGACCAACTCCCGAGTCAAAAATCATCTGAGAAGTACGGGACATGGTAGTCTGCTCCTTCCCATACGGACATGTTTGATTCTGCATGACTTTTTATTATCTCCTGTCTGCAAATGTGTTTATTCACAAAAAGCTGTAAAATGGCAAGAACATATGACTCGATTGTTGTCAGGCGAAGAATAGCCATAGCCATTCAGGTGAAGTATTGCCATCAGGGTGGAGGAGAGTAGCCATCAGGGTGGAGAAAGTGTAGCATCCACGGTGTAGGAGTATAGTCTCTGGGTGGAGGAGTATAGTCATCTGGGTGAGGAGTATAGTCATCTAGGTGAGGAGTATATCATCTAGGTGGAGGAGTATAGTCATCTGGTGGAGAGTATTAGTCATCTGGGTGGAGGAGTAATAGTCTCTAGGGGTGGAGGAGAATAGCATGTAAGTGGAGAGTATAGTATCTGGTGGAGGAGTCGATCTGTGTACAGTATTTCTCCGCG
Source organism: Cherax quadricarinatus (assembly GCF_026875155.1). Lineage (NCBI taxonomy): Eukaryota > Metazoa > Arthropoda > Malacostraca > Decapoda > Parastacidae > Cherax > Cherax quadricarinatus. Next base: position 36,999,946 of record NC_069446.1, on the reverse strand, counting down.
CATCGTCATGTCTCTTGTCCCGTTTATGTTATGTTTATTACAGAGCAGTCTTCTGTAGAATAGTGTCTGGTAAGGCCTGCCAACGTAATATTTTAGCAACTTTGTCAGGTTTGTGAACTCCAGACGGCTGGGGATCGAGGGAGGTTAGTCTTAACCCTGAGGGAGACTGTTCGACAATTGGGGGATCCAAGAGTGGTTTCTCATAATCCTGTTTCGCAACAACAGAGAGATCAGTGTAATGTGGTTTGTGTGTGTTAGTTACCATTTGTCCCTAGCACATGTCGATTAGACACTAGGCCTATTGTATAATAACGTGTGCATGGTGTTGTGTTTTGTTTGTGTGTGTGTGAGTTGTTGTGTGTGTGTGTGTGTGTGTGTGTGTGTGTGTGTGTGTGTGTGTGTGTGTGGTTGTGTGTGTGTGTGTTGTACTCACATAGTTTGTGGTTTCAGGCTCGATTCACAGCTCCTGGCCCAGCTCTTCACTGTCACTTCCCTGCTCCATGGCCTTTAACGTACCTCTTCTTAGAGCAATGTATCGATCCTACCCACTACAAACCAACCTCCAATTATTCCACTTTCATGACAAATAACGTGGCTGATGAAAAATTTCCTAACATCCCTGTGACTCACTGAGTCTTTAATTTCTTGTTGCTGTGTTCCATCCAGAAACATCTATCCCTGTCCACTTTTGTCAATTCCTCTCATTAATTTTTAATGTAGTTATATGTTCCCCCCATCTCATTTCCGTCCTCTACTCGAAGGACATATCCCTTTAGCCCCGGGACTAGTCCTGTTGCAAACCTTTGCACTTTCTCTAATTTCCTTACAAGCTTGACTAGGGGTAGGTTCCAAACTGTTGCTGCATACTCCCATTCAGGCCTTGACATACACGGTGTTTACCTGGAGTTTACCTGGAGAGAGTTTCGGGGGTCAACGCCCCCCGCGGCCCGGTCCCTGTGACCAGGCCTCCTGGTGGATCAGCGCCTGATCAACCAGGCTGTTGCTGCTGGCTGCACGCAAACCAACGTACGAGCCACAGCCCGGCTGATCAGGAACTGACTTTAGGTACTTGTCCAGTGCCAGCTTGAAGACTGCCAGGGTTCTGTTGGTAATCCCCCTTATGTGTGCTGGGAGGCAGTTGAACAGTCTCGGGCCCCTGAGACACTTATTGTATGGGTCTCTTAACGTGCTCGTGACACCCCTGCTTTTCCATTGTGGGGAGGGTGCGATCGTCTGCCACGTCCTTTTGCTTTCGTATGAGTGATTTTCGTGTGCAAGTACGGTACTAGTCCTCTAGGATTTTCAGGTGTATATAATCATTGTTAGGCTCTCCCTCCTGCGTTCCAGGGAATACAGGTTTAGAAACCTCAAGCGCTCCCATAATTGAGGTGCTTTACTCCGTTATGGCGCGCCGTGAAAGTTTCTCTGTACTTTTCTAGGTCGGCAATTTTCACCTGCCTTGAGGTGCTGTTAGAGTGCAGCATTATTCAGCCTAGATTAGACAAGTGCCTGAAGATGTCATCATGGGCTTGGCCCCCCATTTTTGAAGGTTCTCATTTCCATCCGTCATTTTTTTAGCAGATGCGATTGATAAATGTTATGGGCCTTGAAGGTGAGATCCTCCACATAACACCCCAGGTCTTTGACGTTGGTGTTTCGCTCTATGTTGTGGCCAGGAATTTGTTTGTACTCTGATGAAGATATATTTCCTTCATGTTTACCATATCTGGAGTACTTGAAATTTCCTCATCGTTGAACTTCATATTGTTTTCTGCAGCCCACTGAAAGATTCTGGTTGATGTCCGCCGGAGCCTTGCAGTCTGCAATGGTAATACACTGTCATGCAGATTCGGGTGTCATCTGCAAAGGAAGGACACGTGCTGTGGCTGACATCCTTCGTCTATGTCGGTATGAGGATGAGAACAAGATGGGAGCTATGTACTGTGCCTTGTGGAACAGTAGCTTTTCACACGTAGCTCTGGCTCGACTTACTCTGAAACAGAGTCCCTGAACATTTTTTGCAAAGGTTGTTACGGGTGTGTGTGTGTGTGGTGTGGAATTGGGTGTGTTGGTGTATGGGGTGTACTCCAACTAATTGTATAATTGTACTCCACCATAATTGTGGTTGCAGGGTCAAGATCACTCCTCTGGGGCCCTGCCTCTTCACTGATTGCTACTTAGGTCCCTCTCTTCTCTCTCCCTGAGCTTTGTCATACCTCGTCTTAAAGCTATTATGGTTCCTGCCTCCACTACAATCACTTGCTAGACTATTCAGCTTCCAGACAAAACCTTTCCCACTATGACTGAAGAAATACTTCCTAACATCTCTGGACTCGTCTGAATCTTCAACTTCCAATTTTGACCGCCTTGTTTTCTTCTGTGTCCCCATCCGGAACATCCTGTCTAGTCCACCTTATGTAATCCCACGCAGTATTTGGTTATGTCGTTAATCATGTCTCCCCACACCCCGCCTGTTTCCATGTCGTCCAGGTCCGATTTTCCCTCACCTTTCCTTCGTAGGACATTCCCCCTGAGCTCTGGAACTAACCTTTTTGAAACCTCTGCACTTTCGTCTAGTTTCTTGATGTGCTTTGATCAGTGGTGGGTTTCCAAATTGGTGCTGCATACTCCAGTAGGCCTGACCTACACAGTGGTACAGTGTCTGAATCGGAATCCTTACTAAGATATCGGGAAACGCTATTTTCAGGTTTGCCAGCACCCATATGCTGCACAGTTATCTGGTTATTGTGTCTTTCGAGACGTGCTCGGTGTAATACTTACCCCAAGACTTTCTCCTGAAGTGAGGTTTGCAGTGTATGTGTGTAATTGTATGGATGTGTGCAGAGTGTGCCTTGGGTGTGTTAGTTACCATTTTGTCCTAGGCACATGTCCGATTAGACACGAGGCCTGTTTTATATGAGCACGTGTGTGTGTGAGTGTGTGTGTGTGTGTGTGTGTGTGTGTGTGTGTGTGTGTGTGGTGTTTTGTGTGTGAAAGTGTGTGTGAGTTAGTTATCATTTTGTCCTAGCACATGTCGATTAGACACTACGAGTGCCTGTGTAAATGATCAGTGTGTGTGTGTGTGTGTGTGTGTGTTTGTGTATATCACCTAGTTGAGGATTGCGGGGGTCGAGTCCGAAGCTCCTGGCCCCCCGCTCTCTTCACTGATGTGTGTGAGTGTGTGTGTGTGTGAGTGTGTGTGTGGTGTGTGTGTGTGTGTGTGTGTGTGTGTGTTGGTGTGTGTGTATGTGTATGTGTATGTGTGTGTGTGTAGTGTGTGTGAGTTAGTTACCATTTTTTGTCCTAGGCACATGTCGATTAGACACTAGGCCTGTTGTATATGAGCACGTGTGTGAGTGGTGTGTGTGTGTCGTTTGTGTGTGTTAGTTACCATTTTGTCCTAGGCAGCATGTCGATTAGACACTAGGCTGTTGTATAGTCGTGCGCGTGCGTGTGTGTGTGGGGTGTGTGTGTGTGTGTGTGGTGTGTGGTGTGTGTGTGTGTGTGTGTGTGACTGGTGTGTGTGTGTGTGTGTGTTAGTTACCATTTTGTCCTAGCACATGTCGATAGACACTAGCCTGTTGTATATGCCGTGCGTGCGTGCTGCTGTGTGTGTGTGGTGTGTGTGTGGTGTGTGTGTGTGTGTGTGTGGGTTGTGTGTGTAGGTGTGTATGTGTGTGTGTGTGTGTGTGTGTATGTGTGTGTGTGTGTGTGTGTGTGTGTGTGTGTGTGTGTGTGTTGTGTGTGTGTGTGGTGCTGTGTGTGTCTGTATGTTATGTTAGTTACCATTTTGTCCCTAGGCACATGTCCGTGTTACCATTTTTCCTTAGTTAACCATTTTGTGTACTAAGCACATTCGATTAGACACTAGGCCTGTTTTCTTCGTGGCATGCAGCTTGTGTTGTGTGTGTGTGTGTGTGTGTACTCCACCTAGATGTACTCACCTAGTTGAAGGTGTGCGGGGGTCGAGTCCGAGCTCCTGGCTCCCGCCTCTTCAACTGATCGCTACTAGGTCACCTCCCTAGCCGTGAGTTTATCCATACCTCTGCTTAAAGCTATGTATGGATCCTGCCTCCACAATCATCGCTTTCCCAACTATTCCACTTACTGACACTCCTGTGGCTGAAGAAATACTTCCTAACATCCTGTGATTCATCTGAGACTTCCAGCTTCCAACGTGTCCACCTTGTTACTGGAGTCCAATCTCTGGAACATCCTGTCTTTGTCCACCTATGTCAATTTCCTCTCAGTATTTTGTATGTTGTTACATGTCCCCCTATCTCTCCGTCCTCCAGTGTCGTCAGGTTGATTTCCTCCTTAACCTCTCCTCGTAGGACTTACCTCTAGCTCTGGACTAGTCTTGTTGCGAACCTTTTGCACTTTCTCTAGTTTTCTTCACTTGCTTGGCTAGGTGTGGTTCCAAACTGGTGCAGTGCATACATCCAATATGGGCCTAACGACAGGTGTACAGTGACCTTAACGATTCCTTATAAGATGTCGGAATGCTGTTCTCTGAGGTTTGCTAGGCGCCCAATATGCTGCAAGCAATTATTTGGTTGAATGTGCGCTTCAGGAGATGTGCCTGGTGTTATACTCACCTGGGGGGTGGTGTATGGGCGTCGCGAGATCTTTTTTCCAGAGTGAGGTTTGTAGTCCTCTGCCCCCTAGACTGTACTCCGTACCTGACGGCCCTCTTGCCCTTCCCCATCTTCATGACTTTTGCACTTGTTGGGGATTTAACTCCAGGCGCCAATTGCTAGACCAGGTCTGCAGCCTGGCCAGATCCCTTTGTAGTTCTGCTGGGTCTTCGAATCGAGGGAATTCTTTCTCATCAACTTCACGTCCATCTGCAAACAGGGACATCCCTCAGAGTCTATTCCTCCGTCATGTCGTTCACAAATACCAGAAACAGCAACTGGTCCTAGGACGACCCCTGCGGGAACCCCGCTGGTCATACGGTGCCCACTACAGACCACCTCACCATCGTACCATGACTCGCTGGCTGTATTCCTGACAAGTATTCCCTGATCCATCGTAGTGCCTTCCCTGTTATCCCTGCTTGGTTCCCTTCCAGTTTTTGCACCAATCTCTAGTGTGACACTGTGTCAAACCCTTCTGCAGTCCAAGAAAAAATGCAATCCACCCACCCCCTCTCTCTCCTGTCTTACTGCTTTGTCACCATTCACAAGAACCCAGTGAGGTTTGTGACACAGGATTTTCCCGTCCCTAAACCAATGTTGGGCTGCTTGTTGTGAGATCGTTTCCTTTCTAGGAGTTCCACCACCTTCTCCTGATAATCCTTCTCCAATGATTTTTTGCATACAATAGCATGTCAGTGAACACTGGATCTGTAGTTTTAATGCTTCGTGTCTGTCTCCTTTTTTAAAGATTGGACTACATTTGGCTGTCTTCCCATGCCTCAGGCAATCTCCCTGTTCGATAGATGTATGAATATTGTTGTTAGGGGTACACATACGCCTCATCCTCCTCTCTCCAATACCCATGGAATTTTTATCTTGCCCCATTCCGGGGGTGTATCTAGCTCACTCAGAAGCCTTCTTCACTTCTTCCTTCGTTGTTGTGCACTGTGTCCAGCACTTGGTGTTGGTGCCTCCCCACCTCTCCGTCTTTCTGAGTCCTTCTGACTCCCACGTGAACCACTTCATTGAATCTCTTGTTGAGTCCCCTTTCGAATACTTCACGTCATTTCTAGTTGTCTCTCCTCCTTCCTTCCTTAGCCTGATTACCTGGCCTTTACTTGTTGTTTTCCTCCTGATGTGGCTGTACAACAGTTTCCTGGGTCAGATTGGCTTCGCTGCTATGTCAATTTTCATATTGTCTTTGGGCCTCCCTTCTTTATCTAGCATATTCGATTATGCTCTACGACTGTTCTCTTAATTCTCCTGGTCCTTTGCCTTCCTAAAATTTCTCCATTCCCTGGCAACACTTGGTTTTGCCATCCCTGCACCTTTGGGTAAACCATGGGGCTCATCCTGGCTTCATACTCCTTTTACCCTTGGGTACAAACCTCTCCTCAGCCTCCTTGCATTGTTGCTACCATAATTCCATCATGCTCATTAACTGGCTTCCCTGCCAGTTCTCTGTCCCACTGAACCTCGTTCAGAGTAGTTCCTCATTCTGTGTAGTCCCCCTTTCTTGTAGTTTCGCTCATTCGTCTCTGGTCTTCTGCTTCTCCCTCCACTTGTAGCTCTACTGTTTATTCGAAGCTTAAATCCACATGGTCACTGGCCCCCAAGGGGTCTTCATATGTGATGTCCTCGATATATGCACTACTCAGAGGTGAAACTAAGTCCATCACTTGCTGGTTCATCCTCTCCTCTCTCTCCTTGTAGGTCCCTTACGTGTTGGCAACATGAAGTTTTCCAGTACCACCTCCATCATCTTAGACCTCCATGTATCTTGGCCCCCATTGTGGTCCAAGTTCTCCCGAATCGATCTCCTTGTGGTAAAAAGTTCACCCATGATCATGACATTGCCCTGCATGCATGAAGCTCTCTGGCACTCTAGCCAGCGTGTCAACCACGGCTCCATTGCTCTCGTCGTACTCTGTTGCCTTGGCCTCACTGCTGTTCTGTGGTGGGTATACATCACTGCTATTACCACCGTTGGTGGACCTCCAGAGTGATGTTCCCGCTATGTAATCACTTTCTTTCTCCGCAGCCTCCTCCTCTCCAGCTCATCAAAATTCCAGCGATTCTTTTTTTGATCAGCAACGCCACTACGCTTCCACCCACCCCCTGTTTCCCTCAGTCTTTCCTCAGGATAATGGTATCCCGTTTTGGAAAGATGGCATCTGTTCATACTGTAACTTGGAATACTGTGAGAGCTATGATTCCCGTGATGCTTCATTGACTCTTTCCATCCACTTCCTCCCACTTATTTGTTAATTCCATCAGTTTTGTGTACCATACCTTCAGTTTCCTTTCCAACACTGTGGTTTGGGGGGCCTGTGAGGGTGGAGAAACCTGGTGGCATACTGTGGGATTCTATAGCTCGGTGTTGGGTGGAGCTAATGGGTATGGATTGTAGTGTGTGATGGGATGGTGTGATAGGTTGTATGTTCTGAGAAGTAGTTTTGTGTGTGTGCAGCCCTTGCTGTTCTGTTCCCTCTGACTGAACCTCTGCGTTTCCCTCCTTGTCACTTTCCTAGCTCCTTTCTCGCTTTTTTGTCCTATCCCTCACTGCTGTCGTTCTGATTATGTTCTGTCTCTGTCTAGAACACCCTCTTGTACTCTACCGATTATTTCAATCGTGGTTTCTCCTTGGAGGATCCTGTTCTGCACTGTTCCGCGTCCCGAGAATCACTTTGATTGGTCGGTTTCTGCCCTTCCTAGTATCCCCTATACTCTGAAAATTATTACAATCTCGTCCATCTCTTCACCTATTTCCGTGATGATTTTTCTCAATCACCTTTCTTTCCTCTCCTGCTGCCTTTCAGTGTGTGTCCCTTCCCTCTTCTCTCCTTGAAGCCCATGGATAAACACTGATTTTGCCCTTTCCTTCCTCCCATGCCAACCCTCTGTGACTCTGGATCCTGCTGTATGTGGTCAGTTTCACCCTTGATTTTTTCCAGTGGCTCTTGATAGCCATGTTGTGCTTCAGCATTCGACCTATCACAATCTCCATCTGCACCAGCTGATCTTCCCTTCAACCTCCTTGGTCCCTTCCATGGCAGATCTGATGTGACCTAGCATAATTCATAAATTTCCTTCCTTCCTGTTCGGGCCTCGCACCTCATATGCGGTGTCCTCTCTGGTCACTGCCCCTGAAACCCGCTTCGACAAATTATCTCAACTCCTAGACCCTCATCTTTGGCTACTGCAGTTCGACTTGTTCCTCCAGTTCTTTGTCTCCTTCTCCAACCTCTTTTCTCAGATTTCACAGAGAGCTCCTTTCTCCATTTTTTCAGAAAGCTCTCCTAATTTTCTCTCCCACTCTTGTTTCCATCCTTTTCCACTGCTCCTGGGCCATCCACTCCTCCCTACCCAAACCATTCTCATCTGATCCTTGTTCCTGCGAGTCCCCACTATATTTTTTTTTTTGTGAGAGAAGAGAAAAGGGAAAGTGTAGAGGGGGAGAGAGAGTGAAGGCAGAGTAGGAGAGGGGAAAGTTAGAAGGGAACATGGGGACGAGAGAGGAGCAAGAGAGAGAGAAAGCAAGAGAGAGAGAGAGAGAGAGAGAAGAGAGAGAGCGAGAGAGAGAGAAGAGAGAGAGAGAGAGAGAGAGAAAGAGATAGAGAGAGAGAGAGATACAGAGAGAGAGAGAGAGGGGGGAGAGAGGAGAAGATAGAGAAGAAAGAGCAGGCAAAGAGGGGGGAGAAGAGTGGGGCAGATAGAGGGGGAGAAGGGGAAAAAGGGGGGAGATGGAAGAAGCGAGAGGGGAGAGAGGCTTATAGGGGGAGAGGGGGGGAGGATGGAGAGAGGTGGGGGAAAGGGAGAGGGAGAGGATAATGGGAGGGGCACAGATGTTAGAGGGGGAGAAGATGTAGAGGGGGGAGTTGTTAGAGGTACGAAGATGTTAGAGGTGAGAGTGGGAGAGGGAAGGAGAGAGAGAGATAGGTAGAGAGAGAGACTATAGGTAAAGAGTGAGAGAGGTAAGATAGATCTAACTTAGGGTAGAAAGAGCGGGGGGGGAGAGGAGAAAATGTGTCAGATGGTCAGTTCACAGGACGGTGTGAAATCTGTGTATTGTGTTTGCGTGTGTACTACAGCTTCAAGTGCCTTGGTCCTGTGTGTGTATGTGTATTGTATGTGTGTGTGTGAGTATGGTGTGTGTGTGTGTACGTGTGTGTGTGTGTGTGTGTGGTATGTGTGTGTGTGTGTGTGTACGTGTGTGTGTGTGTGTGTGTGTGTATGTGTGTGTATGGTGTAAGTGTGTATGTGGTGTGGTGTGTGTAGTGTATGTGTGTGTGTGTGTGTGTGTGTGTGTGTTATGTGTGTGTGTGTGTGTATGTGTGTGGTATGTGTGTGTGTATGTGTGTGTATGTGTGTGTGTGTTGTGTGTGTGTGTGTATGTGTGTGTATGTGCGTGTGTATGTGTGTGTGTGTGTATGTGTATGTGTGTGTGTGCGTGTGTGTGTGCGTGTGTGTGTGTGTGTGTGTGTGTGTGTGGTGTGTGTGTGTGTGTGTGTGTGTGTGTGTGTGTGTGTGTGTGTGTGTGCCCCCACTTCTAAGTATTCATACTGCTAATAATTACCGTAGATACCAGTAATTCTAAGCTTACCAATACTTGTAACACTTATCGATTCTACTTCTAAAATTCAGAAAGTAGCTAGGTTGTAAATTTAGCTTGTCTCAGCTTAAGTGTCTGACATATCCCTCACTACCGCTTTAACCCCTTGCACTGTCCTCTATGCTATTTCTACTCTAATTCTGGTAATGGCTTGCAGGAGTGAGTGACCAGTATCTAACAGTGATGCAGGACCAGACTCAATCTTGCAATATGCAACCTCAACAGTGGAATACTTGCGCTGACAGCGGTGTGATGACAAGTTGCCAGAAGCTGATGACGTAGTGGTCGTACATAGGCCTTCTCTCACTATTTTGTAACTCCTTCACCCGTGATGTTTATAATCATATATGCTCATGCATCCCGCGTTCCCCAAGTGATTTCACTTTTCACTTATTACAGAATACACTTCACATTCGGTGTTACACTTTATATGTATAATGGCATACAAACTGTTGTGACGTCACTGCTTCAGTAGGCCTACTGCCACTCCTTCCCTTGTTGTATATTTTATTTTTCTTTCTCCTTTTGCCTATTAACTTTTTCACTCTCACATTACGGTGCCCCACATTTCACTTGTTAACCAAACGCTGGTAATTCTTGATCACCCGTTTCCACACTCACTTTGATATTTTTATGTTTGTATCTGTGTGCCTAGTAGATCCACAACGGTTTGGCACTTTTAAAAGAAAATACTGAATTTAGGTTTCCCCTCGAATTTTTTCAACTAATAACTATAGTTATCACTCGTAGGTTTGTTCATTGACTTTGTCACTACCACTGATTACTGCTAGGGGTTGTTGCACCCCTCAGAAACACGAAGGTTCTCGGAGCCTTGTGTACCCACGTCTGCACGTCTGCACGTCGAGTGTGTGTGTGTGTGTGTGTGTGTGTGTGTGTGTGTGTGTGTGTGGTGCGTGTGTGTGTGTGTGTGTGTGTGATGCGTGTGTGTGTGTCATGCGTGTGTGTCATGCGTGTGTGTGATGCATGTGTGTGTGATGCGTGTGTGTGTGTGATGCATGTGTGTGTGTGATGCGTGTGTTGTGTGTGATCTGGTGTGTGTGATGCGTGTGTGTGTGTGATGGTGTGTGTGTGTGATGCGTGTGTTAGTTGTTACCATTTTGTCCTAGGCACATGTCGATTAGACACTAGGCCTGTTGTAGGGGTTGTAGGTGTGTAGGTGTGTAGGTGTGTAGGGGGGTAGGTGTTGTGTGTTGTGTGTTTGGTGTTTTGGTTGTGTGTTGTGGGTGTGTGTGTGTGTGTGTTTTGGGGGTTGTGTATGGTGTGTGTACTTACCTATCTGACTCCCCCAAATT